>CM024700.1:44493423-45073423 GCA_014182845.1 Corymbia calophylla | reverse complement strand
TCTTCCTCGTTCCTTTAGTGTTAATCTTTCTAGGTGAACTCCTCATTCCTGCTCTACTTTCCTTTTGGGCGTCAAACATTTTCCCTCTACTTTCTTTAGTCAAATACTGGCAAAATCAATCCATGAGCATTTCGCCAATTTGATCACCGCTTCTCCAAACCATGGAAATCTATCCACTTGAAGATCAGCAAATAACAGCCCATGCTAACGGCCGATGCTTGCACTGCTGTGGCTCTCCAAGGCATATTCCATGATATGGCGAAATTCCGTGGCTTTGAGAAAAATAGGGAAAAGGTTCAACAGCTAGTGATGAAATGGATTAGAGACATGGAAAGTAGCCCCACTAGTGCAGAAGCTCGTGAGAAAGAGGAGGAACAGGGGGACATGGACAGCTCGGCTACTGGAAATCTCGGCGAGCTCGGTCGCAAGCAAAACACAAAATTGGTTTCAAATCTTATTCTCAGAACTCGTCATGCTGAAATTTGAGCCGAGTAAAAGGTGAACTTGGTGGGCACGATTGAGGGAAAAATGAAAGAAAAAAGGGACCTTCAGATGGGAGTGACCAAAGCGGGATCTCGGTCTTGATCCCCGGCCAGGGAAGCATGGACAACCTCTACCAAGGTCGTTGTTCGTGGATGAGCGTTTGAAGACAATGAACAGTGCATCGAGAACAATGAACAGTAATCACATGACAGTGCTTCGATTTAGTTATAATTTTAGTAATAAGATGCTCACGTGGCGCCTCATTAGCACCACGTCGAAACCACGTTAGATTTTAAGGATGATTTGTAACTAAACCTTAACAGATGGTAAATATATTACTTAGGTGTTGGGTGATTTTTTTTCCTTTCTAAATCATGTAAATCCTATGCTACCGTTATTATCTTCACTTTTGTTCTTACTACAATTCATCATACCTTTAAAAAAAGAAAAAGAAGAAGCCCTGAGCTGGTGCTCGGGGCATCATCACGGCTCCTTATTGTTGGCAGGCCCGGCCTAGCACGACTGCTCAATATGAGGGGCTGTGCTAGGCTTAGGCCCAAGATGGCCTGTCCGTGTTGTGTCTAGGCCGGCACAGCCCAATACTCTTAGGATAGGTGTTTGTGTTACATGTTAGGAAAAGCAAATGCTGAAGTCTTTTCCAAATTTTGGCCTGCAAAACCACATACTTCACATTACATATGTTTTTAGAACGTGGGTCGTGTTTGAAGATCTTTAATATAGAAAGGTCAAGTTTTTGTAACCTTTTCATGTCTCCCTTCTAACCTAGGTGGTTGCCCACCTGCTAAGGCCGCCTGCAATTGTACCCTGATGGGGTGTCCACTTAAGTAACGTTCTTTATTTTAATGTATTAGTAATTGCACGCTTCGCACTAGTTATTGGTAAGTAAATATTTTCTTTCCCATCAACTAGGGAATATAGAAGGTGAAATTGTAGAACGTCTCACTCCCAGTGTGGACCTTCCATTTGTTTCTTCTCACTAGAGCATTTTAAGGACTTGCTAAGTCCAAGGTTAAATTTAAGTATAAATTATCAAAGATAGAGAAAATAACTGGGCTTATATCACCTTGTTCTATTGCTGCATTCACTTCTTCTAAACTAGCAGGTTTACGCCATTCTTCTTTATTGCCACTCTCCTTTTATGCTGATACTTTGGCGTTCTCTTTTCTTTTTTATTGGGGGGGGGGGGTTCCATATGCCATAATATAACTTGTAAAATTTGTCCTGTTTTATTTATAATCCCTTGTTTTTCTCTACGTAGAAACCAATTGAAGAATTTCTGATTTACTTTCTTCTTTGTTTATTTCGACATCCCTTTCGGAAATAATCGAAAAGTTCCATCATTTCCAATTAATGAAATTGTTTTTCCATCGATTTTAATTGCATAATATGTCCTGTATTCAAAGATTCCTCTTTTCTTATATACATGATGCACATTAGTTTGTGGTATATTCTAATTTTCTTAACTTTTCTCAACATCTTTTATTATCATTTTCTCATAATTCTTAAACTTATTTTGCATGTCTTTCCTAGAACTAGGACCTATCCATGTAAAAATCCGCCACTAAACAAATTTGCTTATATTAGTCTTGTGGCATATCATCTATTATCTGTCAAGACTTTTTATGACCTGTTTTTGTCCTAACACAACTCTAAACATGGACCACGTGAAGAATCTGATCGGTAACCACTCGGTGCTTGAGGCCACTGTGACTTTGGCAGCTAGTTTCCCAGTTCAAATCTTTCTAGCCCTAATTGCCTCTTCTATCATATATTTCCATGCATTAGTCTCAGAGGAAAGTCAAGCCAATGTGC
Source organism: Corymbia calophylla (assembly GCA_014182845.1). Taxonomy (NCBI): domain Eukaryota; kingdom Viridiplantae; phylum Streptophyta; class Magnoliopsida; order Myrtales; family Myrtaceae; genus Corymbia; species Corymbia calophylla. Next base: position 45,071,107 of record CM024700.1, on the reverse strand, counting down.
GAATAAGAGAATTAAAGTATTTGAATTAAACCAAGCCTTTGCCTCCGTAGTTTAAGATTTTTAGCGGTTGATCGGAGTTTCATGATCTCCCAGAGGCTCTCCTCCAGAAGCTTCAAAGCCTCCAAGTTATTGTTCTTGCTGCAATGAAATCGCCATTCGACGACCCATCGCATGCCACGCTCAGCCTCTCTCAAATCCATTCCTCAAGACGTCGGGCCAACCTTTCACAGCCGCAAGACGAAGAGGATTTCTACTTTCCTGGTGACAACTGCAACACATATCTGCCTCAACAGTCAACAGCTTCTTCGCAGTTTGTGAGTACCCTTTAACTGCTGTTTAGCGAGTTTAAATTGCGATCAAGAACCGTGTCTTAGCATTGCTGCTATCTGTTGAGGAGTCTCGCTATAATAAGATTAAGACCCCCACCGTGAATCGATCATGAATCAGTGGAACATCCCGTAGCAATGCCAGCAAGAAAGCTTTGTCTTTTGAACCTCCGATTTGTAATGTCTTCTCTCCATTTTTGAACACGAGACAGACGTGAACTTCGTTACAAGACTAAAATCATTGATTACCGAGTTGCCGTTTGTTGGTCTGTAATTCTTGGAGCTGCGCGAGTTATGTAATCTTCTTATAAATTCTGCATGAGCCACTTCGTAGAAGCATAAGACTAGAACGTGAAATGACTCGCATTGTACATACGGAATGGAGGAAGAACTTGCTATCTGAGGAAGTCAACCAAGACTTTGAATCAAAATTATCTCCAGAATCTATGCAAAGTCATTGCTTAGATAATTTACGAGAAACATATTACTGGAATGACGGAACCAAGGCTGTCATTTTTCTTCTGAAGTCAGTCTGCAGCCTAAATCTCGTCCTGCTCCGTCTAGGACTCGACTTCACAAGTCCATTTTGTCTGTTGCTGCCATATCTTCCTGCTTCAGATCACAGGATGACTAGAGCGATTTGGAAGACCATTAGCCTGGAAAAGTTGCATTTCTGTTCGAGTCGCTGTATGATCAAACCAGATGCACAAGATATGTGAAGGAATATTACCAAAAAGAGTCATGAATGTATTGCAATTGTGCCAATTTAGTATTAAACCATTTTTTTGGTCAATTTGATTCTAAACTTTTTGCATTTGTTCAAATTTAGTCCATCCAACCAATTTTGGTCAGCTAGCTCTAACTATCTGGTGAGCGCTAATGTGGACAATTTTTAATAGTTTTTTTGATGTTATATATTTTTCTTTTCTTTTTCTTTTTTCTTTTCTTCCACCAACCACAAGTGAAGGCTGTGAGTTCGCCGAACGTTTGTTAAAGGAAGACGAGGCCAATCTGAGTTTGCGGGTGTTGGGAACGATCTTGGAAGCTGCAATTCTGCCGTGGGACTACTCCGGCAAGTCGCGACACTCTTGAATTTCATTTCTTGATCACCTCCAATCAAATTTAATTTCTTATTTTTGGATGTGAATGTCAAAATCAAAATCATTATTACTCTTAATGTATAATTTGTTGAGGTGATTTTCACTTATAAAAAAATTATAGAGTATTACACTTCATAAGGAAACATTACAACAATGAAAATAATAAAAGAGAGATCTTTGTATTATAATAGCCATCAATCTCTTGATTTTAGTGTCTTCAAGAATTTGCTCGCAATTTTGATTAACATCTCCGGATTCTTCTCATTTAATTGATAAATCAGTGCTTTTATTCCATCTCAAATTGGGAATGGGAGAACTCAAAATTCCCAATGTGCTACGTAAGTTTCCAAAAACATTTATGGATCATGGGTTTTATGAAGAGATCAGCAATTTGAAGCATACTACTCACAAGAGTTCCACGAGCTACTTTTTCTTGCACATAACGATAACCTAACTATATGTGTTTATTTCTTACATGAAACACAAGTTTTATTTTTATCATGTCTTATCATATATCTATTTCGCAAGCCACTATATGTGGTATGTGTTGTGCGCAAGTTGAAAAACCCTATTCTCTCACTCATGGGTACCCACCTCAGCCCCGGCAAGGTGGGGAATTCCCAAGTGGGAAAGTGGCAACTAGGGTAACCCCTAGTAGTTATGAAACATGGGATTAATCGACATATAAGGTGCACTGATATTATTATAAAATAATATCGATAGACTTGAGAGATGAATTAAATCTCTTAAATGGAAAGATATTTAAGTACTTTGTACAGCTATTGATGCTATTGTACAATACTATGCCTCGGCACTAGATTAAGCAACCATTAGTTGCTACTTAGCACTCCATGGTATATAGTTACTATCGAAGAAGGTACAAAATTCCATAGGTGATCATCAAGTCAAGCGGCAACTAGCCCACTCTATATCATAAAAGGCATGCAAGTTCATAGTTGACTTGGACAAAATTCGCATTCCTCAATCAATTGTGTTGCTAACGTAACACAAAATGTGTTTCACAATTTGAAAATGAGTTATGGTAGGCTGATGCATGAATTGATGGATAAAATTGATTGTATATGAAATATTTGACTATATGATCGTGAGATATTGAAGAGCTCCAACTATATTTTGATATAGCATGGGATTGAAGCTTTGGTTGGTTGGTATCACTGCTAATTGGACCCATCTTAATGTAATGGGATTACTCTAATTGAATAATATAATCTACGTGGGTGGAGACTAATTAAGAAATCATATATCACGGAAAAAAGCAAAAGAAACGAAATAAGATAAATATTTAACAAGGAATAATGAATGATTGTGCTTTATATTGATCGAAATTGACAATTTTGTGTCATGTAATTATCAGCATGCACATTAGGGATAGCCTATCTCATTTCATATCGACAAATAAGATGCCACATCATCATTTAGCTGAACTGTGGTTTACGTAATCGAATTGCGGAAACTAGTAATCATGACATTGTTTTTTTTGTCTTGTGACATGCACTTGAAGTGGTCACATGCAAATAATTCAACTTAACCTCTATTTGTTTTATAGGGGATATTTTCCTTAATTTTCAGTATTTGGTTCATTTAGAGTTAAAAGAGAACATGTTTTCCTAATCAATGAAAAAAAATGCTTAAATTTAAGAAAATGATTCCCTCTTTGAAAAATTGGAAGACATTTTTCAAAATATGACTAGAGATCGGTAGGGGTATCATGAACCTAACCAAAATAAAAAATCGAATCGAAATTTCCTGCATTTTCGGTTCGGTTAACCGAAAAATAACCATGAACTTTTTCGGTTCGGTTTAGTTAATCAAACCGAACCGAAATTCTCAATAAAAATTGAACAATTTCTCTTCTTTATCATATCTTCTTCATTTAGGTTCTAATAAGTAAAGCAAAAATAAAAAAATCGAACCGAACTGAATTGGATTTTCGATTTGGTTCATTTTTTCTAAAAAACTGAATCAAACCGAACCGTTTACACCCCTAGATATCGGCATTTGGACTCATAACTTTATACTTGGACATGGGAACCCTAGCATTGGTTCCTAAGTCTCTATAGTTCAAGACCAAAACTCCGAGCTTGGGCTCAATTCATCAAGGCCAGGCCCAAGCTATTGATGCCGACGCTCGAAATTATTGAGGCTAGGCTCGAAACCTTAGTACCCATGCCCAAAATCATAGCATTAGAACTTGGGTCCATAAAGGCAGTGCTTGGGTCCTAAAACTCAAGCTTTAGTCCCTAGCACTTAGGTTTGGGTCCACAAAAGCCATGTACAAGTTCTCGACTTAGGTTTGGGTTCTTAGTAAATGAAATGTTTGTTATTGTAAAAATAGTTATTTTTAACAAAATTGAATTTTAATTCTTTTTTTTTTCTTTTTTTTTATCTCTTTTTCCTTTTTCTTCTTAGTGGCCAACCATGGTGACACTTGGCAATTGGCCCCAGCCCTAGGACGAGATCACCAATATGGTGAGACTTGAGATCACCAATGTAACGAGGCCGAGACCTCACCGACCTCTGGTGAACTTATCCTCGCCTATAGCCAGTCACCGACCATCGCCATGGTTAGCAACCAGTTGAGGAAAAAAGGAAAAAAAAAAATCACCCTATTCATATGTATTAAACAACAAGGCTCAATTTGTAGAGGCCCAGGGCGCAACCCTTCTAAGTTCCGTAATAACCAAATCTCCCCTGTTCGAATCAAACGCTGGATTTCTCAATAAACCCAAGAACGGCAACCCTAAATTATAATTCAGATAAGGTCCACGGAAACGAAACCGGTCGCGCGATACTTCCTCTCGGAACACCACGTGTCCGAACCTCGCACCACCCAGCTCAAACTCCCTCGGCCGAGCCCCCCCCACGCATGAGCCGCACGTGTCGTTCCGCGACCGCCTCCTCGCGTCCCGATCTGTCGCGATTTTCCCCCATGCAAAGCAAACCATCGCGCGACGATCGATCCGCCACTTCCATCTCCATCTCCATCTCCATCTCGCAGCAAGATCTCACCAATCCTTTAACCTTTTCGAAGAATCGTACCAGCTCCGTCTCCGATCTCGTCCGCCATGCTCAGAAAATCCGTCCCTCTCCCTCCCTTCGGGTCGCTCCGCCGCCTCCCGAAACCCTCGCCGTGCTCTCGCCTGTGCTTCCCTTCCGTCCGCACGCACGAGGTTAAGCTAGCCCAGGAGCCGCCGCCTCCGCCTCCTCCCCAGGGCCCCGAAATCTCTCCCGGGAGGACCCCGCCGGAGTTCCCGCCGCCACCGCCGCCGCCGAGCTACCGACCGGGCGCCGCGCCCCCGGAGATACCGGAGTTCCCGCCGCCGGCTTTCGATCCGATCCCCCTGGAGGATCCCAGCGATCCTCCCCCCGGGAGCCCCGGGCCGAACCCGGGGCCCGAGATCCCGCGCCCGCCGCTGCCGTCGCCCCCGACGCCCGACATCCCCATCCCGAAGCCGGAGGTGCCGCCGCCGCCGCCGCGACCGGACGTCGTGCCTCCGTGGCCGCCGACCATCGACCCGCCCCCCACGGCTCCGCCGGACATCGTGCCGCCCCCCTCGTTTCCGCCGGAGATCACGCCACCGGGTGGTCCGATCGGGGGGTTCGTGTTTTGAATAGTGAGGTTCGCGAGCTGTACACATGATGTTCTAGCGTCAGCCGGAACCGGAAGTAATATCGCTATAATTCCCCCCACCAAATACTTGCTTTTTACATTTTTTGTATGTGTTTCTGTTTTGTTAATTCCTGTATTTCACTTGAAGAAATCGAACGGACGTTTGGAATCGGCAGTTATTTATTAATATATGATTTTTAAAAGTTGGATGTCGAAAAGCTGGAGTAGCTCAGTTGGTTAGAGCGTGTGGCTGTTAACCACAAGGTCGAAGGTTCAAGCCCTTCTTCTAGCGATTTTAGTTTTCTATATGTTTGGAGCTATTTTCATTTTGATTCGACGAAATCCGAATCATTAGGATATAGACATTGGGGCATAACATGCTTCAATCCAAAATATGTGATGGATCGTAAGCTTATCTTTTCTTAGAGTGTTTGAGTGATAGCATGTTTCGTGGATGAATTTTTAATAATTATTCAAAAAAATCATTTTACAGTAAAAAAATATATGCATATTTAAAGTGGGGAAAATGAATTCCCTAATCCCAAAAATTGAAAAGCCTTTTCCATGGAAATGATATGAAAATGATTTTTTTATCATTAAATCTTTTCGTTTACTTTTTAAAATAAATGATTTAAAAAATATTATTCTAAAAAGTAATAATTACTCCAGCAAAGTACCAACACATCATTTAATATATTTTTTGAAGGCAGTTCCAAACTTCGAACTCGCCGAGCTCACGTGAGCGAGATTCACGCACGGGAGCCCAAAAAAGAAAAAAGAAATTTAGATATCGTCTCGACCGTTAATCTGCCGCCACGTCACGTGACCCTCCCTCCGTCCTGGACACGTGTCAGCAACCCAAGTCCTCTCCTTTTTCCCATCATCCTCTCTCTTGTTTCTCTCTGTGCTGAGAAGGACAGGGGATTCGCGGAAATCCAGGGCGTTTGACTCCAAGAATCCAAGCCTCAGCAGTGGTGGTGGTGGAGTGAAGGAGAAAGCACCTCCCTTTTATGGCACGGGAATCGCCCCCGCTGCAAAAAGCAGAGGCCGGCGCTTTTCCCCAGGTACCTTAACTCCAGCACACGCCAATGTTGCGCCATATCATCCCTCCAGCGTCACCTTCCACGCTCCTCCACAGCCATTTCCACCTCTGAAGAGTGAACCGACCTTTCTTCCCGAGCTCTCTTGCCCCCAATATGGCTTCCCAGCTCGGCTCCTGCTCCCCCATCGCCGCCGCCTACTACTGTCATCAGTACCGCGCCCGCCGGAGTAGGCCCTGTCCGTCGCTCGTGTGGACGCGGTGGGGCGCTCGGGGTCGAGCCGGGTGGAGGGTTGGGGTCTCGTCGGATGGAGGGGGAGGGGGCTCGTACCTGGACATGTGGCAGAAGGCGGTGGAGCGCGAGCGGAAGTCCATCGAGTTCCAGCAGATCGCGGAGAGGAGTGGCGGCGGCGACGGGGAAGAAGGTGGCGGCGGCGGCGGTGGGGTGGAGGATTTGGAGGAGAAGAGCGAGGAGTTCAGGAGGATTCTGGAGGTGCCCAAGGAGGAGAGGGACAGAGTCCAGCGGATACAGGTCATCGATCGGGCGGCCGCGGCCATCGCGGCGGCACGATCGATCGTTCAGGAGAATGCGAAGTCCGAGAGTGGAGGTGGAAGTGAAAATGGAAGCGTTGAGGGTGGTAGGGATTTGGAGGATGAGCAAAGAGGTAATCTTGATTGATTTCTGCGTTATTACGTTTCTGAACCTGCTCTGCAAATTAGTAATTGAAGAATCGCATAGGATTTCAGATCATAGATTTTTACTGTAATCCTAAAATTATGTGACTGGATGTTTCCTGTTTATGATATTGCTGGCCAATGAGTAGTTTTGGAGACTTGCAATCAAAGGAGAAAACTGGGGACTGGGGGTGAGGTTGATCTTCTCGGAATGTATGGAAAGAGCAGCATACTGTTTCCTTTGCGTTCTCTGTCTTTGATTCAGTTCCCAAATTTCAGTATTGGTTCTTTCTCTGCTATAATTTCAAGTGCATGATTTCGTTTTGCCCATAAAGTTTGTCAGTGTGAATACAGCAGAGACCGAGTCGGTTTGTTTCTATTAACTATTCGAGGTTGTTTTTTGTGCAGCATCTGTTTACCTGAGTTGCAATTCCAGTCATAGCTTCTTCTTTTTTCTTTTATGGCAGCAGCAGTGCCAACCAATCATCTGTCAATTTATTATGTCAACTGTCGTTATTTGTTATCATAAACGACGGTAATTGTTCATGCTTTATTACTTTGGCATCTGTAACTAAGTTTATCATGGCTGAACTTTGCCAGAAAATGAGAGGAGTTTATCTGTGCCTATCTCTGAAACTTCTGGTGGTGCTACACCGGGTCCAGATTTTTGGTCCTGGACGCCCCCTCTGAAAAGCGAAGAGAGCTCAGATGAGATGGATTTGCCTAAGCTGCAGAAATCTTCCTCGTCCATGGGTCCAATGCCTTCAGTTGTCGAGAAAGAGCCATCAGTTGATTTTCTTCCAATACCTTTTGAGAGTAAACTATTTTCCCCACTTCTTCCACCTCTTCAGTCACTGGTGGAGATTGAAAAGCTGGATTCTGACGTGAGTCAAGAGGCTTCGTCCTTAAGAAAGGAGCATGAGCTTGACCACTTATCTACAGCACATGCTGCTGAAGCAGCCAATGCACTGGATGAAGTGGATGTACGAACATCAGAAGGAGTGAATTTAGATGGATCTAGGTGGTGGAAAGAGACAGGATTGGAGAGGAGGCCCAATGGCGTGCTGTGTAGGTGGACAATGACTAGAGGTGTTAGTGCTGATCAAGTCACTGAGTGGCAGGGGAAATTTTGGGAGGCTGCCGATGAGCTTGGTTACAAGGAACTTGGTTCTGAGAAATCTGGACGCGATGCCTATGGAAATGTTTGGCGTGAGCATTGGAAGGAGTCTATGTGGCAGGTAGATGATAAACTTCACAGTTCATTTCTTTGTGGATTCCTTTTCCTATTGATTTCACAAGATGGAGGGAGTGTAAAATGAAAGGTTTGATAAACTAGTTCTGTCCTAAAAGAACAAAAAGGTCTTTCCTTTCTTTGATATGAGACTATAAAATCACACTTTGCGCTGGGCTAATTGCTGAACTCAAATAATATTGAAGCTTGGATTTAGAATTCGGCATCTGTTGTTCACATTTGTTCTTTTGCAGTAGCATCTCTTATCACAGTGACACTTTGTAGGGATTCATACTCTGATGAAGGTCTATCTACATGAGAAGAAATGAAGAAACATATTTTAGGAATTTTCAAGGAATTCTGCGATTTTTATTTCGACATTCTCTTCTTGTGTCTGTGAGAAGACTACTGATAAAAAAGGTTTTGCAGTTGATGTTTCCGACACTGTACACATTAATGTATTTATCCATACCTGAACCAACATGTTCATCTTTGCACTTCAGTTCACTATGTCAACAGAACAGAGGATTTTCATATTATTTACTAGTATACATAGATGTCCTCTTCTGCTCCTAAGAAGCAGCTTTATTATTCACTTATAGTCTCACATTTATTTGCTAACAGGCTTGTCTGGTCTATCCTTGCATTGAGGGAAATATCTGAAGTAAAAAGCTGCTGATTCTGTTGACAGGATTCAGGAATTGTTCATCTCGAGAAAACTGCTGACAAGTGGGGGAAAAACGGCAGAGACGAAGAGTGGCAGGAGAAATGGGAGGAACATTATGATGCCACAGGCAAGGCGGACAAATGGGCCCACAAGTGGTGCTCTATTGACCCAACAACAGAACTTGAAGCTGGACATGCTCACGTTTGGCATGAAAGGTTAGAAAGCTGAGACTGTGGAGGTCCTATATCCCATGCGATTTATTTGGATATAAACCATAGTTGCCTTGTAATCACCTTTCATGTGATGACCAGTTGAAATCCTCTTCAGTCATGCTTGATAAAGAGATTTTACAGATGCGTCTGTGGGACTTGCTGGACACCATATCTTCTTCCTTAATTTTCTGAGTGATTATAACCTCCTAAATTTGAATTTTCCATGCATGTGTGCCTGGGGTTGTATGCATGTAGAGATGAGGGGGAAGGGGTTCAGTTCCAAACTATTCTCTCATCTTTAGGATCATTGAGCTTAGGAAGCATACATAAGTCAGTAAAGATACTCTAGTTTAACATGATTGTATGAGTCGCAGAGTAATCAGTAAACTAGAGCCAATAACCAAAATTCTTGCTCTGACTTGATGAAACAGGGTTTACCATTGGACACTTGTAGTTTGGACATTGTTTGTTTACCAAGAACAAATTATTGTTTTTATCATGGTTGAATTACACTATAGAAACTGCTAGTGACTTTTCTTCCTAGCAATTTCATGATGTATTTATTCTGTTTTCTTCTGTCGTGGCCTTATCAGGTGGGGAGAGAAGTATGATGGACACGGCGGCAGCATGAAATACACTGACAAATGGGCGGAGAGGTGTGATGGTGACAGTTGGTCTAAGTGGGGCGACAAATGGGACGAGAATTTCGATCCTAATGGCCACGGCGTGAAGCAAGGGGAGTCATGGTGGGAAGGCAAGCATGGAGAGAGATGGAACCGCACCTGGGGTGAGCAGCATAACGGCTCCGGGTGGATCCACAAGTACGGCAAGAGCAGCAGCGGGGAGCACTGGGATACTCATGCTCAGGAAGAAACATGGTATGAGAGATTTCCACACTTTGGTTTCTATCACTGTTATGAGAACTCGGTCCAGCTCAGGGAAGTCCGCAAGCCATCTGAGATGTCCTGATCTATTATAAATCCTCCCTAAGCACCTGGAGAGGCTTTTTCACTTACAGCAGAGAATGCCCCTGTGAACACGGCCTACTTCCAAACAGCTAAATCTGTCTTTTGTCAACTGAAAATCCTGTATTCGAGCATCGATGTATCGATATATACACAGTAACTTTGTGTCTTCTATACTGCTACTGATCTGGATCATATTCATATTCTTTGATTTGATGCACGAAACACAGTTACTCCTTATTACTCTTCTTCTCCCCACAGCAATTGAAAGTGCGACTGTGTCATTTCAGCTATTTGAAGAAAAAGTACAGCTGGTAAACTGGGTTTTGTTTGTATTGTCATTGAACGCAACTATAACTCAGAACCTCGGAGGGCAAGGATGTCTTCTGGACAGGATGTGAGATCTTTCTCTGCGAAGCCTGTTTCAGCAGGCACGAGGAAGAGCCGTCCGCTCTAGCCGTTCTTAGCTTTCCCTTTCACTTTCCATAAAGAAAGGATGCATCATGTTTTGACCATGATGGGAAGAGGGGGAAAATCCAAGTCTACTTGCTTTTGGAGTTCACACCTGTTGATGACTGACGACTTTCATCAGGTTTCTTGACCACGACTGCATGCGCACGGGGCGACCACTTCCTCGTCCTGGTCCTGTAGTTGGTCGCGCGCATGGTCTGATTCCTAACATCCATTTATTCCACACGCTATTCTCGAATCGTGTATTCTTTTCTTTCTTCCTTTTTGTTCATACCGAAATCATGATCACCAAGTTTGAACCTTGATCTCCTCCTTGAATTTGATTATTTGTTGAAGAATCTCAGTCTATCTACCCCAACAAAAAGAGTAGTTTCAATTCTTTTTCGTAACAAGAAAATTTACCTTGCAAGACAAGTTCAGAGTTCACAAAATATTATTATTAACTTCACGATGAATCAACTATATCAGGAGTCACGGTCCATCCGAATAATCCATTTATGGAATTATTTACACTTTGGTTTTGACGAATTAAACTTCTATCGTGATCCTCTCCCAACACATGTCAATCCGTTCAATCGATAAGCCAAACCCCAGAAAATTTAGAACGAATAGCATACATTTCGTGAACTCGGCCATCGTAACTTTGATCTACGATCGCCAAGTTCACCAAAGTTCACTCCACAAGAACCTTCTTCAGGCAAGTTTTGCACCTTATTTTAGAAAACAAAAAGCATTATGTTCAATTAAACCCAATTGCAGGACTCACTGGTCACGAAGCTGCCTAGTCTCACGAGAAAGTCCAAACTCTCAATTCTAAAATTAGACCAAGAGAAGAGAGATCTCATAGCTAACTCAGGAGAGAGGAAAAAAAGAAAAGAAAAGAGAAAAAACACAAACAAAATCAATAAAGGGAGAGGGAAGGGTGAGACTAGTTCAGACCTTTCCCATGGTTGAAGGTTGAAGAGGACAACAAGAAAGACGAGAAGAGTAGGAGAATGAAAAAGACTTTTCAACCCTCTTATTCAACATTATTACCAGGTTCAAATATTTCTTCCCTTTTACCCCATCAAATGTTGAAAAATAGACACCTGAAGAATCCATTATACAACAAAGAACCATGCAATCGAGTTTAACATGAACAGTAATTTGTGTTAGCTCATCTATATAATATTTAAGCATTAAACCAAACCAAAGAATTTATGCTTTAAATCAATATGCTTGCTAAATTTTGGATAGCACAATAAGATTGCCCTTTCGAGCAAAATTTCTGGATCCAATATGTTTTCAAACATAACGCAGATTTCATTGTAAGTTTGACGAGATCAATAGTCCAATTGTCTTCGAGTTACATGACTTATAAAACCATACAATATTTTCCCTCTTCAGCTACTTAAATTAAGCAAATTATACCTTTTTTTCTTATATGTTTAGTCATGATGATCTTGGAAATGATTTGACAGGAGATTGATCCACGTTCACACACCCCTGAACTTTTCTAGAAGCATTCCCCGTTCAAGAATTCCAAAAGTAAAATGGATATAATCAGAAAGCTTTCGACTATACGATCGAATGATTAATTAATCACTCAATCATCTCCCAAACTACTTATACCAAATACTACTCTCGATTCATTTGTTTAACTTGAGATCCTTTTGCAGGATTATTAGAGATTTCCCATTTGTACCCTACCATCGATTTTTTTACTATTTTTGCGTCATTTTTGAGAGTAATAAATTGAGTCAATCAACACCCTTTCAATAGAAATCGACATTTTTGGCAAAATAGAAAGAAGAATAAGAGGATCGTGCCTACTTTCTCCTATTGTAATAGTGGGTTTGACATGACTTTTAGTTTTTGATTTTTCTTAAAGTTTGATATTCCGTATTATACTAACGCCAAACACCTCAAAATGTTTGAAAAATATAAAAGATAATACCTCGAAAGTTCTTAAATTAGTACACCTATAACATATTTATTCTAAATTAATTTTGCCGTCATAAAAAATTTCAAATCGATATATCTATGATAAATTTACCCTTCATTAACTTTTGTCAAATATCCCTTCTAAATTGCTAAGATGAAAATTCATGCAGCGGCAAGTGATTCGTTTGACAAGAATCCTTCATGAAAATTCAACATAAATGGTTCTGTAAATGACGTGGTTGTCCAAAAGTCAGATCTGAGAAAATAAAGTTCCTGTAATTATTTTTTTTGCATGATTTCTATTTTTTTATTTTATTTCAAGAAGAATTTGAAAAAGCTCTCTTTACCAATAATTGTTTTTTCGGAGACAAAGACCATGTAAAAGGACCTGTCATCATCATAGTCGGAGAGAGAGACGAAGGTTCTTTTAATGTCAAGGTGAATGCCTCAGCCACCCAAAATCAAAGCTTGTCGAAGACTCAAGGCTTGACTTCTGATTGATCCACAAATCTAAATAAATTCCCCATAATAACCCCACTTCTTTGACTTTCTATGTATATAAACCAAACCAATGTAGGCTTGAGGCCATATAATTCATTCTCTTCTCCTCTCTCTCTCTCTCTGAAGATTGGCTGGTACTGTGTGCAGACCGGAAACGTAAGTATGGCGGGAGAACTGACAAAGGAACAGATTCCTGATTTCAGAGAAGCTTTCTGTCTGTTTGACAAGGATGGTGAAGGTGAGTTTTACTATGGTCGTGCACATTTTCCATGTCTTATATTGTTTGGAACTTCAAAAGGTATCGATCAACTTCTTTTATTCATCAACAGTCCTTATGGATTTGCAGGTTGCATTACATTGGAAGAACTCGCGACGGTTATCCAATCGTTAGACTGTAGCCCGTCTGAGAACAAGCTGCAGGACATGATTGAGGCCGCCACCACCGAGGCGACGGGATGACCAAGTTCATGAAGTTCTTGGGGTCGATGGCTAATGACAAGGTGAAAACACACAAGAAAATGCAAAGAACTAGCCTTTTTCTTGATACATATGATTGGACATGCAATCGTATGATGTTGATCTAATGTTCTCCGAGTCTGACAAGTTCTCATTCATTATGGAAATGTGTATTAGGAGGCTACTGATGTGGAGAAGGAGAACAAGAAGGCTTTCAAGGTCTTCGACATGGATCAGAATGGTTACATATCTCCTAGTGATGTATGCTCAATCCTGTTGCCTGCATAAAAATGTCTCAATTTCTCGTTCTACGTCGTCCAATTGCAGGAAGTAGATAACCTTGCACGCACGCTCAATATGCACTCAGCCAACTCTCAAATTCTCCTGTGAGATTCACCCGATTCGATTCAAACATGTTATTTGTCATTACTTTGTCATCACTAATCACTATTTGAAAGAACATCGTCAATTCAAGAAGGTTCTTCTATTTGTGCATGAAAATGACCCTTCTTAACTTAGAAAAAGTAGAAGGCAGCTTTGGATAATAATTTTGTTTCTCTTTGGCAGTTGAGGCATGTGATGATCAACTTAGGGGAGAAGCTGACAGAGGAAGAAGTGCAGCAGATGATAAGTGAGGCAGACTTGGATGATGATGGTCAAGTCGATTTTGAAGAATTTGTGAAGTTGATGAGCACCATTGGATGAGTTTTTAATTCTTTTACCCAAACGTACAATTTGTCAGTGAATGTAATTCTGTTCCTGTGTCAATTTAAATTTTTGAACCTGGGTCGATCGACAAAGTAAAGTCAAAAGCTAGAGTGAACTTTAAGAAATCTAGGAGTGGACGCCATACGGTACTGATAAGGCCAAAAATGTCGTGTTGTTGCATAGAAGATGAATGTGTTAGTAAGAGCGATCGACGGTAACTAACAATCAAGGCGGTTGGAGAGTTAGAAATTGGTCCGTGATAAATCCGTCAAACACCTATTGCAAAAGGCTATGGAAACACTAGACCCAAGGATGACCCAAAACCAGCAAAAGATTAAGCTTAAGATGAGTCGAATGAGCCATACTCAAAACTTGCTTAAATTAAAGCTCCGAGACATAATGAAAAAGATACGCATAGATCAGGATCGAAACTGCCTCAGTGTGACTAACGGATGCCCGTGAAATTTTTCTTAACGCTAGCTTTGATTAATAATATGAAGACGTCATCAAGAGTAAAATTTTATGATCATGGCATGCATTATGCAAAGGATGATCCTCAACCCGATAAGGAGACCAAAATCGAAGCTAGGAAATTTTCTGCAGCAGCAGATGGATATGTGTAAATAAGACTTCAATCTTGTGCTTAGGCTACTCAAAATTTCTCCAGTTTGGGATCGCCACTAGGAGTCCCAGGCATTTAGCATTGTTGTGATTCACTGTTGCATTGATCCCCTGAAGCTTTAGTCTCTGATGCAAGACGAGCAAGAATGATGGATATGTGGAGAATGTACTGGGATGAATTGCTCGAAGGTAACTTTGCTGCTTGTATCATCTGCAATAGCCTGTGAAAGCTCTGTTTCCATGTGTTTGTCTCCTATCATTTCCTTTTCAGTCGGTTTTTTCTCTCCATGATTGGTATCTTCAGCTTCTGGCTCTATTGAAATTGGAATGGAGCAGTCTTCTCCTTTTATGTATTTACCAAAGTCCTCAAATGCCTCAGCAGATATCTCATCCTGAAAACCATTTTCCGAAACATCTGTTGTCTTGACTTTACATTCCTTGTCAGTTGGGCGATCCAAGGCACTTCAACTGTGTTTCCTCCATCGTCAGTTATGGTTTCAAGTCCAACAACCATTTCGGAGACATCCTTTGCCTCGTTCATTTCTGTTTGAACGACGCAGGTTCATCTGAATGCAGACCAGGCCATCATCACACTTGTTATTTTCATTGACGAGTCTACTGCTTGTGAACTCAATTTCTTCCACGACGAGACCACTTTGGTCAAGATTCCAATTCTCTAGTTCAACACAATTGTATGAGTCTCAGAGTAATCGGTAAACTAAAGCCAACGACCAAAATTCTTGCTCTAACTTGATGAAACAGGGTTTACTAATGGACCCTTGCAGGTGTGGACATTGTTTGTTTTTATCATGTCCTGCTGTCTCATGAAATTTAAAGCCGCATGTTTGAATCACACTAGAGAAACCGCGAGTGGCTTGACTTCCAAGCAATTTCGTGATTTATTTATTATATTTTCTTCTATTGGGGCCTTAGCAAGTGGGAAGAGAAGTATAGTGTGTTGGGAAAACATGGTAACATATTTTGAAGCTAACAAAACTATTCATGGTTTATTTCGATTTTGATAAATGCAAGAGTTGTTTGTGTTTCAAGTAATATCTTTGCCAAAAGGACATTTAAAATGATCAATGAAAAGATTCTAAATGACTGGAAAAACTATGGGGTGTTCATAGACTTGGTATTATCAAGGTTTTAAGTCTACATGATCTATATCACTATTATTGTTAAAATGTCTTGAGAAGAACGGTTGAATATAACCAGGAAACTAGTTACAACTAGAGTTAGATTTTAGCAACAACGGGCTGTAAAAGCTAAATATAAGCAGAAGCCTGGCAAAAGTCTGATATCATTAGACAACAAGAGAGCTAGATATAACCGGTAACTGAAAACATAAGCAGGACACTTATACTATATGTGACGGCAATCTTTTCACAATATCCAACATTATTATTTTGAGACATTTTATCTCATCCCTTAACAGTTTGTGATCTTGTATGGATTACAAACTTAGAATATTTTGATTTTCTATCAACCTTAAATTTATCTTCATGAAATATTCAATCACGTGTAATATCTTGATTGACAATCATCCCGAAGGCAAGATACTTTCCATAGCTGAAGCACTCAATTTTTTGGAACCAATATTTGATTATATGGATGACCAAATCTACAAGGATTCTGATTGATTGAACTCAATTACTACCCAAATTTTCTCAACAATTGTCCAATAGTTAGATTGGAGATTGATCCTCTTGAAAATTGTCCAACAATAAGTTTGGATGCCGAGGAGTTAAAAAGAAGATCAAGGCGCTGAAGATAGAGAAGGATCAAGAGTTCTTAACTCCAAAATTTTGAGAAAACTCTACATACATTTTTATTGTCCTTTGTGAGCCTCATATTATAATCTTTTAAGAAGTGTCGACAATGTAATAGCTTGTGCTTAGGTGTGAAATTTATTTGCATGAATATAAACAAAACCAACTTCGAAAGAAAGTGCTTTAAAATAAGTAGCACTCACTCTATAATTTCTCAATGATTGACTTATGGAATCCAGCCAATAGGATTGCCAATCTAGGAGAGTATACGTAGGCTTATACCAAGCCAAATCACTATAAGCTCCAAATGCATTATTCTTTATTTCTCTACTCATATTCACTTATTACTTGATAGAAGCACATTACACTGCTTGAGATAATCAAAACAATGCTGATACCAATACCTTGTTTTTTTTTTTTTTTTTTTTTTTTTTTTTGGTCATGCTTATATTTGACTTGGTACCTTCAATTCTATGATATTTTGTCGAGTTTAGTGAAAACACCTATTCACCTACATCTAGGTGTTAATGTTAACCTACATCGCAATGGACATAGTGGCAACATTAAATACATTAATAGATGGGTCGAGAGGTGTGATGGTGAAGGGTGATCAAAATGGGTTGACAAATGGGATGAGAATTTCGATCCAAATAATTACGGCGTGAAGCAAGGGGAGACATGGTGGGAAGGCAAGCACGAAGAGAGAGATGGAACCTGATGCCTACTTGGGCGGTGATTCCGAAACGGAGGATTTTTGTGGTTAAGGTGTAACGGAAGGGTGTGTATGGAGATGGATGGCAAAGGATGAAAATGCAGAATAAAAGATAGAAAACGATCGTCACCAAGATATAAAAGCCATGCCACCAACCGAGGATGAGGATTAGGATAGACGAAATTCATCATCAAGTCTTAAAGGACGAACCACCCACCAAGAATAAAGAATTTTGGGATAGGAGAAACTCACCACCACGGCCTAAAGAAAAATCCACCAAGGGCTTCTTGGCTCACCACTGAGGAATAATCCGCTCTCCAAAGATAAAGAGACTGATAGAGAAGTTATCCTCCGGATTGCATCGGTATATTGGTTTGTTGGGTAAAGGAGCATTGGGTAGCAAATCGATGTGATGCTCAATACCTCGAATGGGAGGTAATCTAGATGGCAATTCTTCCGAAAACACATCTGCAAATTCTTTCAACAAGGAATGTATTTTGGGATGTATGAGTCGCTCTACCTCACTCTTTTTCTCTGCCATAAGTAAAGCAAATATATTCTTCTATTTACTAATAGCTCTCTCAACTGATGTTTCACTAAGAAAAGATTTTCTTTACTTGTGTTTCCCTTCTCAAGTTGATGTTTGTGTATCAAAGAATGATTCAAGGGTACAAGAGTCATTTTCATCAGCATTTGTATACTCCACTTCTGGTTCCATTGTAGCCTTAGGAAGATATTAGCATGAATTTTATTGTGGCTTTTCTAAGAACTCAAAGGGGAAAAGATGCTATTATGGTAGTCGTCAATTGTTTCTCTAAAATGGCTCATTTCGTGCAATGTCATAAGACCGATGATACATCTCCTATTACTAAATTATATTTTCAAGGAAATAATTCGCCTTCATAGGGTAACAAGGACCATTGTGTCGGATCGTAATTCTAAGTTCTTGAATTACTTTTGGAAGACCCTATGGAGGATGCTTGGCACGCGACCCTTATTCAGCACCACTTGTCATCCTCAAACTAACAGTCAAACAGAGGTAACAAATCGTACTTTGACCATTCTTCTTCGAAGAATAGTGAGTAAGTCTTTGAAAGATTGGGATTTGAAGCTTGCACATGCTGAATTTGCTTACAATCGATCTTCGAGTTGTACTACGAGTCGATCACCTTTTGAAGTTGTGTGTGAAATTAATTCCCTCACATTGAACAATTTGATTCTAATTCCATCCAACTTGTAAGCAAGTTTCGATGGAAAAGAAAGAGCCGAATATATGAAGAAGCTTTATGAGCCGATTCAATCCAAGATTAAAGAGGCCAATGAGTCTTACAAGAAGAAAGCTAATCAATATTGGAAGAAGGCTCAGTTTCAACCGAGTGATCTTGTTTGGTTTCATTTGAGGAAAGAGATATTTCCATCTTGTCAAAAGAACAAGCTCATGCCGAAAGCTAATAGCCCATTTAAAGTTATCGAGTGAATCAGAGACAATGCTTGTAAGATTGATCTTCCTGTAGAGTTTGGCATTTCGGCGACTTTTAATGTGGGAGACCTTTCTCTTTATTTGAAGAATGAAGATTTATCAAATTTGAGGACAAATCTCAAACAACCTGTGGAAGTTGATGTGGGAGTATCTGACTTAGCTGTATCAACAAATTCAGCATCGGCATTGTCAATAGTGACCCAAACCAAAAAAGAATTTGGCTATATCATGTTTCAGCGAATCAAGATTGGAGTTCCGAATAAAGCGATACTAAACCATTCCCTGTTGAAGTTATTGATACTGACGATTAGAGAGTTATCGACAAATGAAGAGTTGTGAATTCTCGATACACCGTTTAGTTGCTAATTTCAAAGTTTATCTACACCATATCAATGGAAGGCTATTTTGGACAATTTCCTTGGTTATTTGAGGTTGTTTTGAGGTGTTTATCTTTTGGTCAAGATGGGAGCACGAATTATGCAAGACCAATAATGCAAATTCCCAAGATAATTAATTGCATGTCTAATTTCTTAGGAGTCATTAATGTTTTGTAAATTTTCAAGAGTCAAAGTTCCAAGTTCCAAGGTCTTTAATGTTAAGCTAGTTCCCATGTTAATTTATTGCTTTTCTATTTCCTAAGTTGTAGTCTTTTTATAAATAGAAAAAGCCTATAAATTGTAAGCAGGCAATTTTGATGAATGAAAATTTATAAGATTTCCTCTGTGAGAGTGAATATCTTTTGAAAAGTGAATAACTCTATTACGGTCTTTTTGTCCTTAGAACGTGGATTACTCCTCGGTGGTGAGCCAAGAAGTCTTGTATCCTCAGCTGATGGATTTTCCTTTAGATCTTGGTGGTAAATTTCTCCTATCCCAAATTCATTTATCTTTAGCGGGTAGTTCATCATTTAAGTCTTGGTGGTAAATTTCGTCGATTCAAATCCTCATCCTCAGTTGGTGGTGTGGCTTTTATACCTTGGTGGCAATGGTTTTCTATTTTTTATTCTGCATTTTCGTCTTTCGACATCCATGCCCATACACATCCTTCTGATATATTTAACCACAAAAAAATCCTCCATTGTAGAATCACTCGCCCATGCACGCATCAGAACTGCACCTGAGGCAAACAGCATGACGGCTCCGGTGGATCCACAAGTAGGGCAAGAGCAGCAGCGGGGAGCACTGGGATGTGCATGTTCAGGCAGAAATGTGGTACGAGAGATTCCCGCACTTTGGTTTCTATCGCTACCAGCTGAGGGAAGGCCGCAAGCCATCCGAGATGTCCTAATCAATTATAAGTCTCCCTAAGTGCCTTCTGGATAGGCTTTCTGGCTGCAGCTGAGAACGCTCACGCACAACCGTGCACCCAGCCCACTTCCAAACAGCAAAATCTGTGTTTTTTGTCAACTCAAGATCCTGTGTTTGAGCATCATTGTACATTCAATAACTTTGTATCTGCTATACTAGAGGTACGGACCTCTGGAGTGCCAAAAGTTGGCACGGAGGGACACTTAAGTGCCAAAAGTTACAAAAGGTACACTTAAGTGCCAAAATCGGAGCAAAAGGGATCACTTAAGTGCCAATGGCGAAAAATTCCGGCCAAATTGCCACGTGTCCATTTTCCGGCGACTTAATTTGCTGACGAAGCATTTTTTTCAAAATAAAAAATCCACATGGCATTTTTTTTCAAAATAAAAAATCCACATGGCAATTTTTTTAAAAAAATTGTCCACGTCATATTTTTAAAAATTAAAATCGATTTTACTAAAAAAAAAAAAAAAAAAAAAAGGGAAGGAGGGGATCGGCGAGGGCGTGCGGCCCTCGCCGCACCACCGTCGCCGCCGCCCCACCTCACCGAGAAGGGCCGATGACGGTGGGCGAGGGTCGGCCGGGGGTCGCCGGGCCCGGCCGGGTCGCCGGGCCCGGCCGGCCTCGGCGAGGGCCTGCGCGCCCTCGCCCGCCGGGCCAAGGGCCGTCGGCCGCCCAAACCGACTCTCACCCCAAATCCGGGCGGGGACGCGCAGCCCTCGCCAGCCCTTCCCGGCGGGGCGACCCCGGCCGACCCTCGGGTCGCCGGCCCTTCCCGATGGTGGGGCGGCGAGGGCTGCACAGCCCTCGCCGATCCCCTCCTTCCCTTTTTTTTTTTTTTAAATAAAATCAATTTTATAATAATATATATTTTTAATTATTTAATTAATAATTTTTAAAATCCACGTCAGCCAAAACGACGTCGTTTTGGCTTATTTTTGGCCGATTTAGTTTCCGGCGAGCCACGTAGGCAAGAAAATTAATAAAAAATTACCACGTAGGATTTCCGGCGGGATTCCGGCGACTTGGCACTTAAGTGATCCATTTTTTTAAAAAAAGTAACACTTAAGTGTACATTTTGTAATTTTTGGCACTTAAGTGTCCCTTCGTGCCAAATTTTGGCACTCCCGCTGTACTTATGCCGCTATACTGCTATAGATCCGGATCATATTCATATTCATTGATATGATGCATGAATCATTCATTATTTTCTTCTTACTAGTGCAGCATATTTACTCCTTATTACTCATGTCTCCATTGCAATTGAAAGTGCAGTTGGCATTTCTGTTATTTGGAAAAAAAATTATACCTGGTAAACTGGGTTTTGCTTAGGTTGGCCTTAACACTTACATTTCTCAATCGGAGGTTACGGATGTTTTCTGGATAAGATTGTAGATCTTTTTTTGCGAAGCCTTTTTTAGGAGGCATGATGAAAAACCATCTGCTCTAGCTGCTCTTAGTTTTCCCATTCATATTCTATTACAAAGGATACTTACTTACGTATGTCAGCTTAAGCATCCTTCACCAGGGAGTGAAAAGAGAACAAGGGAAGTGGTGATGCTGGGTTGCCAAGCCTGTGATAAATAACACAAATGATTTCTAAACTTTGGCATAATGTGTGATTTGATCTCTAAACTTTCAATTTATCCAAAGTGGTTTATGAACTTTGGTTCAATGTTTAATATGGTTCATGATTTTTTAATTTATTCAATATAATCTTTGAATTTTTGGTACTTGTTCAATTTGGTACATAAATTATATTAAAATGTTAAATTTTTTTTTTATCTTAAATTAATGGAAGTACCATATTGAAAGATAACGTTGAACATATAAATTAAAAATTTTAGATATCATATCGAACAAATTAAAAGCCAATCAATCCCATTGTGCACTTATGTCATTATCACATCCATAATCTGACATCCATAATCATGGAAGAAAGAGTCCTCATGTGACGGCAAACAACTAGTCAGATTTCTTCTGTGACGAAACAAATTAGGTTACTTGAATAAATAATAGAAGACATAGAATTTTCGTTGGCCCCGTAAAAGGGAGAAACGAGAAAGAAAACGAGAGACTCGAATGGGAAGAGGGGGAAAGCCAAGTCTAATTTCTTCCTTTTGGAGTGTTCACACGTGTTGATGCCAGACGGATCCATCAGCTTCTTTTACCACGACCGCACGCGTACGCGGCGACCTCGTCCTCGTCCTCGTCCCCGTCCCCGTCCCCGTCCCCGTCCCGTAGTTGGTCGCGCGTCCGGTCCGATTCCTAACGTGCAGACATTCCACACGCTCTTCTCGAATCATGTATTTCTTCTCCTTTTGTTTTTACCGAAATTATGATCGCCAAATTTGAAAACCTTGATCACGTTCTTGAATGTCGTTGCTTATTGAATTAATCTGGACCACCTACTCCTACGAGAAGAGTGGTCTCGCTCGTTTTTCATGGTAAGAAGATCTACGTCGTAAGACAAATTCATGATTCACAAGATATTATTATTGACTTCATGATGAATCAGGTAAGAGACGAGTTACGGTCTTTCTGAACAATCCATGTACAAAGCTATTTACACTTTAGCTTCAACGAATCAGACTTCTTCCGTGATCCTCTCTCAAGTTCATTAAATCGTTAAGCCAACTCCTATAGGATTTAAACGGATGGCACTCTTTTGGTTGTATTCACCTCCGATTGGAGCATGAGCCAAATCCTGGCTTGCGCTAGAAACCCTAGAGCTGTGCTTGTTGAACTAGATCAAAGTTATGATCACCGAGTTCATGAAAGTTCACTCCCACGAACCTTACTCAGGTAAGTCTTGCGCCTTATTTTGGAAAATGAAGAGCACTACATTTAATTAAACCCTATCGCAGGTCTCACGGGTCGTAAACCCTCCTAGAACCCGCCCAGGTCTAGTAGAGCCCAAGCCAGTCCCGTCCTGCCGGCATGGTCATTAAGTATGTTTTCTTGACAGGCAAGAAATTTTATTCTTATTTTTACAAGACTAGGAACTTATCAGACGTGGTGGACCTGATATTTCTCGCTATTGCTCCTATAAAGTGTGACGAAAGTTAGATTTTTTTTGTCGGGACTGTGGTCATGACATAATGCGACGAAAGTGAATTTCTTAATTTGATTATTTTGAGCAATAGCGACACATTTTTTTCCGTTGCCTTTGGTCAAAGCAACCGCTGACGAAATGAATTTTTTAGCCTAAGGTGACGAAACTTATATTTTTATCGCCATAAATCCGCCAGCTTTTCTCGACGTAATCTTGGTGATGAAAATGTATCTCCGCCGCCATAAAATAAGCTTTTTTTTTGGGGGGGGGGGATGGATCTTAGATGGGTCGGATCTGAAAAGTCATTGCCTGGTCTATGGCAAAGACGAATGGATAACGTGTTCTTTGATAGGGGCAATTGCCCCCACCGACTTTGGTTGCATTGTTATATTTAGTCAAAAGTGAATTTTATTCATTACTCATAAAGATACATGAGAATTACCTAAACTTCATGATAAAGCAAATCTAAGCATAGTAAAGCACAATATACTGTAAAATAAAGCCAAATTCATAAAGCAATGAGGATTAACAGAGCACTAATAAAGAGGAAAATTGTCAAAAAAATCTTAAACCCATTATATTGGTCAAAAACTTTTAACTTTATACAAATTTAGTCCTTCTAGCAAATTTTAATCGGATATTACCGATGTGGAGACCAACTAACCTACATAGTATCGTCGACGCCTATGTAGACAAATTTTGATAATGTTTAAATATTTTTCATTTTTTCTTTCTTTTGTTTTCCTTCTTCTTCTTTTAGCTAGTGACAAGTCACAAGTGATGGTCGGGCCAACCTCGCCTAGGCGAGGCCCGTCATCACCCATCACAGGTGAGGCCCAACTTCACTAGATCTAGCAAGGGGAGACCTCATCGGCCCTTCGCCCTTGCCCAAGCGAGGGTTGGCCTCACCCAAGCTAGCCCTGGTGAGGCCATCCTAGCCTAAACAAGGGCCAACCTCACCAGATTTTGCAAGGGGAGCCCTCACCAAGACTCATCTTTGCCAAGGCCAGATTGGGCCAAAGGAAGAAAAAGGAAAACAAAAGAAAGAAAAATCGAAAATTGAAAAATGAAAAAAAATATTAAAATATTATTTAAAGTTGTCCACATCAATGCTGATAGTGCCACCTAAGTCGGCCGACATCCACGTCAACAATGTCTTGCCAAAATTAGTTAGAATGACTGAATTGACACTAAATGAAAATGTTAAGGATTTAATTAGCATCACAAAAATGTTTAGGATTATATTGGCACATATGTTTAAAAAAAATTTAGCATGTTTCTCCCAAGTAAGGTTAATCACATACTCTTTCCATAGGAATAGATTTATTAAGAAAAATAACCAATGGCCAATCACAGGATCTCGTATTTTCATTAGTGATAACCACACTCTTGAAATTTATTCTCCAGTAATAACAACATTGCTAGTTGACGCTGCATGCTTAGGTTCAGCTTCCTCTACTCTATCATCGTACAAAGACAACTAAAACAAGTTGAATGTACAAAGATTTAACATTTAGAATAGCAAAGTTTCGTGATTTAGCAAGACACTAAAGCTCCTACATTCAATATTAAAACTAGAGGTAGATTACTTTTCAATGGTGTTGAATTCTCAAAAATATATTTATTAAACTCTCAAATCTAGATCAAGAGAGAATAGCTCCTACATCTAGAATTATATCAAGGAGTTCAAACTCCCAAATCTAAAATTAGACTAGGAGAGGAGAAATCCCATATCTAAATTGAGACAAAGAAAAAAAAAGGGCCAATTCCTTAAAAAACTCTAAACTTTAGGTTCAGCATCAAATCTACTCCAAATTTTATTTTATTTTTGTCTCTGGAAAAACCATTAACTTTAGGTCCAGTTCCAAATCTACTTCAAATTTTTTTTGCGTTAAAAAAATCATAAACTTTAGGTCCAATTCCAAATTTGCCCCAAATTTTGTTTATCTAAAAAGAATCAACAACTTTTAATATATTCTCAAATCTAACCCATGGTACAGTATCAAATTAAAGTGGCATTTCCCCATCGATAACAAATGCATATAGACAAGACAACATGAAAATTATTTTCAAAATAAAACTGTTCTAGGATATAAAAATTAGGGACGACTAACCGCAACTTTTGGATAGGAGTTAATGTGGACAAATTTAGGACTAGAGTAAAAATTGATGATTTTCTTTTCGACAAAAAAAATTGAGATAGATTTGGAATTAGATCTAAAGTATAGGGTTTTTTCTAAGATAAAAGAAAAGTTCATGAAAGATTTTAAACTAAGCCAAATTTTGGGTTTTCTCTAAGATAAATAAAAGTTTAGGGCTGGTTTGGAGCAAAACTTAAAGTTTTGGGTTTTTCTTTTAGACAAAAAAAGTTTGGAGGCAGAATTGGGATTAAAAGTTGAAGAAGACAATGAGAAAGAACACAGCGGGAGAGAAAAAGACTATTCAGCTCCCTTATTCAGCATTGTCCACGAATCTAAATATTTCTTTTGGCCCCATCCAATGTTGAAAAATAGGCATCTAATATTTAAGCATTGAACCAAAGTATTTATGCTTACAATCAATATCCTCGGTACATTCAACTTGCGCATTAAGTTTGCTCCCCACCGTACAAAATTTCCGGATCGGTGCGTGGTCTAAAAATTTCGTTTTCCAACATTACCTAAATCATTAAATATGTGGATTTCACCGTAAGTTCAATGTGATCGGTGGTCCAAATGGCTTCAAGTTACATGATTTTCAAAATCATTAGATATTTTTCCACTTCAGCTACCTAATTCAAGCAAATTGTACTGTTTTTCTTATATGTTTAGTCATGATGACCTGGAAATGATTTGACAGGAGATTGATCTACGTTCACGCATCCATGACTTTTCTAGAAGCATCCCCCGTTCAAGAATCCCAAATAAAATGGATATGATCAAAAGCATTCGACTAAACAATCGAATGATTGATTAATCACTCAACCCTCTCCCAAACTACTTATACCAAATAATACTCTCGATTCATTTGACTCAACTTGAGATACCATATACCATCCATTTTCACAATATTTTTGCGTCTTATGTGCAATACAGAGCAATAATTTGAGTCAATCTTACACCCCTTCGATTGAAATCGTCATCTTGGCAAAAGAATAAGAGGGTCGTGCTACTTTATCTTATATATTAGCGGGTTTGATGCGACTTCTATATTTTATTTTTCTATAAAAGTTTGAAATTTGAAATTAGACTATTGTTGAACATGTCAAAATGTTTTAGAAATATGAAAGCTAAATCATGCCACCGGAATTCTTAAAGCCATCCATCCATCCATGATGCATGTATTTTAAAACTAATTTTCATGTCGTATAATATCACAAACACTTGTAACAAATCTACTATTCGCTGGCTTCTGCTTAACATCCCCTTTAAAATTGCTAACATGAAAATTCACATGACAAGCAGACTTGTTTGACATGGATTGTTTGATGTGGATTCAATATGAAAATTTAGCAGCGTCGTTGTTCAAAAGTCGGATATGAAGAAAATTCACGTGAAAAGTAGATTCATTTGATGTGGATCCAATATGAAAATTTAGCGACGTCGTTATTCATAAGTCAGATCTAAAGAAAATTCACGTGAAAAGTAGATTCATTTGATGTTGATCCAACATGAAAATTTAGTTGTAAATGACGTTGTGGTTTAGAAGCCAGATACGAAGAAAATAAAGTCTTTATAATTGCATTATTTCTTCTTCTTCTTTTTTGATATTCAAGGAGAAATTGAAAACCTGAGCTTTCCATTTGGCTTGCCTTGAAGGCCAAACCCCGTGCCTTCTAGATTTATAACAACTAAACATTCAAAGTTGGAAAAAAGCTCTCCTTGACAGAACCACGCGTGCGATAGGCATCCTTAGCACGCCAATAGGCCAAAACTCTGAAATCAACTGTCCGTCCGTACAATAATATGACCAGACGCGTTGATATGTTGCAACTGTTTTGGAATACGGAAAACTCTTTTAAGTGCAAGCAATCTAAGTCATATGTTTACTTTGGATTCCTCGAGAGATACCGTGAATATACTATCGAAGTAACTTTGAAAAATATACGTGAGGTCGGCGTGATCTCACTTGTGAGTCATTGTAACAATCCTTCTCGAGCAGGAAGAGTCCCGAACATGTCGCAAGAAGATAAGCTCATCACAATAGCCTCATCGCCGTCTGAACATGAAGAGCGTCCTCTCCCGAGACGGCCGATTGGAAGCATACTATGCTTCAAGCTTCTTAACCCCTCGAACTACCGTATGAGCCTTCGGGTCCCCAGTTTGGCCTTTGAGAGAGAGGAAATGAGGAGTGTATGCCGTGTTCCCTATTCCAATAACCTGACCCGAACCATTGGTTCGGGTCCTATACGATTTAGGTTACCATAAACATTACTTCATGTTGGTTCAGGTCAAGTATTAGTGGAACCCGACCCGACCCAAACTGATAATACCTTTAGTAGGGACGATAGAAGGGTCTGACGTAAGATGTGACCACAAACAAGTTGAAGATCAAAGTCCAGAGAGGGATATTACTAGTTAATAAAAGAAAAATAGAAAGACATAAGATATGATGAATGCACTCGGGCGTACACTTAGCCCACGCACTCAAAATATTCTCCGGATTACTTAAGAGATATTTGTGCGGTACATGATTATCTAAGATAATAAGATAAATATAATATCAATTGAAATCAATCAAATTCCACCGAACTAGATCACCAACCCGCCTCCCTGTCTTAGGCCAATTTTATGTATGGATTAAAAAACATTGTGTTATCCTTATTTCGCTGAGTAACAAAAGTTTTTCTTTTGATAAAAAAAAAAGAAAAAAGATATATGTATAATCCTGAGGGATATAAAAAAATTTAAGGTAAATATCATAATATAGCTAACAACACATTCCATAATTATGTCTTTGAATATATGTAGAAGTCCGCAATCAAACATCGGTCCAAATATTTCTTTGAATTCCCCCATTTCATTCTATCTTGAATCCATCAGAAAAGTTACATTTTTCAATAGAAGGGGTTTGAAAAGTCAGACACGAGTACGATTGAAATTTATTAAGATCGTTGATGTTGATTTTCTAATTTCCATTGCATTCAAAGACTTTGAAAGACCACGTTCTTTAGGATTGCCCTTTTTTGGAGACAAAGTCCTCGTTAAATGAGCTGTCATCATGGTCAGAGAGAGACGGTGGGTTTTTTTATGCCAAGGTCCGATACCCAAAATGAAATCTTGTCAAGTTTGACATCTGATTCATCAACTAATAAAGCATGAATTCCCCAGCACACTTCCGTTTTCATTGACTTTCCACATATATAAACCAACCCAACGTGGGCTTGGGGGTGTACAATTCATTTTCCTCTCCTCTCTCTCTCTCTCTCTCTCTCTCTCTCTCTCTCTGTGAAGATTGTTAAGTGTTCTGTTCAGACCATGGTTCGTGAACTGACAAAAGAACAGATTCTTGAGTTCAAGGAAGCTTTCTGTTCTTTTGACAAGGATGGTGATGGTGAGTTTTGCTGTAGTCGTGCACATTTTCCATCTCTTATATTGATTGAAACTTCAAGCTCTTCAATGACTTCATTTGCCAGCACCTTCTTTTATTCATCAGCAGTCCTTTTGGATGTAAATTTGCAGGTTCCATTACGTTGGAAGAATTTGCAGAGATTATCCAATCGTTGGACCGCAGCCCATCTGAGAAAGAACTGCAGGACATGATCGACAAGGCCGCCGCTGCTGACAGCAATGGGGCAATCGAGTTTGCAAAGTTGTTGGGGTCAATGGCTAATGACATCAAGGTGAAAACACACAGGAAAATGCAAAGAGCTAGCCTCTTCTTGATACATATGATTAGACATGCAATCATATGATCTCAATCTAATGTTCTATGAGTCTGAAACGTTCTCATTGATTTTGGATGTGTTTTAGGAGGCTACTGATGAGAAGGAGGAGCTCAAGGAGGCTTTCAAGGTCTTTGACAAGGATCAGGATGGTTACATATCTCCTAGTGAGGTAAGCTCAATTTTATCTCATGCATATACAGTGTCTTTTTCTCGTCGTATGTCACCCAAATGCATTTCTTTAATCCAAGCAAGGACGTAGATAACCTTGCATGCACACTTAATATGCACTCAACCAACTCTCAAATTCTCCTTGTGAGATTCACCCGATTCGATACAAATATATCGTTTGTCATTACTTTGTCGTCACTCATCACCATTTGAAAGAACATCGCCAATTCAAGAAAGTTCTTCTATTTGTGCATGAAAATGACCCTTCTCAACTTAGAAAAAAATAGAAGGCAGTTTTGGCTAATAAATTTTGTTTCTGTTTGGCAGTTGAGGCATGTGATGATCAACTTAGGGGAGAAGCTGACAGAGGAAGAAGTGCAGCAGATGATAAGTGAGGCAGACATGGATGGTGATGGTCAAGTCGATTTTGAAGAATTTGTGAAGTTGATGAGCACCATTGGATGAGTTTTTAACTCAATTATCCAAAATTGCAATATGCAGGAAAAAAAAAATTTGTCATTACCCTGTAAAAATTGCATTTACCCTTTTTCCTCCCTTCAATTTGTGTACCTATCGTAGGAGTTTGACATTCTTCTTCTCATCGATCTTGTTGATCTTTTGTACATTCCTCCATTTCTAATGCAAATTCATGGACATCTTTTTTTTTCCTTTCTTCTGTTCTTTTATAACGATTGTAAGTGAATGTACTCTGTTCCTATGTCAATTTAAATTTCTAAGTGAGTTTTTTGCCAAGCAAATAAAAGGAAATTGTTGGTATGAACTTGTGGCAATGGACAAAGTGGACAGCTAAAGTGAATTAAAGAAATCTTTGAGTGGACGGTACTAATAAAGCCGGAAGTGTCGTGTCGTCGCCTGGAAGGATTTTTAGAGTTAGAAATTGGTCCATGGTAAATCTGTCAAAGTCTTATTGCAAAAATTTATAAGGACACCAGGCACCAAAATGACCCAAAACCAGCAAAAAGCTTAAGCTTAAGATGGGTCCGATGTATAGGAAATAAATAAATAAATAAATGAGTGCATCAGAAGGCCTAAAACTTATTAATAAAGTGCCATTGAGTCATAAAACTTTGAAAAAATGCAATTAAATCCTAAAACTTATCATAAAAGTATAATTGAATCCTAAAACTTTCAAAAAGTGCAATCACGTCCTAAAACTTGTCAAATTGATCCAAACAAATCATTTTGTTGGTTTCACATTTTGAAAGTTTTAGGACTCGATTGTACTTAATAACAAGTTTTAGGACTTGATTGCACTTTTTAAAAGTTTTAAGACTCGATTGCACTTTTATAACAAATTTTCAGACTTAATTGCACTTTTTCGAAATTTTAGAACTTAATTACACTTTTCTAACAAGTTTTAAGACTTCCGATGCATTTATCCAAAATATAAAAAAAAAGATGGGTCCTATGAGGATTACTCAATACTTGCCAAATTAAAACTCTCAAACATATCCTGAAATCGACATGAGTAGATCTGGATTGAAACTATGTCTAGACAGATGCCTGCAAAATTTTTCCTAACACTAGCTTTGATCAATGATATGGAGATGTTGTCAAGAGCAAATTTGATCAACATGACTATCTATGACCTATTATGTCATGCATTAGGTGACTGATGATCCAAGCATGGAAAGTCTTAGAGTTTTACGTGACAGACTCAAGATAAGAACCAAAGGAAAAGGAATTCTCTGCATGCAGCCGTAAAATTCTTTGACGGGTAGACAAAGTCAAAAATCATACCAAAAACATGCATAATAGACTGATTGAAGTTCTATGAGACCAACTATAGATTCACAGGGTCTTGAAACTTCATTAGCTTGAATCTTCATTAACTAGGTACAAAGCTCATTGGTTCGTTATTTGAAGAAATCTGTCAAAATAGCACAAGAAAACATCATGTGCAGACACATGTAAAGCCGCAGAAGGTCCCGTCTTTGAATTGGTGAATAGAATTAACATGAAGACTCCTTCGGTTTCGCATAAGATGGAGAAATTTCTTCAACATTTGGTCAAAACTTGGACTCTGACCAAAATAATGTTTTGTGCAAGAGAGTTGTAGTTGAAACAAGAGATTTTCCCAACAAGTTTTGTCTCGGAAACCCCGTGCGGGAAACAGTCATCTTCGCTTTTTGCAAAAAGAAACGTTTCTACGGTCTGTTTCACACTAATGATTTTGGGATCTCGTCTCTTTCTCGCCCTCGTGCCTTGAAATGGGAGCAGGAGATAAGAATCTGGCAGTTCTGGTTTGGTTCACATTAGAAAGTCACTTTCTCTTCTACATTGATGATGTTGAGAAGGTCAAGCATCAAAATTTTAATTAAAGATGGTGTCGCATCCATGTCTTGAAAAGATAGCTAGTAGCTTGTGATTTTCTGGAAAACATCTCGCGTTTAAAGCATCTTGGTTTAGTTCACTAGTTTTGTGTTTACAGCTTCTTCCTTTTACTAGTTCATGAGTCTTGGATCAATTATAGGACCTTTGCATGATGCAAAGCAGAACCTTTTTATCAATCTCACAGGAGAATTCTTACAATATCTCCAACTTTTCCAATTTCTCAAAATGTAAAAGCAATACATTAACAGAAGCCAAAGAATTATATCAACATTATACCTGCTTAGATACCACAAGATATTTTACCCTTAACAAGGAAGAAAAATGAAATTAACAAAAATGAAAACAAGAGAAACTTGCAACTTGCCATTGTTGCCACACTCACCGTCGATTGGTTTATCCCAAATACTGACCAACCATCGAACTTGAACACCCTCTCTTCATCAATCCTCATATCTGATTTTACTGTTTCTCGGTAAACTGAAATAAAAAAAGTCCCCCAAAAACAAAGTAAAAACAATCAAGTAATGGAAATCCCCCAAAAAGCTTGCTTTTTTCTTTTCTTTTCATAATGGTGAATGGATCTTCAGTTGATGACAGTTGCACAGCACATGCAGTTGCCGAAGAGGGAGGACCTGAACTTCCGCTTCTCTTTACCTTTTGGAGAGGTTGATCCAATTTCTTCTGTAGGAACCACCCACATTGCCTTGCTTGCCTTAGTGTCAGCTTCTTTGACCACTTGTTTCTGGGAAGTGGCAACAGCATAGGCTTCTTGCTTTTCATCATCGTCGTGTTCTTTCTTTGACAAGCCTAGAAACGGGGTTTTTGATATCTCGGAATCGCTTCTGTCCATCTGAACAGTCTTCTCTTCCAAACACTCCACTTGCTCGACTCGATCACATCGACCTTTCACTGACATACTCCTGAATATGCTTCTATCAGGGAAGAGCAGCGGCGTCTGATCTGACTCTTCGCTCCTCGACCCATTAAGGAGATTGAAATCGAAGCTAGGAAACTTCTGCAGCTGAGGATGGATGTGTGTATCATCATAAGACTTCAATCCTGTGCTTGGGCTACCAGAAATTTTCTCCTGTTTGGTATTGCCACCAGGAGTCACGGGCATTTGGCATTGTTGCGATTCACTGTTGCATTGATCCCCGGAAGCTTTGGTCTCTGATACAGGATGTGTGACCATTACAGGATAGTCAAAGGACGAGAAAGAATCACAGATATGTGGAGAATGTACTGGGATGAATTGTTCTGTGATATCGTGTCTGCTTGTATCATCTGCAATAGCTTGTGAAAGCTCTGTTTCCACATATTTGTTTTCTATCATTTCCTTTTCAGCCGGCTCTTTCTTGTCATGATTGGTATCTCCAGCTTCTGGCTCTACTGAAATTGGCATGGAACAGTCTTCTCCTTGTATGTACTCAAGAAAGTCCTCGGACGCCTCGGCACAAATCTCATCCTGAAAATTATTTTCTGTGACATTGGTCACCTTGACTTTACATTCCATCTCACTTGGGCAATCCAAAGGCTTGGAACAGTCTTCTCCTTCTATGAACTTAAGAGAGTCCTCAGATGCCTTGGCACATATCTCATCCTGAAAACCATTTTCCGTAACATCGGTCGCCTTGACTTTACATTCCTTCTCACTTGGGCAATCCAAAGGCATGGAACAGTCTTCTCCTTCTATGTACTTAAAAAAATCCTCGGATGCCTTGGCACATATCTCATCCTGAAAACCATTTTCTGCAACATTGGTCGCCTTGACTTTACATTCCTTCTCACTTGGGCAATCTAAAGGCAACTCAACTGTGTTTCCTACATCATCAGTTATGGTTTCAAGTCCAACAACCATTTCAGAGACATCCTTTGCCTCGGCCATTTCAGGTTGAACGTTGCAGGGTTCATCAGAATGCCCAACCAGGCCATCATCACACTTGATATTTTCAGTCACAGGTCTACTGCTTGTGAACTCAATTTCTTCCATGACAAGGCCACTTTGGTCCTCGAATTCCAAAACTTCTGGATGAGAGTATGGGGAGTGACCTACCACAGAATCTTCGGATTGCAATGTGGAACCATCTACTGTGGTCACCTCATTGAGTTTTTCTTCATGGCCAAAATTCAGGAAGTTTGATGTCGTTCTGTCTTCCAATCGATCTTCATTGTTCATCATTAGCAACTCAACATTGGATGCTTTTTCACCTTCCACTTGTTCTTGTTCCAATTTTAAGTGTGTACATTCAATGTCGGCATCGGAGAGGGAAGCAACATTCATGCTGCTTGGTGTTTCGATCTCTAGCATTGGATCACTGCCCTCGGCTAGGAATGTTGAAGGTGATCCTAGAAATTCCTCTCTTGATACTTCCGATCCACATGCATCTGACGCCAACGTGCTAACAGTGACCTTATCTAATCCAAGTGGACCAGTTTTAACTCCCTCAGATGTTTGAGTTTCCGAATCACCCAATACAGTAAGACTGGAATTTGTTTCTCCATTTTCAACTGTTGAATTAGCGAGCCATAAGCTAGTGAGACTGTGAGTCTAGTCCTATACTCCTACTTTTAATGGAATGCAATTAATTTGAAGCTAGTTTCGCACATGGGAAGTGAAGTAGCTATTATGATGCTGCTAAACTAGTAGATCACATTACTAACCTTCTATATTAGCTGCCTCAATATTTAGCTGACGGTCAACCTCGCCCGCATCTGGTTCCATCAAAGGCTCTGTATCATCTGGATTCACCGACGAAAGTTCCGGCTGGTCTTCTACATATCTATCTCCTTCATTTACTTCATGCGTGGCTTGAGAAAGAACTTGAGGGTCTGTAACAAAGGTTCAAACCATAGGTTTTAAGACTTCACTGAGAAGAAAATAGTTGGCTTAACCAATATAACAAAGACTAGGAATGATAAAATACATTCCATCCCTGATGTTTCGAGTGAGGATTATCCTGTGTAATTTCCTCAACAGACAATGATCGCAGCATAACTTTTCAACTATAAGTACTACAGAAACTAGTAATTACTTTTTTCACCTGGTATCGATTGGCCGACATGATTATCTCCTGCGATTGCGTGATGGAAAGCCAAGTCTTCAGCTTTTTCATGGGAGTCCTTGCTGTCATCTCCTGCAATCAGATGATCTCCTTTCACATCATTTTCCTTGACAGTCTCGTGTAAAGATCCATCTGGAGCATTGACCCCCGCACTTTCCTCCTCGGCCTCTTTGGATGATCCATTTGGAGCATCGACCCTTGTGCTCTCCTCCTCAGCTTCTGTGGAAGGAAAATGATTGAAGTGAATATAGTCAATGCATGAACGCAGAAGGTACACAACATAAAGGGCTAAAAATCGCCAAAATACCTTTGAGAGAAGATGTGTTGTTGTTGCCCATCTCATTCCCCATGTTCAATTCCTGATATCCTGCAATATAAACTAAGATGGTTTAGTGTTGCAGTCAACCAGATGAGTGGAATATTTCCAATTGTAGGTTCATAAAAAAAGAACTCTTTTCGACTTCAATCAGACCATATGAACTTCCTACCATGAAGTCAATAATGATAATCGCATGTGAATAGCCGTGTAGCTTTGAGGACATCTTCATTTCTTATGAAACCGACTGAGTTTATTAAAATGGCAGCTACACTAATGTTTGCTTAAAAGATAAGCCTCGATTCGGGTCACCCGACAGCTGAGCTGATGAAACTGCTAAAAGCATCGTGTATTGCCTTCTTCGTCTTTTCCTTTCTTTACTCTCTGCACCTTCTCTAACATTGACACTCCCTAGATGATGAATCATTAGATGCTAGGCATCCACCAAGGCATCATTAACTTAATTAAAAGGTTCAGTTTCATCAGCCTGGTATTGCCTTTTGTACTCTTAAGTTCTAGCTTTGGCCTGGGCATATCATTGTGTCCCTGCCTACGTTTTTTATTAAGAGGACTATCCAGGCAACTCTCTGTCTGACTAGCCCCCTACTTTTGGCCCCATAGACACCGTGTTCAAACAAAGTTTATGCGGTATTATCGCTCAAATCCAGGCTCTTTAAAACTTGTGTACAGTGAATTCGCATAATGTAAACGGATTTGAAGAGACATGTTTTAGACATAATTTCTGGTATTCAGACAATAAAGCTGGTCTATATGAGCCCCCCAAAAACTGGAAGAATCTTGTGGCTGCACATTAATGAAGCATCTTATTATACAATAACACTAATTTGATAATCGATTAGTCCATCAGAAAACATTTCCAGAGGCAAAGTGGAGAACAAGAAGCCTTTTAATACGGGAGCTGCAGATTAATGTATAGGCTACAGGTGCTTTTTTAGCTGTCATTGGGGTATACGAAATCATTGCCCTGATCTGGCCCTGAAATGGTGGGTCTTCTGTTCAAGATTTCTTGGTGTTAAAGCCTCAGTTTTCTGAATGCAGTGCGGCTAGATCAGATGCTTTAGCTCATCATAACAGTTCTTTGCCTTTGGAAAAAGCTCAACTAGTTAAAGAAAAAAGTTTAACTGGACCCTCTTAACATTCTTCTTATTTATTAGTCCAGATTGAGTCCCTACAGTACTTTGGCTTCGCACATTAAATTAAGCACTGAAATTATTACACCATTTTACCTTCATCTGCACCAGATCCTCCCTCAGTTCATCCGATTGATTTTGCTAATCTTGAAAGAGCAGTCATTCTTATTTTACGGTCAAATTTTGGATTCAAGGAGCTGAAGTTTTCAGTCAGGTGGGAATTCCCAAGCAAATATAAGCAGGCTTTCTGGGGTGAGTTTCAAGTGTTTACTGCAAGATTCTCGAATCGTGCACGATCACTTGGTTCACCGGAGGGTTGAGAATTACTCATTACAGATATAGATAACCAAGAGGAGTAGGCCCTTTTCATGCCCGACATCAAATGCAAAGACAGAGGCTTCTTCTTTAAGTTGGCCTCAAATCAACTCTGGTTTTTGAAAATGAACTCAATTTTTCCCCGTGGAACATGATCGTTGGACCTAAGCAAATCCTTAAGAGGCTTCATATGAGTCTTCATCCGGATCTCGAGATCACTTGGATGTAAAACAATAAGAAGGTATTGCCGAGAACATATAAAGAACAAATTGTGGAGCCTGCCATCCTTGTATATAAACGGTCAAGCCACCGAAGCCCCTATGAGACTTTTGGCTCCTCTTCTATGGCGAGGTTACACCTTGTAACCACTAACCTATGATCGCATTGGATGGGATCTATTACTTCTTGTTAGTAGCTGATCTAAGTTGGGTGATTTGGCATTATGCCTCTTTGTATAACCCTCGTCTTAAACATTACGAGAACTCAAAGAGAGGTAGGTACTGGTTAGGTAACAATTGGTGTATCCAAGCTGCCTTCTTGGGGGGCTGCTGCGATGCCTCTGTATTGAAAGCCTAATTTCTCTCCTTATTAATTTAAGAGCATGGTATGTCTCATCGGGTGCAGATGGATTCAAACTCTATGTTGGGATTCCTGAAAGTGGCAGAGATATTACATCATGTTTCCGTAATCAGCAATGCAACAGAAAGGACATATCTACACTGGCCCCGGAATTTACTTATCTAAGCAAACAGTAAATCTCAACTTAACAATCCGCTGAATCACTTCTATGAGCAAAGCTTTTTCCCAAATTAGCCTAAAAATAAGCTATGAGCGATGCTTTTTGCCCAAAAATGCGACGATCCTTTGCCCGATGGCCTCATGTGACATGAGAGCAAATCTAGTTCTTCGATCAAGTTCTATTTGGGTATTAGTGAGAGCCTTCAACCCTCGATAAGCCTGAACCTAAAATAACAAGAAACAGAAATACACAAGACACCACTGCACTTTCATTAAACACCAACACCATATGTTACAAATGCGCTCGCATGCACGCAGCAACGAGCACTCCCAATAACAATTCCAAGCAAGTCTTGCATATATCTATAGCTGTACCAGTGACCTGCTTGGTTTTTATTTCGAGAAGTGGACGTGCAACTCTTGGATCTGGAGCACCCAGGAGTCAGAGTTTTTAGGTTTTCTTCCAAACAAATCTAGTACATAATCACACAGCAGCTCCTGTCTTAAGCTGGAACAGCTGCAGGAACTTTGCCATTGTCTGCAGGTGCCAGACTCTCATAGTAATCGACCAACACTTTCCAACCACTGGGGCACATGAAGCCATCAGGTGGGCTCTCTTTGTTCTTCGCAAGTGTTCGCATCTGAGGATGGAAGCAAGCCATGTAAGTACAATTTTTTCCAACGGACAAGAGCAAAAAAATGTAAGAATCCTCTTTTTTCCAGACAATTTTGTGAAAGATCATCCTTACATCAAACTTTAGTTAAAAGAAAACATTTCCATAATCATTGCTGATCGAGAACAAACATATCTACAGTTGAATTGATGGGTTTATCATCCCATATGTATCCATAAAGTATATAGATCCTCTTTCTTGCCCCAGTTATGACAAATCAACTATATTATGAAGCGGAAATAACAAAAATCCATCTTTATCAGTTCATGGGTACAAAAGATACCTTGGTGCCCGAAATGAAGAGGAAATCTTGAGGCCTAGAAGGATCGAAAAACGCCATTTTCCCTTGTGTTTTGTCATAAGCAGCAACCTGAAAGTGAATAAAACCGATTGTCGTCAGCGATATCAACACACACAGGAGGAAGCAACAATGACAGCAGAACCAAGGAAACACCATTATCACCAAAAGATCACAAACACAACTTGAGGGCGTCAGTGTGTGAGCAGGTTTAATTACCTTAAATGGAAGGATGTTTAGCCTCTCCAGTCCAGGAGCCATGCTCAAGACCTTCTTCCCATGGTCAGCATCATACAAGTCTCGTTTCTCAAGCGGATGGCCCATACCAGCTGGGTCTCGACCGACAATATAGAAGTTAGCCCCAGCATTGATCCTAGCCTTTGCATGCCACTGCACCTCGGTCGGGCCAGCATAGTGCATGGGAGAAGGGAATATTGAGACAACAGTTGTCTCAGGATCAAGAACACCATCCTCAAGCACCTGCACAGGCATATTTGCCTAGTGTCAGAGCATGCTCCCAAAATCTCAATGGAATTGTGATGTTTTGGCCAAAAGAACCAAATCAGTGGCAAGAACGAGAGAATGTGAGAAAACTGAATTTAGGCTGTCATTGCAATTATAATGTAACCACGACGACAATTCATCTTTTCCATCTGCAGTGGAGAGAGTCGATGAAGGTAATTACGAATGATAAAACTCACCCGCCTCTTATAAGCATGCTGACTGTTTCATATATGCAAAAACCCCAGCATGAGCAACAGGTAACTCATTAACTCCTTTTTCATTTTGCATGAACTATTTGTTGAACAAAAATCCAGAGTGTGTTATTTTTAAGTCTGTTTTTCTTTAAAGAACGATTTACTGGCATGATGACTTATTTTTTTGAGGAGAAATTAAGAGAACAAAAAAGGCAATGCGCATCTACGTATCTACACATCTACTGAGGACAACATGGATCATCCCTCATTTTCTAAGGTTATGCTTTTAAAGAAGACGGTTGGGCACTCAACTAATCCTTTATCCACTACGAAGTACC
The DNA here is from genome assembly GCA_014182845.1 of Corymbia calophylla. Lineage (NCBI taxonomy): Eukaryota > Viridiplantae > Streptophyta > Magnoliopsida > Myrtales > Myrtaceae > Corymbia > Corymbia calophylla. The sequence goes on along the minus strand of CM024700.1, from coordinate 45,032,276 downwards.
TTCTCGTGTTGCTTCATTCGCCAGCTAAGTGGAACATCATCAGCCTTTGTGAAGCCTCCCAAGGGATGAAGAAGAAGGATGGGATTCTTGTAGCCCATATCGAGAAGTCGACGGCGTGTGTCAGTCATCAGTAGGGCATGCCCATTGTGGACTGGGTTCCTCAGCTGGAAAGCAAACACCGCATCCGCATTCCGCCGAGTGAATTCCTCGCGGAGATCTGCAGGGGAGAGTCGGAATCGATCTAGACCATCGTTGTACTTGATTGGTTCCAACACCTCTAAGTCGCCCCCAATCAACCAGTTCCCTGCATTGGTTATGGCTTCTTCGACATATGGCAGACCCGGCACAGTGGTTCCCCATGTCCTCGCAATCCGTTCTTCTTTAGGGTGCTTGTATATCTCAATGCTGAAATGACGCATCAGAGTGAGAAAATATAATTAGTTATTGCAGTCTGAATCAGAACAGTCAAAGACATGGCATGCTACATTGGAAATATTAAGAATCACAAAATATCGATTCTAGCAGTTGCAGCAAAGGGTCATAAGCTCAAAGTGGATCATCAATCAAATGCAAAATGCCAACGAAAAAAAAAAAAAAGCAGGCAAACAAGACTATTCAGATGTTCCAGTCGATGAAAGCTATCCCATGATATTGTCAAAAGTGGATTCGACCAACCATACAACACAGATCATTTAGTCAGGATCCGTTACAAGGATGTTCAGAAGGTCCTGCAACAAACAGAGTTTCTTATTCAGCTAAGTGGGTGCTCAGGATCACTATAAATGACAAAAATGGAGGGAGGTATGAACAAGCCAAAGCCCTTAGTGAGCTCGAGTCAATCACCCCAAAGTTGTGCTTCAATTTCAATCGTCCACCCAGCTGGAGCAATTTTCGACAGTTTAAGATGCTCATTTCAAAGTCAACACCAAGTACATGTGGAGGCTTATTTTATTTAGTGGAGAGCTGAATTTCCAAGACCTTTGGTGTTAAGCCCATGCCGGCAAGCCGAATTGGATATCTGAACTTAGTCACCTAACAAGCAGGCACTTGGACTGTTTTCTGTCCAAGTTCATGATTATCATTTTCCAACATTGTCATGTAGCAATGACTCTCTGTTATATTTTATAAGCAAGGGAAAGATTATCTTACAAATGCATACTATCTACGTCATATTTTTTTTTTTTCTCTGGTTGAATATCTACGTTATGCTTATATACGTAAAAGTATGTATATTAGAACTAGACATATATATACTATATTGAGAGAGAGAGAGAGAGAGATTTGAGGGAAGTAGCCTGATTTTTCACCACTCCTACCATAACGATTGTTTATGCAACGCGTAACAAAGACATTTCCGAAACTTCATTCACCTAACAACTAATCCAATCGGACGGCTCTCAATCACAGTCCTGGACAAATAAGTACCATCGACAGGGCCGACACAAACAAGCAATTTATTGGTCCCGATTCAACATAACATTAAAAAAGCTGCCATGTCAATAGAGTCGTCTCGAGCAGGGTATTATCTTGTTCAAAGGCAATTTCACGTCCACAGGCAGGAGGTCATTGTACATGACAGTGTCACAGAATCATCTATTCTTTTTCCTCATCTATATCGGTATCACGACTATCCACTTTTTCCTAATTAGTTCTGCAATCCGATTTCTAAATCCTCACGTCCAGATACTGCAAGTTCGTGTACGTCTCAAGCCTCCAGACGACAAGTAAACTTCCCCCGGGCCGGACCCTTCCAAAGGCCGGCCTCATCAACTCAGCAAAGCATATGACAAGGAACAGGACAAACATATGTCTCTGTATCTAAATAAACTTCCAGTTTTCATGATCCATAACCTCCAAATCAAACAAGATTACAGCTTTTCACATTCTTAAAGCCCCAAAACTATTCAACTAAAAACCCATCAATCACCATCAAATCACAAGAACCCATTATCCATTATTCACCTAAAAACTCTAAATGAAGCTACCAAATTTCCAATCTCAAACAAAGCCATACCAATACAGAGTATACATTAACAGTACTAATGTAATAATAATGCTACCCAAGTTAAATAAAGGAAGTGATGAGGAGGTCGGGCATACGATGTTCTCACTGTAAGAACTTCAATCTAAGCAAAAGAAAGAAGAACCAAATTCAAGAATAGCAAAGCTTATGAATCGAAAGAAGCCCACTCACTTGCTGAGGATGGCGACCGGGTTGTCGTCGGCGTCAAAGAGCGCGACCTTGCTGGACTCGCCGATGCGATGCCGGTCGGCGTCGTCGACGGCCAGCACGATCGGTACGGACATGTTCACGACCGTGCCGTCATCGAGACGGAGGGCGTTGAAATGAAGAGTTTGGAGGAACTCGGACTCGCGCATGAAACCCCGGAGTGGGCTGGCCCACCCCTCGCTCAGCACGTGGACCCACTCTAGGTCGATCCGCGACAGCTTCACCCGCGGCAGCGCCAGGCTCTCCCGGGTCCTCGCCCGCCGCAAAGGCTCCTCGACCACCAGCTCCGCCAGCCGCCCCCCGTCCGGCTCGATCAGCGCCGACCGCACCAGGAGCCCCGAGCCGGAGCCGCCGCCGCCGCCGCAGCGGAGAACAGGGAAATGGGCACTCAGGGGGAGGCGCGGCGGGTGGCGGCGGAGGCGGTGGCGGTGGTGGCCGGCGGCGGGGGTGGTGGTGGTGGCGAAGGCGGCGGCGGCCATGGAAGCCATGATTGGAAATGGGGAGGGGGTAAAGATCAAATTTTTCGGTGGGGGCTCAGCTTTATACGGGGCGTATCATCAATGATTCAGGGACCAACCCAATAATTTAAACAAAAGGGTACCTAACGAAGACAGTAAAAATGAAAGAATTCGATATAAAACGACAAATGGTATTTGGGTTGTGGGGGAAGAGAGACGATGGTGGAGAAGGTGGAGATGGATAAAGAAGAGATTTTCTTGCGTTTAATTGAATTTGGAGGAGTGCTGTCGGGTGGAGGTCGAGCTGGACATGTAAAGTGTGAACTACAGAAGAGAGAGAAAGAAGAGAGAGAGAGAGAGAGAGAGAAAGAGAGGTGGAGGACGAATGCCTTTGCTTGGAGAGTTTTATAAGAAGAAGGAAAAGATGGTGTTGGTGTTGACGATGATGATGGGTGGTGGTGGGATATCTTTGGGGAGGATGAACCTGGACAGCCCTCCAGGCTTGGTGCTTTTTGCTGCTATGGTCTTTGATTTTGATTTCGATTTCCATTATTGTTTTAAGTCGCTACGTAATTATTATTGTCTTTTCTGGATGGTAATTAATCACGTGCTATCCAATTTTATTTTATTATATTTAGGATGATCAAATGGACCGATTTCCATCCTAGAATTTGGGAATTGAATCGAATGGTCGATTTCTAATTTGTGGGATTAAATATAATTGTAGAGTCAATTTCAAAATATGAAATCAGTGATTTCCTGTTCTTTCTTTCTTCTTTTGTTTTCAATTGCTTATAAATAAGAGTTTCCTAATGCAATTCATTAATTAGGATTTATTTCAAAATAAAAATTAAATTCATTCCAATTGATCCAATTCAATTCTCTTAAAATTGGACCTAGGCCGATATGCACCTTTTAACTATGCCTGAAGTCGCTGTTGTTCGACATCCACCGTGTCGGTATGATGGTCTTTTGCCCCGGTCACTTGGGGGGTCACCTCAGTCATTGTCTGACGTTTCTCCCTGTCAGAAAAGTGGAATGTCGAAAATGCCCTCGTCGAGAGGCGTTTCTTTTTGTGCCTCCGTCTCGGCGCGACAAATTTCAGGAGCACGTGCGGTTTTTGGGGTTTTTCGATTTTCCTCCCCCCATCTTATCCACTTGGCGCCCAGTTTCTTATTTTCCTTTTCATTTAGGCCCCTGTATTTTACATCAGAACTGTCGGCTTTAGAGCAATATGGCAATATGCTTCTATCATCTTGTCCAACTCAAAACCTGGTACCGACCCAAAAAAAAAAAAAAACTCAAAACCTGGCAGACTGCTCGCTGGCATTTCACCCGTTTTTAATTTCCGGTGTCGTTTTGGCATTTATTAGTGGGGGTGGGCTTCTAAATTTTATATCTATAATTATAATCTTTCTATATTTTAATAATTTTAAGCTTCAGATAGGGCAAAGATTTGGAGATGTGTTAGCCTTTAATATGAATTCAAGTCATGTGAAGATGTCTTATTGTTACTATGAATTATTCATTATAAATTTATCTTTATTAACCTATTTTGTAAAATTTACGTTTATGCCATTCTCACAAATATTGCCATGGAAAAAAAGACGTTCCATACACAATTTTTCACCCTGCATTAATATTTATTCTTAAACTTGAAGAACTGGGATCATCGAGCAGCAATGGAGTCATCCACAAAACATCGTGGCAACACTAAATTGAATGTCCAACGTAAAATGGGTTGAATTTGTGCTGCCAAAGATATATTACTTTGCTAATGTTCCATTTTATTACATTTTGCTCTCCGATATTATATTTTTATCAAAATAAAGTTACTTAGGTTAATTTTGTTGCTTGGCACTAACGAACGTATTTTCTTGGTGGAAGAGGTGTGCTTTGACAACTTAGTTACATCACTGTAAAATTACCAAACTTTGGCGAATTAACAGTACCTATTTCAAATATTCAAATCAATTTAAAGTGCTTTTTTATTTTTTTTTCCCAAATTTTCAGCTCACATAATCATAATTTCACATTTATATCATGTGAAACACCTAAAACCTTTTAAAATGTAGAGTCATTAACATATATAACCATATGTAATTGCTTGGGATTTAATAAAAAAATTAAACCATTTTATCGAGCTTTCATCTATTTGAAAGATAAAAAGTAAGAAAAAACTATTATCCTTTTTCAGCTCAAAACAAAAACTTCCATAATATCATAATAGCAATTATCAACTCTAAAATAATGAGACCAAACCTATAAGACTGCATTCTATGATTTAATCATGAGCTAATTAACAAAACATTGCGGACAAGATGGTCACTTTATGCAAAGGATAAGCTTTCCTAGTAGTGGCATCTAGTGCTATAATCAGAGCGGCCACCATCTTTTTTATTTCGTAAAAAAGGGTACTTTTAGATTTTAATTTTTTTCCAATTTATTTATTTATTCGAAATTAGGAAAAGGTGGTGGTGGTGTGTCAGCCTGACCTGTTTCCATATGCTTTCCGGGAATCTTCTTGATTTGAATTTCTAAGATATCCGCCAAAAAGAGACAGCGATTCCTCCTTTCCTTTTCAACGTTGGGTGTCCAAGTGAATCTTGCCCCTCTTCAGTCCATGTTCAAGGGTCAGCTGAGAATTCAAAGACAAAAAAGCTCTCTTCCACTTCTCTCGTGACAAAGACAATAGCCTCCTTTGTCTTATTTTGAAATAACTATTTATTTTGTGTATTCCGATGTCGCTCGGGACGTCAGCGGTTTACAGCACGTTTTGTTGCAGTAACGTTCATTGAACTACAGTTCTATTGTGAATTTGATTGCCTATTGTAATATTTTCCTGCATTAATAACTAGGGTAACTCCTATTACAACCAAATTTGTAATATCTATCGTGATTATTCTCTCGGTCATATTTGATTTTGTAATGAATAATTAAGAAGATATAAAAAAATATGGATCAACGACTATTTACATATCTCTATTGTAATATCTCTAAGCAAAACTCCAGATTAAAAAAGATCATATTGCTTCTCCACACAAACCTATTTAGCTTCTTGCTTTGACTTCCAGTGATTTGACCGGCTAAAATGGAGATATGTAAATGGTCATTGATTGAAAAACGAGATATGTTTTTTATGCTTTGTCCAAAAATATTTTTTTAATATTATTGTAAGTTTTTATGATCACATTTAAATTGTATTTAATTAAAAAATAAAATTTAAAAATTTAATGTATTAAATTATAATATCTTCATAATATTTGTGAGGTACTAGACTCATCATTAGCTATCGAAGTGATAATTACTGTAGATAAAATATTTATTTTGATGTAATCGTATTCTACATGCTTAACTTTTAATAAAAGTCATGTACAAATTATTAATATAAAGTAAATTATTTGCTGTCTAGTTATTACATACATAGACTAATCATGATTACCTTTTAAAGTGATTATTATTATGCTCCCTCTAGTTCTAATTTTAGGTGTGCGTTCAAAATTATGATGTTGTTCTACTCGTGTTACATATGTCATTCACTGAACAATATAATAAGAATTACATTGTTTAAATCAAACAGCATGTAATTATATTACAATTTTATTACATCACAGCATGTATTTCCGATATGGCTGACTCTGATTTATTTCCAGGTTTCTTATTATTCTAGATAGGAATAAGTTAAGTCGAGATTATGCACCTCAAATCAAACAAGAGCTTGCACAAAGGGGGTGTATTCTTGTTTTAATCATTGAGAAAATAATTATAAATGGTTTGAACAAACCTCCACACAAACACAGGTCACTCAAATTACTCATTCTTAACAAAAATAAAATAAAATACAGATCTGGTCTCTAAAAAAAAAAAATTTGAAAGAGCACGCTAGGAGCGAGCTAATATTAGAATTTTAGGAAAGTTATTGATTAGATTATAGATAAAGTTATTGATTAGATTATAGATTGATTAGGCCTAAAAGCATGCTGATACCGACAGCTTGACCAAAGAGACTAATCCATTCGATTTAAGTTCTCTTTTCGATTCACTGATTGCCTTGAAAGTTACCTCCTTTTTCCGCGTGTCGAGGGATGAAGATTCTCTCTGACTTTAGTTCGCCAAAATCATAACACCAACTCGGTTCCTCTCTCGAGCCAACCGCATATACCTCAAAGTTCTCAAATCATCTGTTATTGCCACGAAATTTCGAGAGCATATCCTGGCGTGCTCCCACAAGATATCCCAACAACGTTCGGGTCAACGTTGTATTCTCCGTTTTCATTTTGTCACATGATGTAACCCAAACAGAAGTCCTAATCACGGTAGAAGTGGGTACCCTTTCTCTAAAGTTAGTCAATATAGGTTTCTTCTCAAATAAACCTTTATTTTAATATCCGACATGAATTTGGTAGGGTTACATGAATATCATGTGTTTTTTGCTTAGTTCATTACCGCCGTGGCTAATGTTTCTCATCACTTAAAATTGAGGTGTTTTTAGGGAATTTGGTCATACATAAGACGCTTTTTAGCTTGTCTCTTTTGGGCGAGCTCTTAATTGAAGTAGACTTGCCTAATCATAGGCACTTTTATACCCATTCTCAACCAAAAATCTCTTGACATCATTACATGCTGGCCATTCTTGTTGGCCACTACTTATAAAACTACCAACTAAGCTATAACATGGATCGACAAATCGACAAGATATATATGCCTATTGACGTTTGTATAAATTGACCGATTTCTTGATATGCCTATCGACGTCTATACCAAATCAATCGTGAAACTGAAGACAATGAAATGACCGGCGAAAGAAGAAGGAAGAGAGATCCTTCAGAAATGGCCCCCAAAAAAAAAAACGGTCTCCAAGCATTGGACCCACGCAATCTTTTGTTCAAGTCGGATGTCGAATGAACGTAGGATAGGGAGTCTATCTATATCCTCAGCTATAATGGCGGGATTGAAAAGTGGGTTTGAGATACGAATCATGATCTCCAAATCTTGCTCTCAACTCATGAAACACGATCCACCTGATAATGTCAATGGGAACGTGTCAATCCTGATTGTTGATGCGTGAAACACTACCAACCATGACGTACTCTGAAATTATCAAAAGCGTAGAAAAGGGAGTCTTTACATTTTGTGATTTGGGGCCCTATTGCATCTTAATTTCTTTTCTTTGTTTCATGTTCAGTATCTGGAAATTACAAAGTCACTAATGTATAGCTAGGCCCATCGCCCTCGGCTTTCTAGTAATGTAGCAATAGAATTGAGTATTCAACGTCGAGATCCAGTCTTAGCGGCTAACGGAACCGAAAAGCTTTGCACATCAAATTACGATCGATTATGAACAGATTCCCCTCTTGCTTTTCCTGTATACAACAATCAATGACAAGATCTAATTGATTTACCAATAATCAGAGCAAGAGCAAGTCCCGCCCCTAAAGTGATGGAAGCGAGTTCTATCTCTAACTATAATTTCTCTACCGTATATCAGCGAAATAAGCTTGGTACTCGCATGGCAGTCACTACAAACCCGGAGGTTCTTAATGACCCGGATGGGAACTCGTGAATCAGATGCCATTAGAGCAAAAGCAATTGCAAGCCGCTCGCTATGGTAAGACAACGCATCTTCCTTCTCCTCCTCCTCGATATCGAACAGTACGTCCCCGGTACCTGGCTTATGACCATATGCTCGCAATGCTCTATTTATATCGTCAAGCTTGGAATGGACCTCCTCTAACCGTGGGTGCATTCGGTCACCAGTAAGGAACTCATGCATGGCGCCATCAATCTCCACCAAGCTGCTTCCGGGTAATTTGTCGACAGTATGATCTTTCATGAGTCTCCTAACCTTATTCACATCTTCCCATCTGTTCATTCTAGCGTACAGATTAGATAAGAGGACATAGTTCCCGCTAGTCTCGGGTTCTATCTGCATCAAGTTCTTGAGTGCAGCCTCTCCCATCTCCAAATTGCCATGAACTTTTGCTGCCCCGAGTAAGGATCTCCAAACAACAGCGTTTGGCTTCATGGGCATGTCCCTAACTACTTCTTCAGCTTCCTTTAGTTGTCCAGCTCGACCAAGAAGATCAACCAAGCAACTATAATGCTCAAGCTTGGGCTCAATCTTGAAAATCTCTTTCATAGAATTAAAAACCCTCTGACCTTCTTCTACCAACCCAACATGTGAGCAAGCAGAGATTGTAACTACGAAAGTCACATCATCAGGAATTAAGCCCTCAACTTTGATTTTGTTGAACAAGTCAAGCGCCTGATGCCCAAAACCGTGGAATCCAAATCCACCAATCATTGCATTGTAGCAGAATACATCCCTCTGAGGCAACAGACGGAACAATTGATATGCCAAATCCAAACATCCGCACTTGGAGTACATATCTATGAGTGCAGTCGCTACAAAAAGATTCAACTGAAGATTGTGCTTTCTAAGATATCCATGCACCCAGACACCTTGAGCTAGAGCACCCAAATTAGCACAAGCACTAATGACAGCCACAAGGGTAACTTCATTAGGCCTTACTTTAGAGCCTTGCAGTTCTCTAAACAAATTAAGGCATTCTAAGGAAAAGGTAGTGTCCCCATCAGTTAGGATTCCAGCACAGGTGGAACCATTGTTACGTGCATAAGCAGTTAAAATAGAGTTCCAGGTAGCTAAATCTGGATTGCTGATCTCATTAAACAGATATCTAGAGGTACCCACCTGCCCTAGTTTGGCATAAAAAACAAGCAAGGAAGACTGTACATAGTGATCATAAGGCAGCTCAAGGTACTTCAAGACATGGGTGTGTAAGGCTCGACCATGCTCTGCCCACTCAGAAGATCCACAGGCCTTAAACAAAGATGGATAAGTGAAGCTATTCGGTACAAGTGTCTTGTGACTGAGAATACGGCTGTAAAGAGAGAAGGCTATGTGAGTGTGATACTTGTGGTTGATTATTGAAGAGATGAGTGTGTTGAATAAGAAGATCGTTGGGTTTGGAATTTGATTAAATATGGAGAGTGCATAATTTAAGGATAGAGCTGACGATATGAGAAGGATACGGCTGAGAGGGTACGTGTGGACTGCCAGACCAGTTGTTATGGCTTGTGCATGAACTTGCTTGAAGGCCCTCAAGGTAATACATTTATCTAGAAGTTGAATAACTGGATGAGTGGATAAAGTGGTTAGGGAGAACATGAACTCTTAATTCTCAATAATGTTCTCACCATGTCAATTTGATAGATGACAAATGCATTTCCATTTGCATCTGTAAGAGGGAAGAAGAGCGGAAGTGAGGCAAGTAAATGTGAACAAACAAAAAGACAATGCCTCAAATTTTGAGCACTTGGCTAATTGCTTGTATTTGCCAGACCTTACAGAAAGTGGATGACAAGTGGACTTTTCTGAGATCTGTGCTCAACTTCTCCAGTGTAATCCCAAGGATAGAAAGCCTGGTAAACAAAGGTAGTTACTTTGTCAAATTATATCACAAAATGAGACCATGAACCACACAAGTAACGCCCTCCACTGATAACAGGACTATTCATCAGTATGCATGATGGTTCGAAGGTGAAGAAACTCTAACAGAGGATGCTTTACATTTAGCTTAGCATTCCATTAGCAATCCTCAAATTAGTCATCTTCAATTCAAGACAACCCTCAACTTAAGCATATATGATACTGACACAAGCAAGAAAAAAACAGCAATTAATCTTCATTGTGAAGCAATTATTCTACTTTCTGCTCACTTTTCCTTATTTTCATTGAGAAATGGGAAACAAAAAGAGATCGAACGGCAAGTAAGACATTGTTAGAGTTACAGAATTGAAAGTACTTCTTTACTCTGAAAGGCCCACAAAACTGTGCAGAATACAAACAGATTTTCGGACGAAGGCAAGTCATTTTGAAATGGACATCCTACTAAAAAGAAAAGAGTCCTGCCTTTTGGAATCCACAGTTTTTAGTGGGGTGCAAAGGTACCACCAGCAAAGGAGAAGTACAAGAAGAAGAGTGGCCTCAACAATGTAGTACTACGCATTTATATCAGTGTCTGTCTAATGGCATCAGTTATACTTGCTCAGCTTTGCCAACTACTGTAGCTTATTTTTAGGGTAAACAATCTAAAAGTTGCATACTAAAGCAAATGCTAATTTGCATAATTGGATCCAAAGAATGAAAAGAAAACAGAAAAGGTCATGCTCATATGGTTCAGGTCTGTTTCTACTACACTTCTAATTATTGTTAAATAAAATGGAAAAATTATCACTTATCGCAGCTCAACTATAATGGGCCTTGGTAGCAAGCAAAATAAACTTCACTTGATAAGCCAGTATATTTTTAAGAATAAACATTTTCTGTTTGTTTCAGATGAGATACTCTACTATATCATATATGTCAAGTTCCATATGCACAATATTTTGGCCATTTCTCTAGAAATTTTCACTGACCCACATTTTGAGTGCCTAAAACAAATACAACTGTTAGGTCAAACATGCCATACATGAAAGAGAAAGACGTTTGCTTCTCTGTCTGAATATGCACACGGATTGATTATTCTCATCAACAACTTTATATCTCAAATACATATCTCTAATGTGATCTCTGATCATGTATGATTGCAAGTACATGGAGCAACAAGAAAACTTCCAATAAGATGACCCACATATCGATGAAAAAAGGGCATGTAATAATTGACAGGGGGGATATCAAAAGTAAGCTGAAGAACCCAGCAGCAACTCCCAAATACAATCCAGGCAACAGAGAATTTTACGAAGTATGCAAAATTATCATAAGTCCTTTTCCAAATTGAAAATCATCATGCTAGTCCCCAATCGAGATACATACCTTTTTCAGTATTTGAATACAAATTTCTAGTGTCTCTTTAACTTTTCATGGAGCAAATGCATTACATCACATATTTTGCGACAGTAAACAAACGAAGGATTATTACCAACGTACGAATAACGACAACCTGCTTACCAGAGCATTTATTTTCCACTCAGGCATTTTCACAAGCAGCTTACATGCACAACAGAAAGCACTTGCAAACTGCGCAAAACTACATTACGATTACCCACCGCCCATGCCTTTTCACAAAGACAAGTTCAAAGGGCACCAGTTAAACGACCCATTAGTGCCATCCATCACATAAGCACAACCGCATAGTCAAAAACTTCCACCATAGCCCACCAAATACGACCAAGAAACATGGAACAGGGGCAACAAATAGTCGGTTGTCGAAAGAATTAATACAAGAGAAACAGGACTGAACTTGACCCCCGTGGATTGGAACCAAAGAAGGGGATGATCACGTTGGCGGTGGAGGCAAATGAAGTGCAGGTGATCCGAAGGACAAAGAGGGGGGAGAGAGAGAGAGTCAAATGTTTACAGGTGAACATACCCATTTGAAACTAGCGACGAAACCGGCAGTGTCTACAAGCTATTGGAATTCATCAGTGCAGGTGGTTTACTGGATTTGCGGCATCATCTTTACTCGCAACGCGAGACAGAGAGAGAGAGAGAGAGGAAAATCTTGAGACCTCCTTTCGGAAATGAAAATGGTCGGTAAACTTTTTTGTGCAACTTATTCTTTAAAATTTCATTTGCTACAGCAATTAACACATATATAACTTTTAAGGTATAAAAAGTAGGGAGAGGAAATTTATTTTTTCACCCTTGGATAATGAAAATTTGTCATGATTCGATAAATACGACCACCTTAATAAAACTTCAATATGCACATCAGTAATTTTCGACCTAAATTAACCAAATGAAATTAATTGATACCAATGCAATAAATTTAGGATTTTTTTGAAACTTTTCCCAAAATTCTCCATAACTATCTTCCATTTTATCATTATAAACTTTGTATTAGAGTCATTAATCCATTTTTCTATTAGAGTCGTTAATCCTAAGTGCATCGAGCCAATGCACATCACACCCAATGCACCCATGCACTTCGGTGCACCCGATCCCGTAGCAAAATAAACTCATCCCACATGCTCAATAGCGTTTGAAAGTACTCAATCGAGTTCATTCCATAATCGTCACATTGTAACGCCAACGGTAGCAATCGTGTTGCTTAGTTGAGCCTCTTTTTCAAAAATGTGATTTTTCTTTCGATATCAGCCACACAGATCACATCACTCAGTAATTATTTTCCCAAGTTAGCAATAGAGATAACTTGATACTTTAATGGCAGGAATATAGGTCACTTGATGCTTCGATACAAGTATAGATCACGTGACTTGGTTACTATTTCGCAAACCGGCTCCATTGGCCTTGCTATTTCCCCCTACAATTCTCAACTTTTCGCGTCTTATTTCGAGAAGCCAACACCACCACCTTAGACCAACTAGATGTTTTGCCATGAATAACCATCGCATGATGCCTCATCCGCCACCATCTGCTGTACATTATTTGGCTTAATTTCAAACTCAAATTGACTTAGTTACCTTTGAGTTTGAGAGGGATTTACTATTATTAATAATATTAGTATATTTACTTGATTTTACATATCTCTCAGAATTATGCATATATCTCACTTGATAATGCATATCCTTAATTGATTAAATTTGGTATTGTGTTTTTCTTATTACCTTAAATAGTTATTAAATAAAAGAGGCTCATGTACTATTTATTAATATATTTCAAATTATTCTCAACTAGAATACAGTTGATCCAATTTGGGGCTTTGGGTCTGTTCCCCAACAATTGTCAAAGAGAGAAGCCATTTGCAACCACTTCGAGTTCAAGCCCAAACTCAAAAAGAGAAAATGATATAAATGATATCCTTAAATTTTGATTCAATATGCAATGTCAATCTTAAACTTTCAATTTATTTTATGTGAATTTTAAACTTTAGTCAAATGTTTAATATGATCTTTGAACTTTTAAATATTTTTACATAATCTAGTAACTACATTGAACATTTATAAATAGCTCATAGATCACATTATTGGGTTAAAGTTCATAGATCACATTATATAAATTAAAAATTTAGGGACTTACACGTTAAAGCAAAGTTTATGGACCATTTATTATATTAACCTACTCAAAAACTGAATGCTACAAAAAAAAAAAGCTGAATGCTTGTTTACCTAGAAAGATACGGAAGTATTGCTGAAAGGTTAAAACCCCCAAATATACATGATCTTTTAATACTGTAATAGACATAAATGTCACTCACAACGAGCGAGTCAGAAGTCATATAGATACCGCAAAGGGTTTTATCCTATGATGGTCAACCGATTTACAGCTGAAAATTCAAGGCCACGGTCAAATGCCACAACCACCCCCAAAATAATTATTCTCCTAAAGATTTTAATTTTAGGGTTCTAACGGACATCTAAATTTAAACCTCTTCTACGATATTTCTTTTAATGACGAGGAAACCCATCTTAAATAAGTAACCTATGCGCCTTGAAGTTATTGCATTCGCTGTTCGGGGGCTAAAATCACGGCCCATCGCTAATTAAGGCTTGGTTTAGAATTGCATAGGAAACGCACTCAGCTTAGGGAAATTCAACCAACAATAGAGCTCGACCGAAGGATGCATTTGGTTCGGGTTTGTGGAGAAGTTTTTGGGAATATGCAAAGGCCTTTAGTTTAAAGAGGTTTTGCGATATACAAATATTAGTTGGTAAATTGTAATTTAAACGTGCAGTGGAAAAAATATTAGTTGGTTTAGAATTGCATAGGAAACGCACTCAGCTTAGGGAAATTCAACCAACAATAGAGCTCGACCGAAGGATGCATTTGGTTCGGGTTTGTGGAGAAGTTTTTGGGAATATGCAAAGGCCTTTAGTTTAAAGAGGTTTTGCGATATACAAATATTAGTTGGTAAATTGTAATTTAAACGTGCAGTGGAAAAAACTTTGATTTAAACGGTGTTTGGAAAATCACACATTACAAAGCACTTTTTTTCTTCTTCTTTTTTATAAAAAAAAAAAATCAAAATCGGAAAAGGACTAAGTGGCCAGCGGACAGCTGGCCTTTAGCGAGACTCTAGTGGAACCAAATCTGACTAATGACGAGCTAGATCTGGTGCTAGTAGCCTTGCCTAAGGTTACCCAAACCCAGGTGCTTGTCACCTAGGTCACGCGACCTCAAGCTGCGTCCCTTGGGTTGCTCGACATAGGTTGCCAATTCTAGCTTGCTTGTAGCTTGAACCCTTGTAGGCAAGGTCGAATGAGGTAGGGACATTTCCAAAATTATAAAAGCTTAGCGAGGGAAAATTTTGGAAAAAATATGCATTTTGAAATTACTCAATTCAAAGCACCTCCGAATCTGCCTTAGGTTAAAGACCTTTGGAAATACAACTGCATCTTCTCGAAATTCCCCATAAACATTGTCAAATAGTATTTGTATTTGCCCAAAAGACTTTTGAGCTAGGAAAATTACTCAAAAAGTCATAAACTTATTGCACTTTTGCTAGTCCTATATGAAAATTTTCAATTATACTAATTTAATTCTAAATCTTTTCACATTTTTTCAATTGAGTCCATCCAAGCAACTTTTGATTGGAATTCACCGATATTGACAATTTTTAATAATATTTTATTTTTTTTCAAATTATTTATTTATTTTTTCTATCTTTTTTTTTTTTTTTTCCCATTTCTTCTTCCTTTTGCCGATGGCCGACCACTAACCACAAGTGAGGCTTGACCGAGTGAGGGCCAACCTCGCTTGATTTGGTGAGAGGAGTCCTCACCCAAGCAAGGTCAACCTAAGGCGATGTCGAGCGAGGCCACCCTAGTCTAGGCGAGAGATGGCCTCGCCAAATTTGGCCTAGGTGAGGCTGACTAGCCCAGCTATGGCCGGTGGCCATTCGATGTCCATGTCAATGATTTTCAAGCAAAATTAACCGGATGAACACAATTGGCAAAAAGTGAAAAAGTTTAGCACTTAATTTGTAAAATTAAAAGGTTTAGAGCTAAATTGATAAAAGTATAATAGGTTTAGGACTTTTTAAACTATTTAATCTTTTGAGCCCGAAGTCTCCTAGCAAAGCATTTCTCAAACGGAGCCAGAAACTCGTATGAATACTCGATTGAGAAGGCAATTACAAAGTCAGGTCGATTGTGTGGGTTAAATTTGAGAACTACCAGGTCAAAGGAGTCTAAGAGCCCGCAAGTAACATGTTGTTATGGGCTGATGATGGTGAAGAAAGGTCAAAAGGGAATTTAGTAGTAATCAGCAAATGGACATGTGGTAATTAAGTCGAACACTAGCCACGAACGAACACGAGCACTTAGACTCTCCGGGAGTTCTCGCAGTTTCATTCCCCCTCAACCGATGTCCTTGCGATTTCACGTATTTCCTCTCGATGCAATTTGACGTTTCGTCGCACTTAGATTCGTGCGGATTCATCATTCCATCAGAACCCCCTATGCACACTTTGTGCTCAAGTGAGGAATTTTGTAAAGATCTCGGTTGCTCCCCGATGGTATGAAGTTCAGATCGCCTCGGCGCATATCAATTTCGTCGAACGCCGATTTGATAAGATGCAATCAACTTCCAAGAGAATGGACCGAACGTAAGGAGCGAAAGAAGCAGAAAATCAAACTTAGGATAAAATTTAGTTTCTCTACCAGAGAGAGAGAGAGAGAGAGAGAGAGAGAGAGAGATCACGATAGTGGCAACCTTTCCTTTCTTCGTATAAAGCTGGGTCTTTTCATGAGAGCGACGAGAAACATCAAGCGAGAGTACGACCACACTAGAAAGAGAAGGCTAAACGACAGCTACTCTCAGAACATCAAACATCGTCTCCTCTCAACATGTGCTCATTCGTGGCCATGTCTCTTTCAAGGTCTCAAACCTCAGCTTAGCCTGGGCTCCAAACCCTCGGGACAAATTTAGAATGATCCCGATTGCGTCCTTGTCGATACCAGCACAATCAGGATACACAAAAATGGCATGCTGCAGGACTTGGCTTGGAATGTGCAAACCACCACTTGATCGACTGCAAGGAGATGCCGAAAAGCTTCAGAAGAATCACGCACGCGAAGTTTTTGTTATAGGTGTTGCATTAGATGATTCTTGGTGTAAAAGAATATCGTACGATTTCGCCGAATCTTCGCACATGTTCTCAATCCAATTACTTTCAGGTACAATTTCCTCCGCAGTGATGCTATCACCAAACAAAAATTTCCTTGATGTTATTGAAGTCCTAGAAACAGAAGGAAAGGCTCGATGGACTATAACCCGAATGGAGCTGGATACGAAAGAGAAAAGGGGTCCAGAAAAAATCGTGAAAACTGGATGTTAGTGTGGTACCACAAATCGTGAAGGTAGATATAGCCAAAAAAAGTTTCGTGTGGAAGAGGAGGTGAGAGTACAAAGTGAAGAGGAGATGATAGTACAAAGTGAAGAGGAGAGATTGTTAATTTCTACTTAAAAAGACTTGTGATTGGATAAGCTTAAATCGATTGGTCACCAGAAAAATCGCCTATGATGTACAATTTGTATCTCAATAGGCTTAACCTCGTACCATACAATACGCTTTAATAGCCCAAAAAAGTGTATATTACATGTTTAAGCATTTAAATTAGCACATAGAAATAAGGAGCGTACTTTCTTCTTCAAAGAGTACTTTTGGGTTTAAACACGTTTAACCATTGTCGCTCCTACGACAACACACATTTTCATTAAATGTGTAAAAGTTTGCATCATATGCTGGTCATAGTTGGAAATTTGAAGAGTCGCGGTAATCATGAATAACTTTTGTGGAGTTAGCTGTGCAAATGGAGCTGCAAGAATCTCTAATGGACACCTATCTATTAGTTTAACATGTGAAAATAGCTGATTAAGATTGCACTAGATCACCAAAATGCACAGACCAGGCGCTGCTTAGCAGTCAAACTTCAGAAGTAAGAGAAGGTGAAACCCTTGATCAAATCACGGGTTAAAAGCATGTAATACTTCTTTGCAACGAAGGCCCATGAGACATAAATCTCACGTGTTTGAGATATTGCTTGTAGAGTAACAACTAAAAAACGTCAAAGCATTATGGATTGCATTTCGCTAGTGTCGATGTTTCAATGTGGGAAATCATACCAACTAGGCAAACAAGAAGCCATTTACCACCGAGCAGTGAAGCTTGCAGTGATAATATGTCCATTGTTCGTCAGAAATGTCATCTTTTTGGGGTGGCGCTCACTATTTATTATAGTAAAGCAACTATATAATCTTGAAACGAGATAAAGAAGCCCCAAGGGCCCTGAATCATGGCCACAAGAATTTGGTTCTATTGTTGACAGAGAGGCGTTATAATCAATCACAATGTCAAGGGCGACCATGGCAATTGAAGGAGTCGAAGTTCAAGGAGTGAGAGAAGAAGCATATGGATGCTTTCATTTACACCTAAAAATAATTTGGGGGGTTTGTTGAGCGTTAGTGACACCTAGAGCCGTCTGAATCTATTGAATTGCAGCATCAGAAAATGAAAAGCATGTCGCTCTCTCTCTCTCTCTCTCTCTCTCTCTCTCTCTCTCTCTCTCTCTCTCGCCCACCTAAATTCAGCCAGAATGGCTGTGCAGTCTGTCATGGACCGTAGGAGTAGCAGAACTTAGAAAGATTGCACGAAAAGGCTTACCCATCAGTCTTTTTCGCCGCCACCATCTCTCCTATACTTTTTTTCCTTAAGAGAAAGAGTGAAAGAGAACACTCGATTCTCTCAGAATTTTGGGAAGTGCAAGCACTCCAAAGGTCTTTGTTCCAGTTCACTGAGCAGATGCTTGGGATTTGCTCTATGGCAAAACAGCAAAAGAGGGAGGCTTTTTCTTCACATTGTGATCCCGAAATTTAAACTTCTGTTTTCAATTTTGAACTTCTGAGTCTCTTCAGAGGGTACACTCACAAAAAAACCTCAAGAGTCAAAATCCAGACTGGGTTGTTTGTATATTTTTGCTGTGGTTGAAAGAACTGGAGTTACAGAGAAGTCTTAGCAATAGCAAACCCAAGAACATGAGAGAGAGAGCGAGAGAGAGAGAGAAGAAGAGAATGTTGATACAGATGAAAATTTTGCTCAAAAACATTCTTCTTTTTATGGGTACATAACTTTCTTTCACTAATGCCATGTCATGTCCACTACACATCAAAACTCGTCTAATATGAGTACCAAAGTCAGTTCAAAGAAAAATCCTAATCAACAAATTGCAAAGCTAGCTACTGGAGTACAAGTTTGATTGTTCTACTAATCTTTAATCAGGAAACTATATCTTGCCATGTCGAAACAAGTTTAATACAGAGAAGGCACTGATACAGATGTAATCTCTCTCTCTTTTTCTGAAGCAGCTTCATCATTTCAGAGTCAGATTTACTGAAAATTTGACCCTCTGTATGATAGGTTGGGAGTATGGGCAAGAGTAAGCAGAAAACTGTTTTATCTCTCAAAAGAAAAGAAACCCGATATGAGCTCCAGAAACCCTAAATCACCTGTTCATTTATCACCATAACTACAGAAACCAGTGAAAGTGAAAAGGCTTGGATCTGCAAAAAAGAAACTCGGGACCTGAGACATAACATAACATGAGATGAGATTCATTAAGTACAGTTGGAGAAGGAAGATGCGTATCTAAGCAGGTTAACTAACTCCAAAAAGGGAGCTCACCCATCAAAGCCCCAGAAAACAGATCTCAAAATCATCATCTGACCGCCCCGAGACCCAAAAAAAACATTCTTGTGCCTCAAAAAACCCTAACTCGTCAACCCTGCATAGAAAACTGAAAACCCATGAGTCCAAGACTGAATCTTATCACAAATATAGCCAGCAAGAAACAGACATGACGAAAACCCTTCTTTCTAGCACTAATATCCATGGCAGATCTCAAAAAGAATCCCCCTAAAATAGTTTAATGCTACATATTGAAGAAGTTTTTACCTTTTCTCTTTTCCTATCTAGGGTTCTGAAATGGCCAAAACCCTAGAAAAACAGCCACAAATTCTTCAACAGAGCCATGTGTGTGAATGTGTGTGATTCTAGGGTTTCCGGAGATGCCAGCAACAGGTGAAGATGCCACATGATCTGATCCGTCCTCAAGTCAAAGAGGAAGGTTGAGATCATGCTGGCAGCTTCAACAGATGCTGGTCTCTCATCATCATCATGGTCTTCATGTCTCTCTCTCTACACAGATTTTTTGCGATGGTGCTTTGCTTCTTCCTAATGGAGTCACAAGGAGGAGTGAAGGGATGAAGGGGTTTATATAGAAAGAGTGCAGCAAGAAATTGGGAGAATAAATATCCTCCAAGGGGAAAAAATAATTTTCAAAAAGAGATTTTTATTCCATCCACTGTGGATTTAGAATTTTTATCAAGATTCTTTCTAACTAAAATATACAGACTCGTAATATGGATATTGTGAAAGGCAAAATCATATATAATGGAGGAAATTTGTGGAAACTACATATATGAGTTTTGGAGCTCCTTCGTTTCCTTACATGCAATTGGCTCATCTTTCTAAAATAAAAGTCTAGACAATTAATTTTCTAATGTTCCACATGAACCTTTATGTTATTCATGAAATGCTAGAGGATTAATTTCGTGTTAATGTATATTCACAAATGCGCTTGAAATAATATATTGAGGAAAGGCAAGGCGAGTTGCTTTAAGCAGATTTTTAGAACTATTTACATGGTTGTGAATTTTCCTTATTAGCTTAAGTAAAATTAAATTATGTGTGTGTATCAGATGCTAGGTGAGAATTGAAATTATGAGTTTATGAGACATACAATTAGAGTGAAATCAATTAAGAAGAAAGGCCAGTTGAAACAAAGGGAGGAAGGGTGGTCCCAAGTGAGATGCATATTGAATATTGTCACGCCCCAGGACTAATGCAGACAGGTTTGTGAGTGTTCCTATATTTTGAAAGAGCATTAATAACTTTTAGGTTGGGCCTGAAAGGAGAGGGGACCCTTTAGCATGCATGCATCTTTCTTTCTCTCTCCAAACGTGAGGTAGGGGGGGAGATAGTATAGAAGCTACAAGCATATGTTGGGGGACCATTTCTCGTCATTTTGATTTTTGTTGGTTTTTGGCATGTTTTCACAGATTTTGCATCTTCTCACAAAAAGAAGAAAGGGCAAGAGCATCTCTGCCTAGGATAACAAGTGCCATGCAACATTCTCTCTCTCTCTCTCTCTCTCTCTTCACAGGTGCATTCAATTTCATATTCCATTTAAGCCCTCTTTTCTTGGTTCAGTGGAGATGCCTTTTCTTGGTAAGTTATATTCTATCAGGTAAAATTTCTTTGGGTGCCTTTTGCTTCTCCTGCAATCTGATTGAGGGGGTGCCAGCTGCATAGTAAATGCTTACAGAGACATTTGATGAAGACAACCCTAGAAAATGACCGATGTATATTTCTCAAAACAGAACATTAATTTTCTTTGCACTTGCTTGACGTTGATCACACACCAAAGCCAGACATGTGACGATTTAGAGAGAAACCCCAAGATGCCCTGAGTGAATAAAGTATATTTATTGCCTCTGTTCTATATATTCTCTATGTGCATGTTAAGACTAACATCTTATCATTAATTTTATAAGAATTAAATTGGTGAATCTTGAGAAAGTTACTGGCTATGTGATGTCAATTTTTAAATGGACAGCATAGTCTTAAGCTTTAAGAATGTTTCACATGTTATTTCTGTTCTCTTCGAGATCTTGCATCAGTCCTAGGGTTTGTAGTGAATGCGGATTTGTAAGTTGAGGCATATCTTTAAATATATGTAAAGTGGCGCTTCACACCTTCAATATGTCACTCTCCTACTATTTATTTATTTTAATTTATTGTTATTTTTTCGATTTTTTTTCCAAAAAGAGATTTCCATTTAATATTTCAATTTCAATTGGAAGAGACACGTATGTCTCTATACACCATCTTTTCTTGCCATCTTATTCGAATTCTATGGGTAAATGTGTAAAGTTAAATTGGTTAGACAAAATGGACCGGATAAGCCAATCTTTCATTCTAATGCCAAAGCATGTTGACCGATTCAGATATTTAATTAAAATGAGTAAAACAAGATCGTGGCCACAAATTAATTCGAAGAAGCTAACTTATAGATTAAATTACACTAAAATGTATCTTTCAAATGAATTTGAATAAAAGTAACATCATAAATGTTGATTTAAAATAATAGTTAATACTAAGCGAAGTTTAGTTTTTAGTGCAAAGGAAAGCAAAAATAACAATTAGATCGATCTTCAGATTTGAGTAGAAAGTAAAAGAGACATTTATATTCAAATCAACAAATAAAGTCCATACATTGGTGAAGCGGGGAACAAAGAATCGTATTTGAGACCTCTATTTATGATATAATGTTAATTTTGAGTGCACAATCTTTTGTGTCAAAAATTTTTAGTCTCCATATGTGACCATAGGCGACACATTTTTAAGTTTGCCACCAAAGCCTTAGGTCATGCCCTAAGGCGACAAAATCAGAATTTATCGCTTGAAATCAAACTTAAGTGACAAAATTCGTATTTTTTTTGCAATTGATTCAATGAAAAAGGGAAAATCTTGAACATAAGGTGATGAATTATGGAAACGAAATGAAGTTTTGCCACCTTAGGTTAGAGCTAAAGCGGCAAAATCATGATCTTGTCATCTTAAGTCTAACATAAATAGATGGAGTTATAATTTCGTTGCCTTGCATTATGCCTGAACCACAAATTTCAAATTTTAACCCCCATTGAGGAGGGAAGTCTAGCCTACAGTGGCAAAAATAAAATTTTGTTTCTTGGGTAGACCTAAAGTGACAAAATCATTTTGTATGTCGCCTATGGGTATGGCCTAAGGCGACAAAGCGATAAAGGTATTTATTTGTCGCCTTTGGTTCCCCAAGGTAACATACCTAAGAATTTGTTGCCTCTAGTTTATCCTAAGGCAATAAAATCATTTTTTATCCACCTTTGAGTATGCTTAAAGCACCAAAAGTAAGTTTCGTCACCATTGACTGCAATTTAAGGCAACAAGAACAATGTTTTATCACAGTTGATATACCCTAAGATCACCAAAATCATCACCTTTGGCTAAGGCTTTTTGTTAGTGAATTTCAAATCGTTGGAATATGTTATGAATTATTTATTAAATATATATGTTCTTTGAAAGAAAACACTCGTAACTCATCCAATTATAAATATAAAAAAAAAAAGTCTACACTTACGGTAGACCTAATAATAATTCTATGTAATATAGGGAAAAAAATGTACAATGATTTGATATCTTCAGAAAATTAGAAGCATAGAAATTCCATCCCTATGTTTAACTAAATTTCCAAATGTTATTTGCACAAAAAGTTTCTACTCATAATGACCCACGGATTAAGTAAACTCTTTTTTCGTACTTTTTATTTTTTGAAAATGTTACAGAAAATGTCACACATTCACCGATGGATCTAGTTAGGAAGAACTTTCAAAATACAATATTAATCAATTTAAAGATTATATTATGCTAATTGCGAGGTTATCTCGGTAATGGAATAAGATTTATTCTTGATAATCTTTCATGCATGCGAAAATTTTCTTCAGGATATACTTATTGGGCGGCCTTGTAATTGAATAAAGCTATCTGATTAATCATGATTCAAACTTTAGCAAATAATGCAAGTTATATAATTCTTTTTTGATTTTTTTTTTTTTTTTTGAAGAGTTCACAGGCAATGATATATTGAAAAGGCGCACGAGTAGCTTTTCTTGGGTAAGACCGCCACATCATTTAGCAAGAGACTTATAGTAAGATTTTTTTTTTTTCCTTGTATTTCTAGCATTACTTAACGATTAAGATTTGACGGTAAATAAGATGGCTTCAAATGTAGAGATCGACCTAGTTAGGAATGACTTTCGGCATATAAATTACCAGATTCAAAATAATCGTGCAAAAATACAAAGTTGTAATTGGATATATCTTTCGATTGAGTTGATGTAGTGGGTCGATCCTCTTAGCAAAAAACAACTTTTATAGTACTTAGTATAATATATTTATATATGCAAAACTTAGTGTTTATAGTCTCACTCTAAAAAAGCGAGACATAAATAAATTCAGATTAAATTCCAGACTCTAAGACCATGAGACCAAATCTTACATGCAATATTATCCCTAGTCCAAAAAATCATGAAGTTATTATATAGTGGTTAATTTAATCCTAAAATTTTCAATTTGACAAACATACTCAATCAAACGGGTGATTTTCTCACCTATTACGAATCTCATACTACCCCCATAAACTGAAAATCCATAACTCCAATTTCTATGAGAATATTGTTTAGTCTATGCCTGTTCAACATTTAGTCCTAAAATTCTTGACCATTTTTCAATGTAATCATTTTGGTAAATTTTGGCCGGAAATCGCCAACGTGGTGGTCCCATACAAAGCTACGTCAATGACGTAATTAGCATTCATTGGGACTAAATTGGTCATAGTAGAATAGATCTGAGAATTTTTCGGGACAATTTTCTCATACAAAGCTGTGTCAACGACATAATTAGCATTAGCTAACATTTGTTTCCTCCTCATATTAAGACTACCCTTCATAATCTTCTCAAGGAAAATAAGTTTATCTCTTAAGACAGACTATCTTAGAGGATGCCATGGTTCAGCCCTAAATTACATAAATTCAAAATTAGCAAGGCATGGGAGGCCACCTCAAAAGTAACACTATTGACCCTAGAAAAGTGTCACACACTAAAACATCTGCAGGTGGTCCATTTTCTACGCATTTAGACGTGCTCCACAGGATAATTAGACCCAGAAAAAGGGTCTCAAAAGGGAACTGATTTTAGCATATCCTAGGAATTGTCTTAAGATATGGTGCGGAACCATGCAAGATATGGCCGAATTCAAACGGGCAAAATTTCAAGGGCCAAAGAAAAGTTGGGGGTTACGGTATCGAACCGTAAAATATGGGAAGATTTTTCCAGAAAATGAGCTGACACATGAGTATGGTTGCAATGGAGAATTAAGGAATCTTGGAGTGAATTGGTTGCTTTAAAGCCTACATGGATAGGTATAGAGGAGTAGCTATCCTTTACATGGAAGGCATACTTAATTGATTGAGATTGAAAGCATCCTGACGTTCATGATTCCACCTGCAAAAGGGGCGTTCGTATTAGTGTGAAAATTCGTAGTTCATGGAATTGGCTTTAGTCTGCAATTAAAAAAAAAAAATACATAGAGAGAGGCAAACAAATTATGAATAATAAAAAAAATATCAATTTGAATTAGTAGGGTGAAAATTTTCAATATGACATAAGAGCACGAACATAATATAAATTTATAGAGAAAAATCTAAATTGACATGATAAAGTCAAAATTGACATAAATTAATATGTGTTTGTCAATGTTTGATAAGAGAAAAAAAACGCTTTGGCAAGGACATAAACATCACTTATGCGATATGATGACACCACACGAAATGCCAGCAGCGTTCTTTAATGATTGTTTTGGTTCCCTCTCATTGCACCAGTAGGAGCTCTTAGGCTGGTAGAAACTGTTTCCTTGGTTGACTCAAATGCTTTTAAGCTGTCAAATGTGGATATTAAATGCTTACCACGCAGTGCCCTCTCTTTCTTGTAAGTTGAACCTTGCCCATAAAAGCATTTAACCACATGAAACCAAAGAAAAAAAAAAACCCTAGAACAAGAACAGCAATGAACAGGAGTCACAGCAGAACTCCAAGGGTGTACACCAGTAGCCACACTATATATTCCTAGCTTTCAGCAAGCTTGATTCCTTGAGAGCAAACCCTTTTGGCTCTAGCACGATAGCGATCACATAAGAGCTTCAATAAGAGTGTCAAAAAGAAGTACAAGAAGCCATGTTATTCCTTCAGGCACTTGTTATTCCCAGTGCGAACCCTATCTTGTAGAGATCTGCCTCAGAGCTAGTAAAAGCTCTGGTCCTTTTGCAGGATGACAGAGTTTAAAGGGAAGTCAAGTGTTAGAGAGATCTAGAGTGGTCCATTGCGTTATCTATCTGCAAGTTTTTTGCATATAAAAAACTTTTTGCGGTTTGAGCCGTGAACTGGACAGAAGTTCGAAACCACTCCCCCCCCCCAAAAAAAAAAAAAAATCCTTCTTCTTCCTCCCTGCGAAATTCTGTGGGTTTATTTAGAGCCACAGTGCAGCAGTCCATGAGATTTTTGGTTAGATTGAGACAAAAAGGCTCCTTTCTTGCCAATTTCCAGAGGAGAGAAATCATTCAAACATTTTTCAAATATCTAAAAGAATTAAAAAGGAGTATATGTTAGCATCCAAAAATGACCAAAGCTCAAACTCAACACATATTTTAACAATCTAAATTTTGACTCGACGATTTAGACAAATTACAGTTGCTTCAGTAGTTCTCCCGCAGCCCCGTGTGGCTCAACAAAGATCTTTCAAAGAAAAGCCGTTTCAAATGAGAGGTGTTAAGATCGGACTAAGTGTATTATGCATTTGAAATTAGAAATGCTTTAAAAAGATTACAACTGCACAAATGATCAACTTTTAACACTGCTTGTTGAAGTTTGAAGTTTCACCGCACCGGCGGTGGATAAAAATCAAACGTTAGGAGAATTACCAAAATTAGAGGGTAAAAAGTAGAAATGTTTACACTCAAACTTGCAAAAATTGCTAACTTGAAAGCCGGGAAAAGTATCAAAAAAATCATAAACCTATTACATTGGTATCAATTTAATTCTAAACTTTTCAATTGGACAAATTTAATCATAAAACTTTTCACATTGACACCAATTCAGCCCATCTTACCAATTTAGGTTGGAAATCGATGACTGGAAGCTATCGATCCTACGTGGATTGATAGCACTGACATGGATATTTTAAAATAATTTTTTTAATAATTTTTTATTTTTAAAATTTTTTTATTTTTTTATTTTTTTATTTTTTATTTTTTCCTATTCTTTTTCTTTAGCCTATGGCCGGTACTGGCCATGGCTGGTGACTAACCATAGGCAGTCAGCAAGGGAATGGTGGCCCTCGCCGGCCACAGGTGAGGGCGAGACCCTTATGGCCTGGGCAAAGGCTCAATCCACATAGCCCCACCTTGCCCTCACCAAGTCTAGCGAGGGCCACCCTCGCCCAAGTTACAAGGGTCTCACCCTTGCCAAATCCGGTGAGGGCTGCCCTCACCTAGTTCACGAGGGTCGAGTCATCGCCCAAGCCACGAGGGTCTTGCCCTCGCTAGATCCAGTGAGGGCGACCCTTGCCTATGGCCTATCGCCAACCATGGCCAGTACTAGCCACAGGCGAAAGAAAAAGAATAGGAAAATAAAAAAGTAAAAAAATCGAAAAATTATTTAAAAATATCTACATTAGTGTCAGCAATTCTACATCACCGATTTCTAGTCTAAATTGGTCAAATAGACTGAACTGGTACCAATGTGAAAAGGTCTAGCACTAAATTGGTCAATTTGAAAAAGTTTAGAATTGGATTTGTATTAATGTAATAGGTTTAGGACTTTTTTGATACTTTTCCCCTTGAAAGCAAAAGGTACAAAATCTTAGCTATAAAACTGCTTACTTTTAATAATACAAGCGCACGTATAAAAGTGCTTCATTTTAGTGAATGGCTTAAGCCTCCACTTGAAATCTTTTACTCAGTCTTTAAAACAGAGAGCCCGCATATAATTTGTTTCAACTAAAGAAAAGTATTATTCCAGATTTTACAAAATTACCTTACGTTTTGAATGTTAAAAAAAAAAAAGTGGAGTGGTAAAAAAATTACATGGTACATACTACCCAAAATCACTTTAATGAAATCAAATTTGCAAGTAATCATGATGGATTTTTCAACACTCACCACCATACAAAAAAGAAATTACCAAAAGATTGAACACACATTGGATAGATAGGCCCTACTCTGGGCCAAACGGGTCGGACCGGTCTTTTATAATACGTGAAATCCATTCGATTACTCTAAGGGGCAGCATCATCATAGATAGTCCTCTTTTTTAAAGTGTTTTAGTCCCAAACGCACGAGGCAAACTCTCGACAACGCCACAGGAAAGGAGAATTGTCAAGGCTGGCGTTTACTTTACTGCCGAAAGAGTTCATCCTTGACGTGATGCACACACTTCCTAGGCAGTGAGAATATATCCAGGATAGACCTTGGAATCAGATCGAAAAGACCCTACCCGACCTGTTCTAGTTTCAAGGTCTACATAATAGGTTTAAGGGTTCCGAAAACTGAAAAGGTAGATTCCATTTTAGGTTCTATAGGTCCAGAAACCTCTCCATCTTGAAACCGTTCACCCCTAATACCATGAGGTGTAGCTGTTGCAAAGGACTAAAACCAGCCAATTCAATGGCAATTAGTTAAAAAGGCATAGCATTTCTGTCTTCCATTTAAGATTGAAATTCTCAACAAGTATCGACGGATGTCTTGATGCGGTAATTAGTGTTCGAAGCCTTCCGTGTACACAAAACTTGGTGAAATGTTCCCATGAGACACTGGATCATCTTTGTTCAGTTCGTTTGCACAAGGACCTGCTCTTGGTGACGCTAGCCACTGTACATTGGACAGAGTTAAAGCCGAGAAGTCATACTTTGGGGATCAGAATATTCCGTGATTATATGTTAGTCTCCCCACCCACCGATCCTATCCTCAGCAATTGTCTCCGCACCAACTGCCAACAAGTGGGCTTCTGATGGAGATTCCCGACTGAATGGAGTCGGTAAAATCCGAGTGAAGATTCACCAATGATTGACCCCCTTGATAATGAGAACCACTTGTATCGAATGCACTGTTTAGGCTGATTTGCCTCATACCCTATTAAAAAATGACACGACGGATGAGATAACCTTTTGTACAGCACGACGCTTTACGGTGAATATATTTTTTGAAAATTATGACACTCTTAGCACTTGGATACACATTTTTAAAAAATTGATTAAAAAGTTATATTGCGCTTAAGTGAGCTCTGTACAAAAGATATGACACTCCTTCCATTCTTATCTCCGAGTTGCCTTCCTTGATATCTATCTCCCTTTCAGTGAGTTCGAGGCTACAGACAGGATTAGTGGTTAAAAGCAAGAAAATCGCCTTCCCAGAAGATACAGAAGGGATGTCATCGTATTCCCCCGAGGAAAATTATACAATGAATTAGAATTCAAGTGACCATGCTTATTCATTACATAAGGTAGTATATCTCTCTCTCTTTCTCGTTCATGACCCCTATGGAAGGCTCGGCTCTACAGTATCCCAGACATATGAACAGAAAAGAATGACAAGAATACAGGTTACCATTTTCTCTTGTATGTACACATTCTCTACATATAGATTAAAAGATCTGTGTGGATCAGCAGTCGTTTTGGTTTTGTACTTGTAGGGGAATATGCTAGGGTTCGAGATCAATCCCGTTTGCCTTCAGCTCCCCAGCTTGAGGCTTGTTAGCATCTTCCACATTGCTTTCTCTTGGAGGCTAAAGTCAAAAGGATCATCAGCAGCAAAGAAAGACGTCAACTCCAGGAAATTAGACGGTGAAGAAGCAACAAGAAACCAAAGGGCATGAAAAATCTCCTGGTGCAATACTAACACTGATTCCATGACATGGACATGAAAAATTCCATCCTAGGAAAGAGAGGAAGGCAAAAATCTAATTGCCCTCCATAAATTTATGCAGAACATAAAATAGATTATGGAGTTGGAACACCTATTGAAATCTCAAAATAGAAACAAGCACCGAGTCAGCTTCGGCAAATGCAAGTGTCAGCAGCTGGAGAAAGAAAGTGGAAATGCACATTCGCTTCCTAATTGGCTACAATGTGTACTTTTCAGTGGAGCCTCATTAGAACCAAGTATAATCTATACAATCCTAATATCTCCTGCTTGAACTACCAAAGAACACATGTAAGAAAAGATGATACTAACAGACAAGTGATAAATGATCGTCAGCATCCCTCTGCCCCCAAGAAAGAGGAAGGATACCGATCAAAGGAAAGGACAAATTCCTGTAAGTGTTTGCTACACCCAATAATTTATTGCTGCAATAACTCAAGACATCATGGTGAGTCTTACAAATGCCAAAACGTCAATGCGTTCATCACAGGTGTCTTATTGCCATTTCACACATTGAGAAACCAAAAGTGAGACTCAGGTCACCAATCAAAATCAACTTCTGTAAAAAATTTCCCAAAATATCAAATACTTACTTCTACAGAGAGATCCACTGGAAACAAAGTGATTGTACTGGAATCAAAACTGAATCCACTGACAAAAGAAAAATAAGCACTATATCAGTGACTGGCCATACTGGAATATGAAGAATATTATCAAACAATGAGATGAATATCGAAAAGATAACACTGAAAAATCAGCATAATTGACTGAACATTGTCTATACACGACGAACAACATGCCTGCAACCAGAATCAGCAGAATCTAACTAAAGCAACAGCACAGAGTATGTTATTACCAGCGAGGTAGAACTAGCCGCCACACGTAGGGAATGAAAAACTCCTCAGATTGACTTTCTTGCTCATACGTGAAACGTAATTGGGTGAACATCTGTCAAATAATATCTCTTGCGTCATATGACATTGATAGGAATCTCTATGTACACTACATGGCATGCAAAATCACAATAACAAACTTGGAAATGGCATGTTATACCTTCATCCCTTCACCACGCCAAGATCGACAGTTATTAATAATTACTTGAAGAACTTTCTCCACTGACCATTCACCATCCACTCTCTGTGCATCCATACGGCTATTGAAAAAATCTAATACCTGAAAATCCATTGTGCATTTCATGTATTACTAAGACAGAAAAAGCATACTGAAAGCATGAAAACCAATGCACTAAAGTCGCTAGCTAGGGATGCTCTGAAGCATACTGTGGAAATATTTTCGAGAAGCTCATTAAACCGGGGATGATTCTTAAATGGCTGGAAGACTTCCTGCCTGTGCATTATTGCATATACAACCTGCCAAGACAAGTGACCGACAGTTACAAGTCTTGAACTAGAAAAAAAGTATAAAGGTTAAGGTGCTGCATCATATAAAAAATATTGTTATTGGCCTTACCTCAGGATTCCGAGGCAGTGCGTACGTCAAAATCTCATTTAAGATTTCAAGGACAATCCTTAAAAAGTCAGTATAAATATAGAACTCCGTTGACTGCAGCAACAGCCAACTCAAGTTAGTAGCAGGGATATAAAAGAAAGGGAAGGATCGAAAGGCACCACAGAGTGTAATAACAGATAAATCAGAAACAATCTGTAACTACTGCAACTGTACCATGTCTTCAGCAAGGCCTTCCTCTTCTTGCGAGTTGCCTTTATTTGTGTGAATCTTCCCATCTCGTTGTTCTGCCAATTTATTATACCTACATCCAGCAAAACAATGCAAGTCTAAATCTTGATACAATAAATGATCGAGAACTGGAAAATTGAGACCATAACAAGAACAATGGAACAGGAAACTGTACTTTCTTGAGAGCATATCAAAAAGGCTGATCAGACGTTCTGATGCATATGCACTCAATCGATGACAATGAGGAGCCATGTTTGCCAACGTAGCTAGGCAGTTTGTATGCAAATAAACATCCTGCAACCAACTTGCCAGGTAAATGTACTAGTCCAAGATATCTATAAAAGTTGCCATCTTTGGGAGGCTAACCATAGTACAACAAAATAATAGACATACATATACATGACTACTATTAAGCAGGTTCATTCAATAGGTAACATGGTTGCAGAATAGAATTTTCAGGAAACACTTGTGACAAGTCTCTCCAGGAAGGTCGAACCATATCTGTTCCAATTTCATTTACACTGTTTTGAAATAAAGCTTTACCATAGGCAAGATATTAATAAAGATCAACAGATGATACATTTATACTATACATCCATTAGGATTTTCCAGAAAAAGTTCATACGAAGAAAGCACACCCCTATGGTCATTATGATAATTTACCATAAGATGGATTGCAAAAACGAACCGCTGAAGCTTCCTTATGAATCGTTTAAAATTCAGGTTAAGATTAGTCCACTAGCTGTTTGCTATAGCCTGCAGATACTAAATGTTTCAGAAAGATAAACAGCATTCATTACAACAGAAGCTGATCTATTATAGTCATACCCGCAGCTTTGATAGATTGTATTTTACTGTCCTTATGAGAATAATGACCATTAAGGAACCGAGAGATGTCTGATGAAGGCGGCGTTCCTGGTACCATGGAACACTTGGCAATATCTGTCCAGGAAAATTGTAATGGCATAAATAACAGGATTGATTGAGTTAATTCTTAGACAATAAAGGCACAACTTACCAGTTTATGAATGCTGGCATTAAAAGAAGAGTCCTGACTAAGTATGAGGAGTATGATCAGAAGCATGTAGATATGATTGGAGCTCCTTCTTGAAGCATTATATAATGTCTCCAGGATGGGCATCAACTGTTATTCAACCACAGTCAAATAATCACAAAAGACAGCTGCAGCTCTCATACATCCGGAGAAAATAGAAGATGCCAAATTATATGTTCATACAAGTCTTTCAACGTTTCTAATCTCTAGGCAGACTAAAAAACAAACCATCCAAAATAAACCTAACATTAAACAAAGCGTATGCACTATAATATCACCAAATCAAAACACTTTTCAAGAACACAACTACCTAAATCCTGATACACATAACACACTACACTATTTTCAAAAGAATCTTCAATGCTACTTATAATGTCCCATGAAACACAAATATAACATTATTCTTACAAGGATCATCAAACTCCTATTCTTACCAGTGTATCAATATCAGTTCGCACCAAAACGTATTCCAGAAAGCCAGAATTCCCTTGTACCAGTGAGTATAGCAAGAGAACAGCAGTCTCATCAGCCAAGCACCTGCAGAGGCCCCAAAAAGGTTCCCCTAAGATACTAGAAGGAAAATGACAGGCACATGGATTTTTGGTTTTTTTTTTCTAAATTTTTCATGGAAGGGGAGTGGGGGCAAAGAAATACGGAGAACCTAGAATTTTAAGATTTATCCCACACAAACGGACTATCAGAAAGCCAAACAAGTATATTGCTTTTCAAATGCAGAACAACCTTATCGACATTTCTAATCAAGAAGAAAGTAAGACCAATATAATGCAACTTAAAGTTAGTGGACAGAAGTAGCTGCAAAAGGTAAAGGTTTCATATGCTAAGAGAAAATAAAACTGGTAGTCAACTTCAGGAGACCGGTGCCTTTACCTCTCCTTTCATCTTCATCAACTATGAGATTATCTTCACTCTTCAACCCCATAAGAGCAGAACCTCTTTGTTTGCAGTACTACCCATATTTTTTAACATAAATTCATCAGGTCTTGTTTGCATCATGCACTCAAAGACTAAAATAACATTAATTAAACCCCCCAAAAAAAAAAATAATAATAATAATAAATTGAGTAAAAACACCATGGGATCCAAACCACGATGATCAACAAAGGTATTTCAATTTTCTCTCCAGCACGACCAAGGACCAAACCAGAACAATTTATCATATCATAAGTGAAACCTAACTTGTTGTGTTTCTAAGGAAGATCTGACAGAAGGACATGCTGCCAAAATCTTGAACTTAGAGCTGGAATAACAATTGATACATATTGAAGAAATGCAAAGCACAATACAGCTCTTAACCCTCATCTATTATGAGTACCCGTCGAGTGAAAAGAATGACAGAATCTTCACAGGATCCAGATGCCAGAACTCATCACACAGTTTGATCTACTCACAAACTAGGTTAATCATGCTGGGAACAGAAGCGGCTCAACATTTTTGTCAACTAAACAAAGCATCCAATCGCACAAAACAAGTTCAATCAGCATCTTCAGAATAACTAGACAGTTCTACATTCCAAAAACTAAAAACTCCCAGCCCGATAATGGGTTTAAAATATTGTAGCAGAGCAAGTCTCCTAAGATTAAGAGCATTAATGCACAGGGCTGAAATTATGTGGTAGAAATAGAACATCAATTTACTCACGTCCCAAGAGTGTCAAACAGAGAGGCAAATGGAATCCTCACAAGCAGACCATTGAATGCATTTCCCTCAACATCCACTGAACGATCAACTGCACGCAAAGGTTTACTTCACCACCAAGATATATACATAACCAGCATAAAAGTACAAAAGGGAAGTACAATTACATTCCACATCTCTTGCATTTTCCAAGGCCTTGCAATAAGGGTTGTCGCATAAATACGTATTTTCCTTGGACAAAGTTTCGGTAGTGGCACTGTCATCACTTTTGTCTGTTATGGACTTGTCGACCAGAAGGCATTTACGGTAATGGATGAGAACAAGCAGCACAAGGAGACTACATTCTGCCAAAGGGCTTCTTGGTACCTCATCCCTTGAAGGGACCAAATAGCTAAATGGAAACAGCACAATGTTTGCTGCAAATCAAGAACAAAAGATCCATTAAGTGGTTCTCACTTGTATAATAGGAAGAAAATCACCTTCACAAAAATTATATCGCAGAAATCACAAACAACCTGACTTTCACTAAATTATGTGTTAGAGACATAAATTGACGCTAGAAGGTTTGGCTCAAATAAGTGTTGCCCTCCTTGATTTTTTTATACTCCCAAAGCAGAATCAACAATAGCAGATATACCCAGACACTTAGCACCATGAAGTTTGAGTAAATGTTATGCTCAACCAGCTGAGGCAAAACTTTCCTCCACAAATGGGTTTTTTAGACATGCAGTAACATATCAGACACTAGAGTGTAAGTTGTTTTGACAATATCAAACAAAACTTACAGTCTATGATCCATGTAATAGCATATAAAGAAATTTTTGATAGACAAGTTCATGGTGGGATCAACCCATGCACGCTCTCCTTAGCATATCCAATCTGTCTGCCTGCTTACCACTGTCTATTAGGTCACTTGTTTGCTTTCTAGGAAACTGCACCCCTTTGGGCAATTTCTCCTCCCTTATATGAACAGAGATCTAATGCACAATAAGTACAGATTACACACCGAAAGTATAAGCCAACAGATAAAAAAAGCAGGTGCCTAAATTGTAAGATACAGGAGTAGTCCAATCTTCTATAGAAATAGGTAAAGAAAGGCACTGTTGCATTATGTCCTAGTCCTCTAGCTGCATAAATATATCATACAGTATCTGCAGCGACTGCTTGAAAGAAATTCCATATAATGGTCATAAATCATAAAAGAGGAAATTAAAATCATGAAAATTAAAAGGATATGGTAATAGTTAGAGCCAATGGTGCAAAAGCAACCGGATTACTCACATTGTTGGGTGGGAAAATGCCTACTTGTTGTGTTATGGCCACAAATCACATTAATTACCCACTAACTAATTATCTCATGCACATGGATGGTTCTTTTCTGATTATGAGGAAGCCCACTTAAGTAGGTTAGCGATGGGATCATTAAGATGTGTGGCACTTGAAGCTTAGAATATGTTAAGTTACTAAGTACAGTAATAAAAAAGATGTATTCTGGCAAAAAAAAATAAACATGACTGACTAGTGATAACAAAAGACAATTGAGGGGGAACACATGTCTAAAAGAGAAAATTAGCCACTTAAAAGAGAAAATGTTAAAACACGCCTCAAAGAATGAAAATTATGCAAACAAATAAGCAATTAATGGCATACGAGGGATGCATATCTAATAAAACAAAGATTAAATTCATGAATTAGCATGGCCAAACAACTATACCAGCTGCCGAACCAACCCTCTGAAGAACGCCAGCCTGGCTATCATCAGATGCTGGATAAGATGCTCCACTAAAGGGAGCACGTGGCCATATCATGTAGTTGAGTAGCAGTCTTTGGACCACCAATGAAACTAAAGAACTTTCCTGCAAATTGAGAAATGAAGATGTATATAAAATGAAGAATGCGGACAATTGACCTACGCAATATTTACTAACCTGAGCCATTGCTGCGTCAATGAATGGGTTTGCATCTTTAGGTCCTGGAGATGGTCCAGCAAGAAGTTGAGTTGACATCGCAACCAGCATGAACCTTAGCAGCTCCTGGTGTAGGGCGTATGTGCTGGGACTGGAACATAAATACAGAGTAAGACGACGACCAAAAAAAAAGCAGCAGTAGCAGTGGCAGAAAAAGACAAAAATGATTACAGTTTACACATACATTGTCCCCATCAGTCAGAACATACCTTACATCCACTGAGCCAATGAAACTGAGTACACTATGCATGACAAGACTTTCTATGTTTTGATCTGCAAAGAACCCAGATAGTTTATTCACTTCTCTAACGATTGTAAAGCAGCAACCAAAAGCACTTCTACCAACCCCTCTTCAAAAATTAAAAAAAGAGGAACACAAGGTGGAGAAAAAGCAATGAAAACATAACTAGAGAAAATTATGTCAAAATGTCAGCACCAGTTCACACAACAGCAAATAAATTCAAGCATGCCTAAATCTATTAAGATGAATATCACTGAAACTGCACCAACAAAGATAGTCAAGTAAGTAGGCCTTGGGACAACTTAAATCAAATCTGGATTTACACAAAGATCAGCCCCCTGTTCTGGACAGGTAGAATGTGAACTTAAAAGGAATTATGGACCAAGTCAGATTCCTTTGAATTTGGAGATTCCCAATAACCCAAACAACATATGCAGGCATATTCAAAAGAGAGATACAACAATCACTACTCATCTAATATCCAACCTCAAAGAAACTCCAGAGAAGCACTTGACTAAGCTTATACAGGGATTGGTCAATTCAAAACATTCATAAAAGCCCTTAGAAGACTATGCATACAAGACCAAACATAGAACTATCATTTCTAGAGAACCCACTATACAGGAATAAATGTCGTATAAGCTCAGAATTTATACCTCTCGTAAATTGCAACGGAATAGGTTCACTTTCATCAAGTGATAGACAAAGCTCTTCAAGATTGTCGCTTTTAGCATTTTCAATCAAGTGTTTCAAGAAAACCGATGAAATGAACAGTGCATTAGTGGCCTTTAGAGAAACTGAGGACGTTATTCCAGAAGCGGATGTACACTCTCGCAAACACCATGCCAGATGAATCAAAATCTTCGCCAGATGCCTGGTATAGCAATTGTTTTGTGCTGCACAAATAAAGAAAACAGGGAGAAAGCGCAATGTACAGAGTCAAATGCTAAACCTTGTGGGGAAACATCATGCCCTTGAGAGGGCACCAGTACAAACAACAAAGAAGAAGAAATTGGGAGGCGAGCAAAGAGCACAGCATGGGCGAAACTGTACCAGGTGCCACATCACTGCAACTTCAATTATTAAGTCATAAAAATAGAATGTTATACATGTGCTCGCAAGCTCCTTTTGTGCCACTCGTTGCAATCGCTTTCTTCCTAAACTACTTCTTTGTCACCTCTGGGGAAAAAACATCTGATGAAGTTTTACTAATGGATAATTTTAAGTACAGAAATCCAACGACCAAGTTAATTTGCCAAGGTATTATTCATGTCCATGAAGCTGAAAGAGGCATTCACGTCGCATGCATTTCATTCACCAAATCCATAGTCAGCCGAAGACTCTTACGATCACCAATTAGCACGACGACCGGGTGTACAGTGCACAGGTTGGAAGAAATCTAAATACCGAGAATCATGCACAGAATCGACAATTCAAAACCGCACAACGCTTGATCACCTAAAGCCACCGCAAGAACCGAATGGCCGTTCGTCAAACGAAAACCAAACCGCAACAGAAACACCACAACAAATCGCCTCCTCCGCTTCCGCAATTAAGCAACAACTCAAACGACCGTCTCGCGAATCGACGGGATCGGCCACCGACAGCTCAACCGCCGTCGTGGGACACGGGCACCTACTCACCTAAAAGCTCGCAAGCCTGATCGACGCGCCGGGCGGGCCACCTGAGATTGAGCGGGAGCTCCAGAAGCTTCTGCCAGAAGTCGGAGCCCAGCGGGAACGACTTCTCACCAACGAACGTCCCGATCAGGTACTCCGCCGCCTCCTCCGGCCGGGCGCCGGTGCTGTTCCGCGGCGTCGAGGGCGCCGCTCCCATTGCTACTGGATGCGAGGTCGCGTCGGTGCGGTGCGGTGAGGCGAGGCGGGCCGGGGTCAACTCCGATCGCTGGACTAGCGGCGGTGCGGCGGCGGCGGCGGTAGCGGCGGCGGCGGTAGCGGCGGCGGCATTGAGGAGGTGGGGATCTGCCGGGGAAATGCGGATTGGGAGCGCTTTTCGAGTACGAAAGTGTAGAGAGAGAGAGAGAGAGAGAGAGAGACAGAACTTGGGGATGAAGGTTTCGAGGAGTACAGAAGGGGGAGAGATCGGGGATGACGACGTCAGCTAATTTGGGCTTGGGTTTAGAGGGATGGAGCCGGGGGAGGGGGGGAGGATAAATATGTCCGTTGAAGAGTCGTTTTTCGTTCGTTTCTCTTTTGACGGAATTGCCCCTGGACTTCACCCTCTCCTTTCTATTTATATTTGGATAATATCACGAAAAATCCTAATGAATTTATTCTAAATTAATTTTTTTTTAAATATGCTTTTTGACAAATTTATCCCAAATTAATACATTTATGATAAATTTATCATCTCTTAGTTTCCGTTAAATTATGAGTTGAATGATTCGTAACAATATAGTTTATAATTTTACTCTCTCTTTATCACAGTTATACTAATTTTGTGATTTGATTTAATTTAATATATCAGTTTGGGGTTTTTTACAACAAGTGTACCAGTTAAGGATTATTTGAGGCAAATTTGTCATGAGTGTATTAATTTGAGGTTTTTTATGGTATTAACTATATATATATATATATATATATATTTGTATTTTCTCTTTTTCTTGTTTTTTTTAGATGGTGATTTTTTTAAAAAATTTAATAGGACGATTTTGTACTTATCTTTTGTTTTGTTCTTTTTGATGGATAACGATTTGTTATTCTTTTAATCATCCTATATTGGCTCTATATGCGTGGCCGAATGTCATGACTCTCAATTCTTCATCATATCAATCATTGTATGTGTTTAGAATTTCGCCCTCTCTGCATAGATAAGCCGAAACTATAAAATAGCTCAATCTTTTTAGTCTATACATGAAACAGGCTGAGAGATAAAAGACACCATCGACACGTGCCTTTCGGTCGAGAGTATTAAGCGCACAACACTTACGAAGCGAGTCAAGGTGTCGCGACTTGGGTGGTTCACATAGAAGAAATTAGTTATGATTTGCGTGTAAAGGTGTGAGGCGAAATCAGTAATGCATTAGAACGTGTGAGTGGTGTAAAGCTGTTAATTTATATTAATCGGAATGTTGTTAATTGATTTAAGGGTGCATATGTTTCTTTGAAATTCTCCCGATAAAGGAATATATTTTCTACAAAAAATCATTTTCAATGAAAATAATTGATCATCATTTGTCTTGTCGTTCAAGGGAAAGTCATTTCTCTCTAGCTAGAAGAGGAAGTCATTTTCCCCTTATCTAAGCTTATCGTTTTCGACCCATAAAAAATGATTTTCGTGGATCGATTAATTTTTCGTCATCTAGATACGTAAAATTAGAAAACAATTTTCCTGAAAATAATTTTATCTCAAAAAAACGAGTCCCAAACTTTTTTAGTAAATAGAGGTTTAACTAAATAAATTAACAAGTTGGATCTCGAATTTTCTCTTAACAATCTTTTCAAATGAAGATATCAAGTTTCCGCCGCCATCAACTCACCGCCCTTCGATAACGAGGGTTATTAAAACCGTCAAAATTGCTCAAATGGCAATTGCTGACTTTGTCCAAAATTGGATGTGGCTCGGGAGAAACCATGGACTTGTTTGGGCAGAGCCATGAAAGCCTACTAACTTGGTTAGCATTAGGTACAAAACATTAATGATCATAAGGTTTGAATTAATCTCACCTTCCCCTCTTTATTTTATTGATTTTGTTTGCATTTTTATTATTCGTTTCTTGCTTTTTCTTCTCTCCCAATTTAAATTTGGGAGCTCTCTTCTCCCGATCTAGTTCTCAATTCGAGAGTTTGAACTATTCCGATCTAATTTTAAATTTGGATGATATCCTCTCTTGATCTAGACCTAGGAGTATACTAAATATGCTTTTGGGGATTTGATGCCCCTATGGTCTATTCGTATATAGGTTTTCTGCCTCTAACTTCAATGGTGGTCATAAAAGTTTTGGTGTCTCATTGTATTATGAACATTTGTTCCTCTACATATTAGATCAGTGTTTGTTTAACCTATATTGGTTGTTTCCATATGACGATGGTATAGAGGAAGCGGAACCTAGGCGCGCACCGCCAACTGGCAACATCATAAATATTGGTAAATGAATTTCTAATACGTGCTTATTATTGATAAAGACATGAGATCCAATGATAGGCCACCGATTTTGTTTAACACATTTGTTCTTGTGGAATGAGTTTGTGTTTGACTTTGCCGGTGGTTCGTTGGTCGTCCTTATTTTTTGGATTTGGCCTTATTTTTTAGTGTTTATGCTTTGTTTAGATTTGCTTTGTCATGAAAACTATGTACTTATGTATCCTTTTGAGGAATGAATACAATATTCTTTTGACAAAAAAAAAAATCAGTCAAATTAAAAGATTTAGAACCAAATAGATATATGCATAATAGATTTAGGACTTTTATTTTTTTGGGTAAAATATCCCCAAGAAGGTGCAGTCTGCAACTAATATATAATCAAAACTTTCATCGTGGGAGAGATAAGACTAGAAACCCTAATTGTTCTTGTCGGCCAGGTTTCAAGCCCACATCAACACCGTGATTTTAGGTCTCGAATGTTAATCACCATATCTAATTGCCATTTTGCAAGTAATTAGGGTTTAGAGAAAGGTATGACTTCAATTCTTGATCATATCAATTGTAGTATGTGTTCGTAATTTCGCTTTATCCGCATAGACAAGTCGAAATTATAAAATAACTTGATGTTTTTAGTCAATACATGAAACAGACCGAGAGATAAAAGACGATATCGAAGTGAATAAGTTAGTAGATTCGGACCCGAATTTTGTCACGGCGACTTCTCCAAAACGTAAGTATTGAATTGCTGCTGACGTCGACCCACCGCTCTTCGATAACGAAGGTTTATTAAAACCGTCAAGATTGCTCGAATGGCAATTGTTGACTTTGGCCAAAAATTGGACGTGGGGCTCGGGAGAAACTGTGGGCTCATTTGGGCTGATTCCTCAAGACCTGCTAATCGACAAATTAATGACCATAAGAAGAAACCGAAATAAGTTCACATGAAATCACATGTTTTGAACCATGACCATCGTCACGAGAGTGCGAAAAAATTATTAAAAAAAAAAGTTATAAACATATTATATGGATATCAATTCAATTCTAAATATTTTTAAATTGGGAAAATTTAGTCATGAACCATTTAAAGATTCATCAATGTGGTCTTTCTAGTAAATCTTGGCCGGAAACTACCGACATGGATATGTGCCATCCTATGTGGCCGGAAAGATAGTATTGGTAAATCATCTAAAAATTTAAAATTAAATTGGCCAATTTAAAAGGTTTAGGCGTAGATGGGCATTCATCCAATCCATTTATGAATTTTTTTGTAAATATCCCCATGCGGGTGCAATGGCAAGTGGAGTCTAATTGAAACTTTAATCGCGGCAAAGAGATTAGGCTTGAAGCCCACTGTTCTAGTCAGTAGGGTATAAAGCCCAAATCAACACCGCAATTTAAGTCTCAAATGTTAATCACCAAAGAACTAGAGTTTCCAATTGACAGTTTGTGCGTGATTAGGGTTGTTTGAATATTTAAATAATAAAGCACGCATTTATCTAACAACTTAAGCTTTTAGAACGGTTGGTAGTGATTCCATAAAATCTCACATGAGATTAGAGTTAGAAGTCATGAATTCAAATTTTGCTAAGCCCCATTTATCTTCTAAATCATTCGAACCTGAAAGGGATCAAACCAAACACTCGACCTGTTCCTCGCAAACCATCTCTCTCGGCTTTAAATACAATCTCGACATTCTGTCCTCCTCCGGTTCAACAAACTTTAGGTGAACCTCATGAAGTGCTTTGTGCAATGTATTCATGCAAATCACAACCTAGACCCATCACTGTCGGCACTGGAAATTGAAACAGATCAAACGGTCTTAAAAACCCTCACCGACACTCCATGTGTTAAGCGTGGCGATCTTGCCCATAAGCTTCTTCAATGTCCACTTCATATGTAAGGGAGAAAAAGTTCAGATTATTGGCTACCCATTGAAAGGAAAAAGTCAAGATCAGTGCTGGTTTACTGGCTTCTTGGCTACTTCAAGTTGTCGATAATGTTGGGTTAATCTTGCATTAGGCGCTAGTCTCGTTCGTTGAAGTCAGTTACTTCGGGCTCTCGCCAATCGAGTGAGGTCAAAGCCCGATTTCTAAAGCAAGCCCGCCTTTTCTTCAACTCAAAGTAAAATCTCTCTACTCTGAAAAAGAGAGGAAAAAAACAAGAAAACAAGAGGATTAAAGATGAGGGTTTCTCTTATAAACAAGTAAGTTTTAGTGGTCTTTTCATGTCGAAATTCTTCATCATATGAAACTTGGCGTACGGCATAAAGCTGTAATTTAAATGAGGTCTACTTCATATTGTTAAGCTTAATGTCTTGGTAGGTAGGTGCTAGTTTGTAGAGAATTTCTGGTTTTGGTTAGCTGCTGTTTATTCTTGATTTCGTTTGCTGTAATTTCAATGGGCTTGTGAATTGTAATTTGTAATGGAGTGTCATTTCTGGACTTATGTTGGACTTTGATGGGCTTGTATTGGGTTTAGCCCACCCATTTCCCTGCTTTTGACTTTAATAAATCTTGCTTTGAGCTTCTAATCTTCTTCTTAATTTAGCTTCACTCGCAACTCTTATCTCGGACCTTCATTACAAGCTTCAAATACTGTCGAAATCTTTCTCGTATAACAACCCTAATGTTGCACTTGTGCACTCCTCGGATGGCAAAATTTTCGTGTTATTATTTCTTTGTTATAGTGTTACAGATAAAAATTTGTAAATATTGACTAACAAAACCAATTAAAAAGATATCATAAGTTCATTAGACAATCGATTGTCTGACTCTCAATAACGTCAGGATGATAAAAACATATCTAGCACAAGACAAAACGAATAAAATTCTAAAATTCTTGACACAGAAAATGGTGATTACACTATTGGGAAATATATTTGGGATAAGGACAAAAATGTACTCCCAACATGTACTTACTACTTTCATATAATTCATGGTTTTGTGATTGATGACGAGTTGTCAACCCATCATCGGTCCTCAATAAAATATTACAATACACACCTTTCCATGTTCTCTACCCAATTCTGGAATGTGGTGGATCCTAACCAAAACATAATCATGGCTCGACAAGACAAATTTGGTCTTTCACACAGCCCACGATTCTTCGGAAATGATTAACAGCTGGAAGTCTCCAAAAGTGTGAAGGCGACAGTAATCTATGATTTTGAAGTTTACATCAATCTAGAGCCGAGCCGAGCCCATAAATAAATAAAAAAGAATTATTGTTGCTTTCAATGAGATTAAAAATGAAGTTACATTTTTGCACGTCACAAAGATTCGGACATCTGTCCATTCGAAATCTACTTTTCAAAAACTGCACTTCACGATAATAATCAAATCATAACAATACTTGTTCAAATCATTTTTCTCCAGACATAATATCTAATCAAGAATGCAGCATTTTAGAGGATTGTACAATGCTATAAAAGTTCAATTCGAATTGTCAATACAAATCAATTGCAATTTATCTAATAGTTATACTTCAGCAAACATATCCGACATATTCTAACAGCTTAAGTCCTTAAAAAAATTTGTTGTATCGAGTGCAATACAGAAAAGGTGCGGTGCTTGTGCAAATCACTTCTTTTTTTCACCAAGAGAACTAGATATTTACTAGAAGAAGTGCAGCATCTTAGAGATAGATGCAATGCAATGAAAGTTGAATTCTAATTGCCAAGAGAATCCAGTTGCAATTTGTCTCCTGAGTTCTACTTCAGCAAAACATGTCCAGCATGTTCAAATAACTTCAAGCTTTCAGAGAAGATAACTGCACACTCAACTCCGAATTGCTTAAAAACCAGAAGTCTCGATACTGATATGAGATTGTATGCTTATCCGGACCATATGCGCACTCAAATCTAAGAGATAAGAATGATATGCAAGTTGTAATTTGCTGAAGACAGCACATATCCAGCACTACTCTATATATAGGCAGCATGCTCAAGATAAATCACACAAGGACACAATGGAAACTGGATAACTTGCACACTCGGTTGACAAGTGTCAGATGATGGAACAACGTTGGTGCAGCAAAATGACGATGAACATAACCATTTCCAGTCGCGAGACCACAGCGAATCAACGCTCGTGCATTTTTTTTCATGAACTTGGAACATGCAAGGCCAATTTCGTTCTCAAATTGCGATAGATTCCTCTCCACCTTACTCTCTAAAACTGAGGATCTTGTCCAGAGAGTAACCAAGTAAAATGAGCAATGCTTACTTCGCATGAACTTTAGAAATCTCATCTGTGAAGTTTGCCAGTATTCTCCAGTCAGTAACAAGAAGAATCG
Organism: Corymbia calophylla; assembly: GCA_014182845.1. Lineage (NCBI taxonomy): Eukaryota > Viridiplantae > Streptophyta > Magnoliopsida > Myrtales > Myrtaceae > Corymbia > Corymbia calophylla. The sequence goes on along the minus strand of CM024700.1, from coordinate 44,988,028 downwards.
ACCCTTCCATCGAAAGGTCCTTGTAGTTGTATCGAATGGAAAGCCAAGGACTGAGTGCGTGCGATTCTTCGACAGATACTTAATCCATACTGCCCTAGAGAACGCAAACCATCCACAGACACACCGCACCTGCAATCCAGAAGCCGGCATACATCTTGGTTTCCTCGAATTGGGTAATTATCAGTGCAAGGATCACGCTTGAACAAAGCTCTAAGCTTCGCTCAAGCATATGGAGTAGAGTAGAGCTCAAGCATCCCAGTTGCTCAGCCGAGACATCTACGTCTTCCCCCGTCCTCTTCACCTCCATCACCAACGAGCAAGCCGGTTTGTTCAAAGCCCTCATTCAAACAAATCTCCCCGAAAGGCCTCATCGAGTGCTTTGTAGTTATAAGGTATATGGAACTGGAAATGCGAATGGCTTCAGATGGGGTTTCACAGGATAAGAAGCAAAGACAGTATATTTGGCATAAGTAGAATGATGCACTACCAAATTTCAAATTGGAGTACATTCCCATGCTCATCAAGGACATGTTTTCATTGGGGACCAATAACGGGAGACAAGTTATTAATCATAAAACCATAAAAACCATAAAATATGTAGAAGTAGTAAGTACGAAAATGCCAATTTGTCCGAACAAGGACATCATTTTTGCACAAAAATTGGACACGTTCCCCATTATTGCACTTTCCACCTCTACATATTCTATGATTTTAGGATTAATGACTTGTTTCCCATCATTGGTCCTCGACAGATTATCACAAACACACACCTTTCCATGTCTGTTGCCCGCTGTTGAGTCTGGAATGTGGTAGATCCTAAACCAAGCGAAATCATGGTTTCTCGACATGACAAATCCGGTCTTGACACGACCCTCAGGTCTTTGGAAATGATTCAAAATCTGGAAGTCTCTAGAAGTGTAAAAGCGACAGTAATTTAAGAAAATGAAGTTTATGTCGATCTAAGAGACAAGCCCATCAGAAGTAAAAATAAATAAAAAAACAGTTATCATGTCCTGTGCGATTTAAAAAAAGGGTTATCATGTTCACGTGCGATACAGAGATTCAGACATTTGTTCTTTTATTCTAAATTGATTTATAAAATAACCATATTTCGAAATACTAATTGGATCGCAATGGTATTTGTGTGAAGCAATTTTTTTTACCGAGAGGGCAGGATATTTAGTAAAAAAGTGCAGCATTCTAAAGATAAATACAGTGCAATGAAAGTTCAATTCTAATTGCCAAGATAATCCAATTGAAATTTATCTAGCAGTTCTACTTCAACAAATATATATGCATCATATTCTAACAGCTTAAGTCCATAAAAATAGAATTATTAGGTCCAGCGTTATTGAAAAGAAAGTTACATTGATGTGTGATATAGAGATTCAGATATGTGTTCATTTGAGATCTACTTATAAATTAACCACATCTTAAGATACTAATTAGATCTTAATAGTGCTCATGCAAATGAACTTTTTTCTTCACCAAGAGGACATGATATTTTAGTCAAAAAGTGAAACATTCTAGAGAAAGATACCACGCGATGAAAGTCCAATTCCTAATTGCGAAGACAATCCAATTGCAATATCTACGAGTTCTACTTCAGCAAACATATCCAACATATTCTAAAGGCTTGAAATTTCAGATAAGATAACTACAGACTCAATTCTAAATTGGTTTTAGAACCAAGGGTCTCGATTTTGTTTTGAGATTATATACTCATCGAATTGCATGCTTTAGGCTCATCAGCCTTCACATGGCAAGATGTTTGGTTCGAAAATATATCAGGCACATCTTATTTTAATAGCTTAAACTTTCAGAGGGAACGATTGTGCACTTTAATCTGACAAATAAGAATGACATGTTAGTTATAATTTGCCAGAGATGGCACATATCTAAGACTGCCATGTACGGACCGTATGCTCTAGATAAATCACAAGAGGGCACAATGAGAATTGGACAAGAAGTTGCAAATACAGCTAACACACCCAGTTGAAAAAAGTCAGATGATGGAACAGCGTTGGTGAAGAAAAATAACAATGAACATTAGCAATTCCAGTCGTGAGACCATCGCATGTCGAAGCCCGTGCATTTTTTCATGAACTTGGAACGCACAAGGCCGATCTCGTTCTTAAATTGTGACGGACTCCACCCACCTTGTTCTCTAAAACTGAGGATCTTGTCCAAAGAGCAACTAATTGATATGAGCACTGCTGCTTGGCATTCACTCCAGAAGCACATCTGTGAAGTCTGTCAGTAATATCCAGTAAAAGAATTGGTACCCGGTCGAAAGTCCTTGTAGTTATGGGTGTCATTCTTCGACAGATACTTAATCCATATAGCCCAAGAGAACATAAACCATCAACGAATGCACTAAACCAACAGCGAAAGGGCTGGCATACAGCTTGGTTTCCTCAAATTGGGTCAATCATCTATGCAAGGATCACTCATGAACGAAGCTTTAAGCTTCGCTCAAGTTACGGAGTAGAGCTCAAGTATCCTAGTTGTTCAGCCAAGATATTTATGCCTTCCCAGTCCTCTTCATCTCCAACGCCAAGTAAGCAAGTTTGTTCATTGCCCTCATTGAACAAATCTTCCCAGAAGACTTCATCAAGTGCCTTATTACCTCTATTCTCATTCTCTTCTACTAATCCTATTTGATTGTCCTCCACATTATTACATCGACTTACACCAGCTCCTCCATCCATGTCCACAACAATTTTCTCAAGCTCAAACCCTTCGAATTCACCGATGCCTCCATAATTTTGAGGTTCAACCTTCACTAAAGTGTGTATACCTGGTTCATTATTATGGATTGGTTGATCATCATCATTGCAAAGGCTCACATTACTTGGCCCTTGATCAATGGAGCGCCTCCTTTTGTGCTTCCCTAATGCTTCCTCGAGCTCCTTTCTCCTGTCCTTCTGTTGGACCAATTGCTGTAGAAAATCAGGATTCTTCATCGCTCTCGCCAAGAAGTTCATCATCTGGTGTTGCTTCATTTCCATCTTCTTGAGCCTTTGTTCCATCACTTGGAGATAAGTTTTGGAGGTCTGCTGTTGCTGCCTAAGCTTGATCAGCTCCATCATCAAGACCTGCTTGTCACGCTTCAACCGGTTGATCTCTCCATCGAGCCCAAATCTGCCTACTTCAATACACGGGTCGAGCACTTGCTGTGAATTGTGGGGTACTACATGAGTTGTTCTCCTCCTCCTAATGTTTTTAAGGAGGTATTTTTGCCCTCTTAGGAATTCTTCATTAGCAAACTCCCACCTATCTGGATCAACCTTTCTAAAGCCCTAAACCATCCAAAAACAGAATATAGTCCGATGTTTGAAAATCCATGGAGAGACTAAAATGTTAATATGCTATTGTAATGTCTAGAACTTCCTGGAAGAGCTTCACATATGATAACAATTATTAAATTTAACTTTTCATATGAGAAAGTATGATATAAATTGTGTAGCTTGGTGCACGGTTTATATATGAGGAGAGAAGCCAACATAAATGAAAGGCACGAAAAGTCTGGATCTTTCTGCTTTTCACTCAATTAATTAAAGACACAAACAGTCCAATTAGAGAGCAGAAAGCGCTTCGCTTAATCAATATAATATTCAGAAAAGTACTAACTTATGCTTTGTTCCAGGAGCCTCATGAACATCAATGAACAACGGGAGTGAACCTCTAGTCCCATCTAAAACAAACCCTACACCCGACAACAGGCAAAAAAGAACACCCTATATCACTTCAAGTAAATCTTTAAAATGAAGCAGATTAGATCAACAAACTTACATAGGTGTTGAGCTGCCTGATGAAGCTGGAAAAATTGTTGTGCTTGAAGAATTTGGGCAAGAGGGACATGGCGAAGGCCTGAGCATCCCACACCACGAAGCTGTTGTTGCCTTTGCTCCAGGAGACTATGTGGTCGGTGGCCGGGTCGTCCACAATCTCATACGTCTTGGTGAGGAACGGAGGCGGGCCCATGTCATGAAGGCCCTCCATCGGCAGAGGAATCGCATTCGCAGTGACTGGAGATGAAGATGAGCAAAAAGCGTCTCCTCCTAAGCGCTCCTTCTTCGCCTGAACCTGAGGGTTATGCATAATCGATCTATTCGCTAGTGCGTCGATTGCATGAGCCGATGGAATTTCGTCTTCAGCCGGTTCTTGATGTTTCAGCGCCCAAGAAGGAAGAACCGCAGCTTCGGCTCAAGATCTCGTGCTTCTCCGGTGGGGTCGTTCTCAGATCCTCTCAAATGGGTGCTCGGAAATGCAGAAAAAGATCAGAAACAAGAACGGCAGGCGGAAGATCTCGACAGACGAGTCGAGCCAGAACAAGAACGTGCTAGTGGAGTCAAGAGCCGTTTCTTTCCATTTTTATTCGACGAAAACAAGAATCTTCCCAGATAGTATAGGAAGTGAAGATGAAGATGAAGAGAGATTGGAGAGATGAGGTGAGCTTGAGAAGCTGGAGCGAGCTTTGGAGCCAGAAGTGCGAAGACGAGGAAGAGCTTGAGCTGCTGAGGTTTGCAGCAATCGCTGCACTGGAGAAGAAGGGGGGAGCAGAAGAGAGACCGAAAATGAGGTAGCCCCATGTGGGCTTTTAACTATACTTATATATACCGAAAGTTTCCCCCTTCTTCTCATTTTCTTTCCTTTTATAACAATTTCTCTCTTGCCCTAATCAAGAACAGCATTTGGCTTCTTGGTTTTGCTTTGGAAATATTTTTATGAGTTTTTACTCAAGATTTTTTCCCTCTTTTTTTTTTGGTTGATCAATTGACAGTGGATTTTAAAGTTATCAGTCGATAATATTTTCTAACAGGAAAATAAGGAGGTAACTGAGTTTTGCAAAAATGCTTCCATTCAAATTATGATAGAGAATTCCCTTATTTTTAATCTGCCAATCGAATGGGAAACCCGAGGAATTACCCATTACAAAAGCTTTTACAAGTGAAATTGTGTTAAAAGAGACCCAAAAATATATACTAAAAGACAAGGCGCATTCAGATTATGTTGAACAAGGACTAGAACATGATTTCTCAATAAGATTTTCACTTTTCGTTTAATCTAAATATATGATGACGAGAGAATTTTGACTTTTTCTCAACTTAAAACATCCAAAATTTTCACGATACACAGATATCGAGGTGTAAAATTCGCGTGTGAATTTTCAACCATTGTTATAAATTTGACCGGTAATTCATCAATTTTGACAAGAAAGCAAAAAGGGTATTCCACTACTTTCGTCATCTAGCGAAAATTGAGAATCAATTTCTATGACTTTTATATGATCCCAATTTTCAGAATTGGAGATGGGATGCGTGGCAACAGTAGATGGAGGGTCCATATGTTTTGGAATTCCCTTTAATAACTATTTGTGATGATGTATCTCACTAAAGTTTAGATCTTTAGTGCCAACAGATGACAAGAGTGGCATCAGATATTTTGCTCTTTCTCCTTTGGGATAAAGCGAGTGGGATGCCTCTGGCCCATTTCTTTTAGGGGACAACCAATCCTAACCCTGGATTTGGCTAACAGCTTAGGTGGAAACTCCTGATTTGCCAAATACACATGGTCCTTGGGCAGATAGACAAGTGTCCATTCTAGTCATTATAATAATCATTTTATTTCTCTTCCATAAGATTATAAGACATTTCATCCATTTCTTTTTCAATCCCTTTTATTATATACCCCACGTAAGCAAAGGGAGCTCTAAATAAAAATTCCCCATTTTGGGGACATATAATTGCATGTAATCTTAGTGGATTAGTCAATCACGTTTCATAAACATAAAGCATACAAAATGATCCACCAAACGCGCATTGCTATCTCCATATAATCTTGGATTCACCAATTCGAATAATTTAATCCTTGAAAATTTTGAATTTTTCTCGGACGCGCTCCTTCATTTGATTCTGAGAAATTACAGTTGACTTGTCTGTCGGTACTCTAAAAGTTCGGATATTATATTGGGCATAAATTATGAATTTATGAGACCTACTTTGAGAAAACAATGTAAGTTTCAGAAAATTTGACGCACACTTTTTTTTATTTCATAAATATATACTTAACAAAATGAGTTTCTGGAAAGCAAATACATTCAAATATTATCCAGAAACTCATTTTCAAGAAAAATAGTTTGTTTTTACTTGTTCGGTGTTTTGGAGAAAGTTATTTCTTTCTTGCCATTCTTCCCCAATCTAAATATATTGTTTGTAGTCCATACAAAACATTTTTTTTTCCATAAATCAATTAATTTTCTTTTATGAAAACATCAGAAAGCCTAAAAATAAATTCCCGCAAAATAATTTCTCTTCAGGCCAACACAACCTGTGATAAGCTTAATCTATCTCATCACCAATGGGATTGAGAGCCTCGCTAAAACATCAATTTATTTTTATTCTATTTTAGACGATTGAAAAAAAAAAAAGAATTGATTAATTAAACGTGGGATTCGAACAATGTGGAACACAGCACAAACGGGTCCCTTTCCTCTTCTTTTTCTCTCTCTTTTCTTTTTTTAATTTGTCGTTCTTTCCAAGAATAGGCCACTTGGAAATATCTGGTCAGCCAAAATTGTTATTTTTATTCCAAAAGAGGCAAGGAACTTTATGTCGTGGCAGCGTCTGACGGGGAGCGAATCCCCTTCTTTTTTGGGACATAAATCGAACCCCCAACATGCGCACACGTGTCGCCACGTTGGCCTAATCCTCCGGAATAAACAAAATGCTCTAAATATCGAGACTAGCTTATGATGTCGGTAACCCTTACTTTAGAGGCGTGGCCAGAGCTAATTCGTTGTGGAGCGGTCGGCAGGCAGTAGGCACCCGCCGATACATCGGAAATCGAATGTGAATTTTGACCTATAAAGCATTGGGGGACGGTCGTTTTTTTTCTTTTTTGTCCTTTCTTGGCACGACGGGTTGTCGGGATTCTTCAATCGAATCCAATTGTATTGCTTCACTTGTCAAAATGGATCATGGACCACTTTCTTTAACCCGTATTTCATGAGTTGAGGTACATATGGATTAGTTGAGTCATAAATGGAATCGGGATAGTAAAGTCGAAAAAATGGGCGTTAAACGGTTCATATCTTACTTAGATCTAATCTACATCTATAACTCTATCACGCTCGCTCGCTCCGCGTTCTCACCCATCTTAGGTATGGATTCTTCCAAATTAGGTTAAATTGATAGTGTTTTAATAATATGAGACGGGTTATTGTATGAAAATGGACTATTTTGAGTTAGATCATTTTCAATCCAACTCATCTGTTTTTATGAGTCCATGCTACTTTCCCTAGAACATTAAAAGGTATAATTGGGGGTACTAGATTGATAAGTCAATTATAAGACACTATGCGTAACATAGGTCGACCTAGCAAGAACTCTTTCAAATTCCATCATATCACCTAGGTACGAGTAGCTACTATACCGGCCTATCAGGAGATAGCCACATCCGAAAATGTGACGTGGAGTATACCTTCCCCACCAAGGTCTTCCTAGTTCCTAGGTGTTTCTTTATCTTCCCCACCTAGGTCGAAATACCCCTAAGTTTTTATATCTCAATATTTAGACCAAACAATTTAAGGACGTACCCAAGTCCAAAAATTATTAAATTTATATTACACGAAAATGAATCAATTTGGATTAGACTATTTTCAATCCGATTCACCCATTTTGACAAGTTTATGTATCGCTCTTTTCCCTAAAACATTAAAAGGTAGAAAGCAAATCCAATGCTCCCCCAATTCAATCCACGATAAACCCATTCGTGTTAGCACCCATTTGCCAATCGAGCTGGTAAAACCCGGCTCGAGAAAAAGGCCGAGCAGATAATAACCGGGAAGAGGGGGAATATCGAGAATCAGACCGGGTTAGCTAGGCGAACCGGCGGGTATGGTTTCCGAAAGCGTAACATTAACGGCAGATGATAAACTATGATTATGGATCCGATTCTTCTGCTTATTTAATTTATATCCGGAAAGATATTTATGCACTTTACAGGAAAAAAGGAAAAATGCCCCCAAAAAAGTGCAAGGGCGGGGCCAAAAGCATGGGGCGCATGTGGGCCCTACCCCAGCCAAAACTGACAAGTGGCATGTCCTAAAGGCCAACAAAATGGGGGACGCGTGTGAGCACATCTGGTCCGACATGTGTCAGCAGCGCACTGGTCGGTCACCTTTCCTGCATGTAGGTCCCAGTCAAACCATCACAACAACCACCACCACCACCACCACCCACCCCAAGCCAACGGCTGGTCCAAAGGAAACCCAATAGAAAAGGGAAATTATCATTGGAGGTTGTCCCAATGGCCATCTTTTCCAGAAAAATAAGTAGTTCGAATCCTAATCTTCTCAAAAATTAAGGTGCAAATAATTTAGTTTCAGATATAGGTTTCGACTTTCACACTCCGCAAAAAAAGCAAGACAAAAGTCTAAGAGTGAGAGAGTTTGATTAAGAGTAGAGTAAGATTGACCAAGAGAAAGAAAAAAGTTAGGGGTGATTACACATGCTAGAATAGGACCTACCCAAAAATAAAAGAAAGGGAAAGGAAAAAAGTTTGGGGTGATTACACATACCATTCTTGAATTTTAGTTCAATGTGTAATCTCGCTTATAAACTTTTAATTTGTTCGATATGATCCCCTGACCAATGGCCTATTGATGCGTAATGTCGTTCTATGAACCCTTAATTCGGTCAACGTGATCGCTGACATGAATTTTTGATAAATGTCCAATCAAATCTCCAAACTATGTGAAGCTATCTCATATTGTCATTTCACTTATTTAAGTTCAGGGACGATGTCATATATTTTCATGTAGTCCAAAGACTTAATCAAGCAAGTGTCAAAAGTAGTTCAGAAACGGCATCATACATTAAACTATAGTTTATGGACTATATTGAACAATTTAAAAGTATATGAACGATATTTCATGTCAAGTTAAACTTCGGGAATCATTATTTTTGTCATTATTTCAAGAAAAGATAAGACTAAAGAGAAAAAGATTCATCATTCAAGATGGAATGGAGGACCAACCTTCAAAGGGCCGTACGGAAGTAGGAAGGGACAACAAAGTCCACAAAGATCCAAAATGTAGGTTTGAAAATTGATACAGAAAGCGTTCACATGGTAGCATGAACTTATGCTCTTGTGCTCTCTTGTCAAGAACAGGATCAGGAAGCTTATTCGAATGGAAGAAACTGGCGTGACACTACCTACACGAGGTTAGGAGTCCAATCCGATTGACCAATCAGACCGAGGTGACTCGTGAAAAGGGTCAAAATGCCAATGTGATGTTGAAGAATGGGCTAGGGATGTGCAAGATGGACTACCCAAGTTGGGAACCGTCCAAATTGGACCAGACTGGCAAGTTCGGTTCTTGGGAATGTCAATTCGGTTCCTGATTCCTAAAAGTAAAACCGATGTCCAGGCGGTCCGATTCTCAATTCCAAAAGGAAGCCAAACTAGACTAGACCGGACCAACAACTCATGCCTTTTTTATTATTATTTCTTCACAAAAATAAGTAAAATGAAAACCAAATACTATGCCGTCCGATGGTATTATAAGTTATGGCACAAGTCTTCACTCATTGTGGCTTCTGTCAACATTTTAAGATTTGTCACTCTCTCTCATTGTGTACGACTACTCTTAAGTAAGAAAAAGAAGTAACCGGTTTCATTGAACCAGACTAAACCGGAACTGATGGTCCGGTCTAGTTCCCGATCCTAGGACCAAAGGTCTGGTCCCAAGTTCCAAAAATGGGAGCTGTTTCTCCCGATTCCATCTTGAAACCAGATTGGATAGGGAATCAATCACACCTAAAATGGACGAAATGAAATTCCAGAGAGAAACTACAAAGTAGCGAGAAGTAGAGCTTTTCGTGAGCTCGCCATTCATGTAAATGAGCTTGCTGGTGTAAGCTCTTTAATCAGTCCTTACACACAGGTTATGACAGAACCAAATGTTCATACCAGATCAAAAAGTAATTGACCATAGACATAGACAAAGATCGAGATCGAGTTAAGAAGACAAATAGCCCTATGATAACGGTCGGTACATTTATTTAGTCGTTATCAAAGGGTCACTCTTGTTCGTCGCTCCATCGTGCTCCGTTTCATGCTGCAGCATCGCAAGCGCGACTCCCGGCTTGCTTCCGGCCAAAAGCTTCCAGATACGCCTTTCTGCACCGCGGAAGATACCATATTTACAACAACTGAGTCAGTGAAAATGCAATTCATGTGGCAAGATTAAAAACCGGGAGCGCACCTAGCCTGCAGATGATCCTGAGGACGATAGTAGGGGGTCCAAATGGGGCTGTCAGCAAACAATCGCATCGCCTGCACGATCGTAGTTCTCAGACATTGATCTCGATACGGCTCGAGTAATAACCTGACCATTGCATACACTAAAGTACCTTCATATAGTTGTCCGAATCGACGGTGAACCGGTGGTAGATTCCGGCAGGGAAAACTATCATTCCTCCCTTCTTCACCCAAACCCGAATCCAAACATCGTCCTGATCCCTTATGTCGAAGTAACCTGTAGCAGGAGCGACATTAGAAGGAGTGAATCGGTTGCGGAAGTCGCATCTGACAAACCCCATCAAGACCAGCAAAGCTCACCACTTCCGGCCAGACAATAACGGATCTCCTCATCAGAGTGAAGATGTTCTGTGAAGAAGTTCTTGATCATCTCCTCATAGTTCGGCAGCTTCTCAGGACAAACTTCACAGAAGTCCTGAAGACGGTTCATTCAAGAAAAATCTCATTGGATGGTTTACAGAAACGAAAGAATTCGGTCCTGAATAGGCCTACTAGAAGTCAAATTCAGAGATTTCACAGAGATTGCGACGAACCATATATGAATATCCGCGCTCTTCGCGTATTTTCTTCAATTCTTCATCTGTTTCATGGTTATCAGCATCGAGTCTCCAGCCAAGCACTCCAAGTTCTGCAAATCAACACGTTCACACAATCGGGTTAATATACCGAACAACCCATTTTGACAGTCCCAATCACGGAGGACAGAAGGAATCTTCGGTAAATCCGACCAGCAAGTTGGTCCAGGGAAACGAAGGCCTTGGGCTCGCGATGATGCGGGAGTCTTTGGTCCTCGTCGCTGTCGTCTATGTACCATGCTTGAATGACTTCCTCTCTCGGATCCTGCGAAGAGTTGCAAAAGAGATGCATCTGTCAAACATTGCTGTTTCAAGTATTCACCGTGCTAGAAAGGGAAAGCAAGCAGAGCAAACAATCCTCCTTAGGACAGACACATGGATTACTCACTCAGAAGAGGAAAACTGATCATTGCATAAACCTTGCTAATATCAGAGATCTACAATTGAGGCCAAATTACAATGGAAAGGGATTATGCTGCCCGACATATTGAGTTCGCATGCTCAACATGAATCCGAAACCGACTCTACAATTGTCGATCCACCAAAAGCTTGATTGAATTCTTCCCGACATTCGTAATCCTCTGGCCATCTCGACATCATGGTTCTCAGACGAAGATACCTTGGAGATGCCCAATGCTAGAACGAAGGCTCATTTTGAGCAAAAAATTCCACGCACGAATGTCACTGGAGAACAGAACAGAACAGTGAAAACTAGAATCACGGGCACGACATCGACATTCCATCCAGACAGCAATCAGAAACTACACTGGATCTAGGAATGTTCAAGCAGAAAGAAGGATCATTCAAGCCAAGAATTCCATGAACATCAGAGAACAACAAATCGGCTACAAACCAAGGTACCGGCAGTTTCGAATGGCGACCGCTTCTTTTCTTGATATATTCTTGTTTCTGTTTCAATTTCGGACTCAAAAAAATTTACAGGATCTTCATGTATCATCTATGTAATTTAATGAAGCCCCTAGCACTACGCTTTATATTAGATATTGCCTGCACAAAAGTTTTCATACCTGCTTTAGAAACTACATGCATTTTAAGTTGTATGTTGAGTTGAACATATTGTCTTGTGGGCTAAAGACCCCAATGGGCTCAAGCCCGGCCCAAGTCTGAAACCCTAGGTCAGACAGATTGGAAAAGGTTACCGGGCCATTCCCGACCACTGACGAAGGATTCCTCGAACAGTTGAGAATTCATGTTCAAACATTCCCAAAATAACACAATCGTAGATAGTATTTTACAAATATGATATCATAATATATTTCCTAAATTTTTTCATAATTATTATTGTTTTGATGGATTATGGATAAACAAAATAGATTTTGATTCCGGTTTGTTAATCATCACATGTCAATTTTTTAATGACACAAGTAGATTCACTTAATATGAAATTTCATGAAACCAATCTTTTTGGATTTGCTTTCAGCATGAAGATTAGAAGATTGTATAGTTTCACTTAAGCTGAATTTCCTAAAAAATTTCCAAAAGCAATAAATTTTTAACGAAATAAACAGATCTAATGCTATATTCAATTACACCTTTTTCATTCGGCTTTGAAAACTCAAGATAGATAGGAGCTTGAATTTTGCCTTGAAACTCAACCTTCCAATGACAGTGTCAAAGTGAGTTTAAGCCCGATCGCATAGAATAACATATCAAATCGACCTCAAGATCAATAGAATCCATTGTTCAAGCAACATATCACGTGGACTCGACTCGACTCGACTCGACTAGACCGCACCGTTAGACCCTAACTAAAGCTCTTTCTTTCCCTGTCCCTTGTCTGACAAATTCGTTCAAGCTCCGTCCTAGCTCCCTATGCCTCCAAACAAATAGCAAACTAGGATCTTTCCTAAGATCCCACTTGAAAATCACCGGCTCCTATCCAAAACCAACCCCATGCAGCAGCAGAACACAGCAAAACACGTGCATGAGCGAGGGAGAGGAGTACGCCATTACCTTGATCTCTGGCGGCGCCATTTCTTTCCCTCTGGTTGCCGGTGCTTCACCGATGGAGGAGACGGCACGAGGCGGATGAAGGCAAAGACGAGCCCCTAGCAAATTACGGTCTTTTGATGAACCTTTGTTACGAGATGATTGGCTTTATATTAGGGTCGAAGCCAGTGGGGATAGCTCGTAAACCCTTTTTCGCTTGAGGACAAAGCGACAGCAGTTACAGAAGAGCGCTCAACTCTTGAAATGGTGGAATTATGCAAAAAGGTGGAGAAGTAGCATACAAAGCCACAGAAGTTCGAAAAGAATATTCGATCCTTTTTTTAAATCGTGGAACTTTGGAAAAAGGTTTGAGAAGTATACAATGCCAGAGCAGTTAGGAATGGGAAAGGGTATTCAATTTGTCAAATCGGGAAATTCCGAAAGATTTTAAAATTAGGGTTGTTCATAAACAACTCCAGCAGGCGGAAAGAACATGGCTTTGCATTAGTGCATGAATTAGCCACCACAACTTGATTGTATCACGTCTTGTAAAAGATCTTTTAGTATTCTAGTGTGGAATTTTTAGAGATACATGTCCCTCAGGCATTGTGATTGAATCAGTTGCATTGATCGCATCGCGTCCCATGAAAGATTTTTCAATATTTACATGTAAAACTTGTAGGGATAAATATCCCACAAACATGGTAATTGACTTGTTACACCACCTCAATTATATATCATCGATGCATGAAGTTCTTTTTCATTATGGGAGACCTCGTTTTATGGTAATTTTACTCGATAATGAGGAAAATAAGCGCACGTATTCATTTAAGTCAAAAATTCTGATGAGGAATACCAGTTCTAAATCTCAAGCCGCTGGCTTTGTACCATTCCCCTGATTCTTTTGCCTGGTGGTTCGTCAAAACAGTGGGCGGTCGATGGTTTCGACAGCGCTCTCTGGAGGCGCTACGAAGAAAACAACAACGTCCGACACTGATGGCCAAGCCGAGGAGGCAATCCTAAAAATGGTCTGAAGAATCCAGATTCCAAGGACTTTCCTGGCTAAGGAGAACGTGGCCCTTTGCAAGAAAAGCTAAAAATAAACAAAAAGGGTCAAGATAAAACGAGGGCTGTCTCGACATTCTCGAGTCCGGCCCCCTTTCTTCTAATCTTTTCTTTCCCTTTCCCCATCTTGGGTGTACGACAAGATGGAGAGGTCAAGGCCTTATCCTTTGTTAAAACGATCACGAGTTTAATCAATCTTTAGGCTCCAAATCCCCACACAATGCTACAGATAGAGTATTCGTCAAGTGGTCTATTTTGACCATAAGGGTCTTTATTTAAGTTTTTTCCGTCAAGAAAGCCAGCTAGACCCGTGCCCACTCGGCCGACACGGACCAAAATTACTAGATTTTTCAACAAGTGCAGCCAAATCCAAACTACTCACTTGGCCTACCAAAAGAATAAACAAGAGTCCAGGTAGATTCCAATTTGAGCGATGAAATAGCTTTTTTTGTTCGGCATCTCTGGCTTCAAGACAATGCTCCAACAGCTCAACAGCCTTCGACTTAGTAACTGTGAGAAAAAGGAGTACAATCATCCAGCTAAATCCTACACTAGCATACCCAGCTATTCCGATACTTGACTGGCAGATGGCGGGGCGCTTCTTTACATATGGGACGTAAGGGGAGAGAGCGTGGGAAAGCTCTCTCGGTTCACTAACCTCAGCATCATAAATCAAGATAGCCTCGATGATAACATTAAACTTCTAGCATATACAAAATTTGATCCCACTGACGAGTGATCCAAAGCCAGTCCTCTTCTAGAGATCTCTAACAAGAACCAGCAGAAATATGTCCGCAGACGAAGAACGCGTTGACTGCAGTAAGACCAGTACCATCATTTTGCCATTTATTCGAGGTATAGCTATTATCTCAATCAAGCTACCATCATCGGCTCCCAGGGCCACGCCCTTACATAATATCTCCATATTAGGGACCTGCATTTAAGATGACAAATGGCAAAATATAAGTAACGATCATAACAGTTGAAAAACTGAAGTCACCAAAAAAGCAGAGTTTAAGGTCCAAAAAGCTGTCTCAGCTAAAAAAAATCTTTATGTTTGAATTATTGGTCAACCTATCAATGCATCTCAACAGGAAAAAACATTCAATCAAGTCAGTAGTCCCAGACAGATTAATGGTGAAAATAAAATTTTGAACCCTGGTATATTGATGAGCAATAATAGAAGAATAAATGACAGAACAATTGTGTTGTCCTTTTAATCAGAACATCAATAATGGAACACAATCCCTCGTAGACAAAAAATAGATCAAATGCATTCTATAAAAGGAAGATCTGAGTGACGAATATTAGGGGTGATTAGTTCTTGGTCCAGTCTTGTCCAATGGAACCAGTCACTATTTTTCTTCATGTTTCCATCTGGATATTTCATTGTCCAAAGCATGAAAAGGAACAAATTCAAAGCTGGAGAAAAATCCTATGCTTCCATCTGGATATCTTATTGTCCAAGTACATCATCTTATTTCCTCGGAAATAATAAACTAAACCCACTAATTCTTTTGAAGAAATAAAAATAATGATAAAAAAGCATGTGTAGTCGGTCCAGTCCGGGCGGTTCTCAATTTGGGCAGTTCGTTTTGCACACCCTTAAAAAATATGACCCAGAAAAATAAAATGAAGTATGGATAGTGGCAAACATTTTCCTGCAAAACTTGTAACACAGGAAGTTGTCTCATCGTTTATGGATTCAACTGATAGCCTGCGTTGTTGAAAAGATTAAACTTCCAAAAAGTTGACATATAGGCAGAGGAAATATCAAAGAACCAGGAGTGAATAAAGGTAGCAGGTATTGTGTTGATTCATATGCCAGACTTCTCTTTATTTAACAACAGTAGCTATATTAGGTTTATTAAAACTTTATGAACCTTGTGGTGAGCAGGGTACTGCGAGATTACAGAACAATTAACCTTTGTACTAAAGATCAACAGAAAGACTGACTATGTTTGCCGTGTGCCATCCCAGGTTGTGGTGCACAGGTCCTCGCATTCTTGCTTAATTGTCCATCTGGAACAGGCACCCTTATTTGGTTCATCAAGAACATCTCCAAGCCTGAAGAGGCTGGTCCAGCATCTTTCCTAGACTTGAATCTCCCCCTGACAAAATTTCAAGCCAAGGAAGAAAAACAAAATGAACGCATCTTGAAATCTATCATTTGAGAGGACCCTAAACAGAAAGAAAGTAGAGATGTAAAACAATCACGTCACTCACCTGTCCTTTCGCTTGTCAAAGTACTTCTGCAGCCGAACTTTTCGATTCATATGACCTTCCACGTCTGAAGAAATACAATCATTAACCTCTATTGATGGACAACAATCACAAAAGAAAGTCATAAAACTGAAACAAGAGCAAGGGGTGACTCCTTAATTCTCAATTCCTACCAGTCAGGAATAGGGAATATCTGGTTAGACGAAAATCTAACTTCCGCATGAAGAGAGTATTGAGGTTAAGGTCACTTAGCCTAAGGCATATTTTAACTCAAGGACCTCAATGTTCAACCGTTGAATAAGGTAACAATCCAAAACAAACAAGTTATCAGATTGTTCAAACCAGTTTAGTCACTGAAAAGGTTAGTTTCACTAACCCCACATGACATAATGCTTGTTCCTTCGTCCGAAATCTTCGAAAATTGATTTTACTGCTCTAAATATTTGATATCAGATGCCAAAACAAAGTAGAAATAGTGCAAAATTTTGACTTTGTTTGATGGGCTGCCCATTTATTGCAGCTTCACCCTTAAGTCCATTAAAAGATGATTGAAGTAAGTCGTACAATTTCACACTACCAAACCCAAGTGTTTAAGAATGCAACCAATCACTCCCAAGTTCGTTCTAGGTTTTGTCACAATCTCTCTTTCTTGCTTGGCAACCTAAGTACTGTGCACAAGGGTAAAATTAGCAAGCATCTACCTATTTTTTTTCTCATATTAGATAGATCCCTGTGAACTTCATGCAATACAGAATATACTGCAGATTCGACATGTGTAGGACTTCACCATTTCATTGAGGAGATTCAGACTTCTTGATTATAATAAACCACGATCAACATCTCAGAAGGCTCCCAAAGCATGCAATTTTAACAAATGCTTGAAGTATATTATTCATGTACAAATATCAGTGCTACTTTGTTCCAGTTTAAGCTGTTGAAAGGAAAAAAGACTCAGATTTTCATTTTAAATCACAGTGCTCCCATATTTGACTATTTTTAGCTTTTCTTCCCATTTATGAACCCCAAGTTTCATAGAAATGATTAGTCCACTTTGGATCACATATAGATTTGGAAACAGTACTACCACATCAGTCACTCCCTCAGTACTTGGAAATGAGAGGCAATTAGAAGAGGAATCTGGTTTTACAGACAGCAACGCCACTGATGCTCTATGAATGGGAAAAAATTCATATCAAGAATTTTCCTTATGCCCAACGCTCACTAATCATGCTGCACGTCTGCATGCATATATCATATACAATTTACTGAAGCAAGATCCATTAATAAGATCACTCAGATCAACCATCGCAATATACTGTCTAGGTCAATCACACCTGTTTGTGTGGTATGAGAGACCATTGCTCTTGGAGGCAATAGACACAAGTTGTCACTTGTGGCCTGCATATGACAAGGGAATGACCAAATTGCTGCACTTCCATTTGACGAATCATCCGGTGGCAAATTGATTGGACTAGCTGCAAGTTGCATGATTGTCTGCGCCTGCAAGACCATGCATGAATGTGTCGACAGGCCATCAGGTGTGCAGGTAAGACTTGAGAGGAGATATCCGGGTGTTGTCGAATCTTCGTTACCTTGTCAGGAGACACTCTGTCATAAACATTCACCTTGCCACAGTAGAAAATCGTCATTTGCCCCAGGGTAACCTCTCCAGCACCAACATTTCTGCAAAATGTTGTCAAGCATTGCCGGTTAAAACTCAGAACGAACCTTACTCTTGAACATGGAGCTATGTCTTGATCCATGCTCCCAATGTGTAAGGTAAAGCCCTTTCTATATGCTCCATAAGACAATCAGATGTCCTCTCAAGGAATACAACGACTAGCCAATTAGCAACCCTGCAAAAGCATATCCTACACGGGAACGGTACTCATACCTATGATTGTTGTCACTATATCAAAGAAGAACAATTTCATCCGCATGCATTTCCAAGTTTATAGGCTTGTGGAATATAACCCGGTAGCTACATCAACATTTGACAAAGAACAGACTGCTCCATCAATAATTCGGCAGAAAGACTTGTCGCAACGCATTTTGACAGGTTCATCTATGGAGGAGGAGAAGGACTAGGCTGTCATGTCCCGACCCCGCAGTAATTTTCACCCTATGAGATACAGTCCTTCTCTAGAATGGTTAAGAAGCCTAACGCAAATTTCGCAGACGCTCGCCTTAATCATACCCAGAATGTAAAAAATCGACCAACGCCGAAACACTAACTCAATCACCAACCTGGGACTAACGGCATTTCTCTCCGGCTCCACCCCAGCCGAAGCCACATCTCCCTGAGGCACCGATTCCGGCGGATCTTTCCGCCGGTACGGGACGGCTTCGTCCGCGAATTCCGAGACGCTGGCGCCGGCGCTCGCCTCCTTCGCCGAGTCGGGCGAGTTCGAGTTCGAGTTGGCCTGCAATCGCCGAATTAAACCACTCCCTCGCGAAAGATTCAACGCAGAACGAACGATCGATCTTCCCCGCAGGAGCGGAAACTACGAAAATTCGGATAGCGAGAATTCCGTACCCGCGGCGGATTCTCCGCGGACGAGACGACGATCTTCCGCAGCGTCTTGGCGCCAGAGCCGTCGTCCTCGTGGCCTTCGAGCAACGCCTTGAGCGAAATGACCTGCTGGATCGCCTGGGATTTGTTCCACGACGGCCTCCTCATCCCTGCCCACACCCACAAACACAAACACAAACACACACACACACACCACGCGCGTCAGCTCCCCAACCGACGACCGGACGAAATCCCGTCCCGCCCGCCCCCGCCGGCCGGCCGCCGGAAGTCACGGCGGCCACGCGAGGGCCGAGAGCGGGAATCAGACAGACGGACAGAGAGGAGGAGGGAGGAGCGGGGAACGACCTTTGTCCTTGAGGAATTTGCGGCAATCCTCGCGGGTGAGCTGCGAGATGTCATCCTCCGTGAGCTGGTTGAGGGGTTTGTCGAGGATGCAGCGGAGCGACGTCATCCCGGCGGCCGATTGCGCCGGCTCCCGGCGGTGGAGCGCCTCCGGCGACGTCGAGTCGGGCTAGAGAGAGGGAGGGAGCGAGGGAGGGAGCGGGGAGAGGGAGGAGAGAGAGTGGTGGTGTGGGGGAGTGAGAGAAACAGAGAGAGGGAACCTTTTCTCTTTTTTTTTACTTTTTTTTTTTTGGGAAGGGGGGGGGTTTAAGGAGGGGGAATGCACCCTAAGCTGCCACGTAAGCACGCGCCGGGAATTATTAGCGTGTGCCGAATCACCTGCGGTCCTCGATTAGGAGGAAACCGAACTCTGTCCCCCTGGCATTTTTTTTTTTTTTTTTTTTTGGTCGAATATTATTATTTATTATTACTCGCAGGATTTTTTTCTCCCCTAGCCCCAAAAACCTGGCCACAAGAGATTTTCCCTCTTTCTTTCCTTTTTTTTTTTTTAATTGTCATTTTCTTTGCTTTCTCTTCTTCTTTTTTCCTACATCGTCTTATATTAAATGCGACAAACAATTAGAAATAAATGGTTAACCACCGGCATAATGTACATTGAAAGTTTGCATGCCCCATTTTGAGATAAATCTAATGCGATCTCTGAACCTGTTAGGATTTGCCACATATCAGATAGTGATTGCCCCTTCCGAGCCCACTAACATGCATTTTCTTTATATACATGTGTATCTCATGGCCCAATGATGTGATGTGCCTAGAAGCTTCTCAAATAAGGGTCGTGGTTGATCCGTGACCATGCTCAGGTCCATCCATGGGTGGGTGACCCTCCAGCTTCCTAAAGCAAGCCACCCTTGAGCTTCCTTGCACCCGAGGGCTTCTTGAGTGACTTGTACAGTTATGTAATGATTAAGGGAGATATAAGCCCTACTGTTAGATCAAATAAGGGATTGATGGTTGAGATTAGCTCCATACTTACTATATATTGAGGCCCCTTGAATTGCCAAACCTTCCCAAGTATAATATACTATCAAGCTTCTCTCTCAAGAGACCCCTCTATAAGTCTTGTGAGTTGAGTGTGAGCAAAGCTAACTTTGGAGAAATTTTAAGGCCGTACAAATTAGGGAACGTTAGATCGATCGGTCTGTGACATGTACATATGAAATGTCGTGACCATACGAAATATGTTGTTGGCGTAGCTTACGTTAGGTTGGTATTGCAAATCAATGCCTATTCTCCTCGATGCTAGCCAAAACCCACACTACTGCCTCCGCCTCAACCATTATGAGCGCGAACGGTAACCATTCTATTCCAGAAATTGATTTTTCTATTTCTATTCTCTAAACGATTTTTTGAGATAAAATAGGCATTTGATAACAATACAAAATTTATGTTCTTGGAAGAGAAATTTGTTTGATAACAACACAAAATTTCTTTGTCCAAAGTGGCAGCTGAAGGTAGCCAGCAAGCAGTGCAGCAAGTGACAAATGGCCAGTGACAACGATGGGCATGGCGATGGTGATGGTCGAGGCAAGCAGGCGACATGCAGGTGGGCAGTGACGAGAGCAAGCGATAGAAAAAGTTTTTATTTCTCATATTTGTTACAGAAATATAAAAGTAAAAGATTTTTATTTTTGATTTATGTTGCAAAACTATTTTCGGAGTAAAAATTTATTTCAAAAATAGAAAAATAACATTACATTATCAAATGGATTTATGTTCTAAACTTATTCTTGAAAATAGAAAAATAAAAAAATAGATAAATGGAATGATTATTATACGTGCTTTAAAGAGCTCACCATGGAGATATCTATTTCAAATTGGGGGTTGTTTAAGATAGAGAAGAGCCGAAGAGGATGCAGATCACGTTTCTCCTTTCGAAAGTAAATTTATCCGATGTTTGCGGGTCGTAGTTTCGATTCTAATTCTCACCCAAAACTCAAACCTAACCGGAGATTCTTTTCTTTCTTTTTTGGTTATATGACCCGTAACTGGTGATGCAATCAACTCAACTTGATTCGAATTTCGAAAATTGTTCCAACCGAGGTTTGCGGGTCCTTTCAGATTCTTTGCTAGCCCTATCGAAAGTTGCTAATACCACCCACAGGACCCTCTCTCACCCCATCCACCATGGTGCAATCTCCCCCTCAACCCTCCGCCTTAGCTATCACTAACGCCATCGCCAATTAGAGATATGAACAATTCGATTTTTAAGAAATACCAAACCCAACTGAATTGATAATGTGTGATTTTGAATCAAATTGGTTCTGTTCGGTTTTTCGATTTTCTATTTTTGCTTTGCTTATTGAAACTAGAGTGAAAAAGAGGTAGAAAAGAAGAGAGATTTTAAGTCGATTGCTCAATTTTTGTTGAGAATTTCGGTTTGGTTCGTTTAACCGAATTGAACCAGAAAAATTAATAGTTATTTTTCAGTTATCTGAATCGAACCGAACCGAACCGAAAATGTACAAAAATTTCAGTTTAATTCGGTTTCGATTTCAGCTTATATTGCCAAGACCCCCTCTCACCAACTCTCTCTCTCTCTCGACTTTTTTTGACTATGATACCCAAGAGAAAACTAGGTATCCAATCGAAATCAAGACTACGACATGGGATCTTGATGCCCAAGGGGTAGGAGCTGAATTCCTCTCGATTTCTAGGAGTTCAGATTCAAACCATTCCCAAGCAAATATCTTTCGTATATCTTCCTAGGTTAATCTAATGCATCTAATAAGAACATGTGGAATTATGCAGAATTCTCCGACCCCAACGACGACAGCTCTCAAAGCTCGGAATCGGGAACTACCCTGACCCAAGCTACAATCGCCACCGACTCAACCCATCCGTGCACGGTCCATGTCCAAGAGACTCCATTCGCCTCAAATCGCGATGTGCCCACGTGATCCTCGTCCTAACATTCCCACCTAAGAAAATAATTTTTCCTGTCCTATGGACTATGTACTCTAGAGCAGAAAGAGAGAGCTAGTCCAATGCGTGCACGACTATGCCTACGCCGGGCCTCGCTTGCTTCTCCTCCGCTCTTTCCCCTCGCTCGGCCCACGAATTCTCATCCTCCTCGCCCCTCCTCCCCCCCCAACACGGATCTTGAATCGACCGAACGACGCGCACGCATCATGCGAATTCCTCTGCCACGGATGCAGACCGCAGTACGATGACGTCGAACGATTCAGCGAGACATGTCGTCGTTCTTGCAGGGGCATCCGAAAGGAATCCTCCATGCAGATCTGTACTCTCTCTCTCTCTAACTCTCTCTCTCTACTGCGTCTTCTTCCATGGGCGCAGCCTCGAGGAGCCATCAACCGCGCACGCATCGAAGCAGAAAGTACTCGGGCGAGCGCTCAGCTTCGTCGAGTCGTCGCCCGAAGGGGAAAGCGAGACCTCGTTCTTGAAAAACCGAAACCCTAGCAGGCCGAGTTTCTTTCCTTCCTTCCTGCATCATCTCTCGAACTTCATACCCTTCCTCCTACCAGCCTCTCTGCAGAACGCCACGTGCGTTTGGCGTATCTCCCGGACCGGCCTGCCGCTCCAGATCCATTGCTTCCCCGCCCGAGCTTTCGCTGCTGCCGAGCCCCAGAAGAGATTTTCGTCGTCTTGCTTTCTCTTCCTCCTTTCCTCTTTATTCCACCTTTCTGTCAGAAACCTAATTCTTGCTCCCCTCTCGCATTATTTGCCCGAGAACGAATAACCTAACACGCATATTTTCACGGACTAGCGACTAGCACCTGTACTGCTAGGCCATGTTATTCCCCCACCTCTGAAATGAAATGAATTCTCGCGCGATTTCTTTTCGATTTTTCCCCACCTTTTTTCTTTTTTTTTTTAAGCTTTTGCTTTTGCCCTTTGCCCTGTGCGAGAAAATGGGTAGGTGGTGGTGACAGCGCTGTGTCGTTGTCTTTGGAGAATTTTGTCTGCGTGACAAGCACGAGAATAGCAAGAACGAACATTGAGAAATGACAGTAGCTTTTTCCTCCCTTTCTCTCTCTTTTCCTTTTTCTTATTGGATTTCTTGCGAGGGCATCGATTTCTGGTGTTGCCTCTCTGGTTCCCTCTTCCCTTCGGTTACTGTTGCACCGTGCGCGAGCAATCATGGGAGGCTTTGCGTAGCGCGGGGAAGCGAAAAACCTAGGCATACGTATCGTTGGCGTAGGTTCCTGTTCGTCAGCAACATCGTACGAGGGAAAAAGGAAACAGATTTTCAATTCAAATTCAAGTTCACTTTTTCACAAGGGATTCGTTGTGTTTTTCGATACGTACGATTCGTTTGCGTCGAACGAGGCGAGGTTGTAGTATTTGGTCTTTTTAATGAGGTGAAGCGTGTCCAATCTCGACAGCTCTCTCCACACAAGATGCGAACAACGTAATTGTTGTTGCTACCACCGACTTGATTTTTAGGTTTCGTTTCTATATTTTCTTTGCGAGATCAACGAAGGAGGAAATTATCCATCAAAGTTCTAAACTTAATATATTAGTACCAATTCAGTTATAAATTATTTGTGCCGATCGAGTCCATTTAACTAATTTTTACAGAAATTAATCAACATGTACGCCGATCATCTTGCGTGATATAATCAGATGTAAATAAATTTTATAATATTTTTTGTGATTTCCTTTTCTTTTGCATAAATAAAGGGACCTCCTTTAGTGAATAAGAATAAAACTTTCATACTTCTAGTCCTATGCCTATGCTTGGATGAGCTTATGGTAGTTGAGTTTTTCTTACACCGTCATGTAATTTTTTTTTATCATTGTGTTTATATTTCAATTCTACTTTACTTATTTTATGTATGGGCCAAAACAAAATAAAATGAAGAACTATTATGCTAGTATATAAAAGGAATACTAATATCACGCATTTGGTTAGAATAATGAAGCATATCTATGTTGAAGAATTTCTTTTTTCTATTAATGAGAGAGAGGAAGATCAACTAGTATATAAAAGGAATAAAAGAAAACAAACAAATGGAAGAGGAAGAATTATTTGAAAAGACACATTTAGTAATTAATAGCAAAAAGCATCGGAAAATTTACCGGAATAAATAAATAATAAATAATTCGTTTAAATAAAAATAAATCCAAAGGAACCCTTTTTACAATTCTAAACATGATTTTTTTTTTCTTGTCTCTCAATATTTTCAGCAAGAAAATGGAAGAGGTGCTTGAAAATAAACCTTGTTTTTTCTTTTCTTTTTCTGAAGCAAGTGTACGTGAAAATCAAATCATCACTGGTGATGCTATCATGATGTTGGGTCATGAATTCAGCAAAGGATGGGACAGATTTTGGATGAACACAAGCGATTTTCACTTTCAAAATTGGTATTCTCCACAAAAATTATAGTCTTCCAAGATGATTACCGCCTATATGTATAGCATTCTTGCAATAGTCTGCAAACCTGCGGACCTTTTAAATTTAACTATATCCATTAACTTCTTTTTCTATATCTTTTATCTAAACTTTTATGATATATAATATGATCTATTTTTTTAATCAGTCACTCTTACCCCAATTAAAACGTTGATACTATAATACTTAATGATCAACATACACGTAGTCAGAGCAACACTCACGAGTCATATTGATAGCATGCTATAGATGAGAGCCAACGAGAGATCAATCTTGTCGCCTCACACTCATTCATCAAGGAGAAACTGGAACCCGATCAGATTAGGAGTTGTCGTCGTCCAGACCAACCCACCTCGGTACACATATATCGTCCAAAGATGATTGAATTGAGGGCCAATTTCCATGGAGATGGATCTAAGTAGATGAATCAGAGCTTAAGTAAATTCTGGACGCGTGCGTGACGTATACTGCATACCCTTCGCTCGATCGACATAAGCAAAGTTCCCGCTTCATTAGGGTTTGCTGTTGTCGCTCGCTTTATTAGGGTTTTGCTCTCATGTCATGTCTCAAGGCTGCTGCTGCCATCTTTTGGAACCCTCCCCTTGACCCTTTTCCTCGCCACGGAAACTGCGCGAGGCTTTGCCCCTTTTCCACAACCTTGTCACTATTCCTCATTTGACCCAACCGAAACCCCTTTTTTCTTTTTCTCGGTCTTCATCAATGCCCCCCGCCCGACCAGTCCCTCGAACATTAAATGCCACCAAACCCTTTTCCCACCCATGGAAAACGAACGAAGACGTGAGTCCGAAAGATGCATCATCATTGCTCCTTTTCGATGAAATACTATTCTCCTTTGCTAATGAACGTGAGCAAGTAACTCGTCGTTTCCCGACTCCCTAGAAAAATACGTAACAATTCGATCTGTTAAATGCGCATATTAATTAGCAGGACAAACTGAAAAATGGGTCGTGTCCAATTAGCATAAAGAAACTACGGCATCATTCTCTTTTTTTTAGGGTTAATTGATCGAAGCCTCCCTGAACTTTGGCAACGTTACGGAATGACCTCTATGTTCGAAAGTTAGAAATTACTCATAAACTTTGGAATCATACATGAGAACTCCCGAATGTTAAATAGTCAGGAATTACACCCATGAACTTTGAACTTTATAACGATAACTAGTTCTTTAGTCAATATAACTGTTAGTGTAAATTGAAAATGGAGTAACTTTTTCTTTTCTTTTCACTATAATAACGTCAGCTGAAATTTTTTTTGACTTCATCAACCATGCGTCCTCTCTGATCTTTCTTTGACTTTATTAGCTATGTAATACAGGTTCTGACTTTCATGGATCCTCGGGCATCGATTATCAGGTAATTTTTCACGCCTATCCATTTTCAATTAAATTTCCACTGCTATGCATACAGAAAATTCATCGACTGCAACAAAAATCAAAAGTTTCACATGCATGACCAATAACTTTTCCAAAGTTTGGGGAGTTTTATGTAACGGTGTCAAAGTTCACGAGGATAACCTATAATAGCTCGAAGCTCGGGGATTGTTATGCAAATCTGTCAAAGTTGGAGGACCTCAGGCAATAATCTCTTCTTCCCTTTTTCCTCAAATAAAAAGGAATTTTCACCCGAGTGATCGACAACTCTTTCAAAGTTCCAGAGTTTTGTGCAACGGCATCGAAATTCACGAGGATAACCTCTAATAATAACTCCAAGCTCGGGGATTATCGTGCAAGCTTGTCAAAGTTGGGAGGATCTCGAGCGATAATTTCTTCTCCTTCTTCTGTCCTCGAATGAAAAAGGAAATCGCTAGACGATCACGGGAGACCATGCAGGAAAAAGACCGTGGTGGTGGTGGGGTTCGTCGAAAATGGGGAACTGACGTGAACTCCTGTTCGCCAAACTTTCATCATGTGGGCGCATCGCGCGATCGTATCGTCTCATCCTTTTCGCCGAGCGACCGAGAGAGATCTCATCTCTCTCTCCTCTCCTCTCCCTCTTTTTAGATGTTCGTGTCGTGTTGGGTTTTCTTCTTCGAGAGGGGTTTTCGATCTGTCCCTCCCTCGGTCGCCCTCTCCCAGTCCGACGCACGTGTCGTGTCTCTCTTCCCCGACCTGATGAAACAAAACGCATCCCCGGAGGACCCCACGCCCTTCGAAAAGTAGTCTTCGGATTTGACCATCGCCATCGCCGGTCAAAAGACGAATTAAAGGCGATGCTGTACTTCGAGTCCTGCGTTGTTGCGGCAAGCTCCGCACGGGACGCAGAAGGATGGGATGGGGATGTCTTGGCTTGATTGGTGACGATGGGGAAGAGGTTCGTGAAAATGATCCATCGGTCACCTCGAAGAAAGAATGGTTGTTGGATTGGGAAGCCTCATGAATGCTGTCGGCATCCTTTTGAAATGAGATTATAATACAAATGATTCATGAATTTTTATTTAACGTGTAATGTTGTACCTAAATATTTAATTTGTTTAAAATGATCTCTAGGATTTCGATTTAATATTCAATGTTGTCTTTGAGCTTTTAAATGTTTTTATATAGTAGACAATGTCACACATTAAATCAAAGTTCAAGGGTTGTGTTGTTCATAATTAAAACTTTATGTATAATATTGCACATTAAATCAAAATTCATTAACCATTTATGATATCATTCCTTTCGAAAATTGGAAGATCAGACTTCTGACCAAAAACATGACGGTGCAATGCTTGAAACCCCCCACATGAGAATCAATCGCCAAGGACGGACTTAAGATTATCGGGTTGCTTTTGAAGAATTTTAAAATCATTGTTCATGACAATCTTTAGACTAAGCCAAATTTGCTACTCGTCATCCTCAATCCATCACTATTTACGTTTCCTAGAGCTGAAACGTATGGACTTCACTTCATATGCATCACTTTTCAACCGTCAAAATATCTATTAAATCCTTTGAATATGAAAATACAACGGCCTTATATACATGTAGTCATTAGCCACCCACTAGTTATCCGAGCATTTTTTTTTTGGTCGAAAATTATCCGAGCTTAGGTTCCACAATGTATGATCAAGTGGGCATCTATGTTTTTCTATGTTTCTATTTTTTTTCTCGTCCTAATGTATTTTCCAAGTTCGAGAATATGTATGTTCGGTACGAGACAGACAGCAGCATCCAAATCTTTTCCTTTCCTGGGCTGAATGGCACGCTCGTGCAAGCACTGTTGCTCTTGTACCTTAAGCCAAATTCCTATGCGTGCAAATATGGGCCACTTCCTTTATAAAAAAAAAACCCCTCAATTTCAAGTGCAATCTAATTATGTCCCAATTTTTTATTTTAAAAAATCCTCAATTTTTAACAATAGGAAGATGATGTTGTTATATACAAATGTGAGAATGTTGACGAATACACGGATTATGATAATGGACTTTTAACAAGCCATGATTCTGGCAATTAATAAAAATAATGGCGGGTTTTGGACACGTGAATAGATTTGGAACTATGATGAAAGTTTGAGATTTCTTTAGACAAAAATAAAATTCTGGACATAATTGGGATCATACTTAAAATTGAAGTTATTTTTAGGGAATTAAGCCGTGTGAATATTAGGGCTTTAACAAGAAATTCAGTGATCATTCAATATTTCAATAATTGCAAAAGTACAAGAGCTTTAAGGGGCTTAATCTAAACGATCAGACGCATCTTGGCATCAAACATGGGGCGAAAAGGAACACTGAAAATCGAGTTTTAGCAAACCCTACACGCATTGCAACGGCGAGCGAAATGATTATCTTATTTTCATGGTATTTTCTTTAAGAAAACGTGGATGAGCTTACTAACAATCCGTAATTAATATTGAATTAAAGGGGAAAAAAGAGGAAATGTGCAAATCACGAAACAATTTTGATGAAAAGAAGAAATATATTGTTGACGTGGGTCCGACCAATGATTATAACAATTTAATAACATAGCTATTTAAAAATTAGCCACTGTCATTCGCCAAATAAATTAGAAATTACTTAACTCTGTTTATTTTACAAAAAATAGAATTTGAAAAATAATTTTTTATAAATAATGATTTATTTCACTCGAAATATTTAATAAATAAATAATATTTTCATTATCGACAATATTATATATCTAAATATTTTCATGGATGATGAAGTTATTTTTTAATTATTTAGAGTGGTCAATTTTAGAAAACTATTAATGATGATAAGAGGTGAGCTGAGGGCTTTGAATTATAAATACCCATAAAAAAGAGATGCCACAATGTTATGGACCTTCAACAAACTCAGATAAAAGATACTATAGATATTCATTTAAATTGTTAGGTAAAAGATAAGAGTTATAGTCCGACAAACTAGAACTTTTTGTTTAAATTAAATTTGATATATTGATTGGCTTTGTTGGATAACGAAAGCTATATTTAAAAGCATATTTGAAAATGACACACTAAAATCATAGAAAACAAACATATGGTACAATAATAGGCCTCATAGTGGCTCCTCTGGAGTTGTGGTCAAGCCTCGAATGCTCTATTTGGCTAAAATGAAAATTTCAAATGACATATATATATATATATATTGAAGTTTTAAATTTGCAATTTTAGCATCATCTACTTCCAAAACACTAAATGAGCTTATTAATTCCACTTTTGGTAAATATAAATAGTTTGATCAATTTATTATTTTAATTGCCAAGCCCAAAAAAGAATCTTAGTCGATTGAAAGGAGAGATGATCCGGTATTTCAGTTTAGTTTTCCGGTCTTGTTCTAACACCACTATTCATGGCCATATCCTCTTTCACAAAACTCCAACATTCTTCATATTCACGGTTAGTAGAATTAATAAATTTCACAGAGAACGATAATGTTTTATAAAATTCAGTAATGCTGATCTCTTTGAAAATGTCAAGAAGAGACTAATCCAAATCAAATTATTCTTGGAAATACGCAAGAAAATATTCTTTTGTAATGTCTAGCAAATATTAACTAAGCGACAACAAAACTTTATCTCACCAATTGTGCTAAATATTGCAGGAAAAAAAAATTCTTCGAAAGTTCTTGATTTTGTGTCATATATACATTCTGCTGAAAAAAATTTTTACTACCTTATAATCGAAACTTAAATCCGTCATGATAAGCGTAATAATCACCTTTTCCGATTTTCTCATGCACGATAATCCTTAAAAGAACATGATAGCTTTTTCCTAGTTGTCGTGTCAGACATGCCTTGTCCACAGGAGAGGCAAAGACAATTATTTCTTAAAAAATGACGAAAGAGGGTTACTTGACACTTACTAAATTTTATCAGTTGTACTTTTATTTTCTTTTGGTTGAATTATCAGTTGTACTTTTTTTTCGTACCATGAAATTTTAAAATTTGCCATTTGAAGATATGATTTCATTAATTTGGGGTGTTTCTTTCTATTTTTTAAAGTATCTCGAGAAAGGCGTTATTTTTACCTTTTAGTTAACTTAATTAGCGATAGGGAAACACTTATTAACAAGGACCTCTAGTTTACTACCATAATATGCTATGGCACCCAAGATGGCATCCTCACAAGTACATAAATTTTACTCTTTTTTTTTAAAGTGCAACATAGATTGAACTTTACACTCCATTTTTCATTTAAAACATCTTGCTACCCATGCATGTTGATTTTTTTATACAATAGAACCCAAAACTCGTACAGATTATCGGTGATTCTTTAAAATCCAATGAAGTTATAACCTGAGAAAAAAAAGGGGGAAGAAGAAATTTGGAGAGGATTAGAGAGGCACAAATGAGAATGTGGGATCGTAGTGGCAGTGCAAAGTAAAAATGGTAAAAATTCACCGAGGACAATTCAACCCAATCAATCAGAGGGTCTTTCCCAGCGTAGGCCCCACTCCTCACCAGCTATTGCTCTTATTATATCCATCTTTTTTCCAAAACACACAGAGTGCCAAGGATGAATCCCTCCTCCTCTCTCTCTCTCTATAAACCTCGTTCTGTTTCAGGGTCATTTCTTGCTTCTGGTTTCTTGATCGGTCTTGTGATTCTTGATCAGATCTTTGATGATGACGACGACGACGATGCGTCTCCTCTTCTTGCTGTCTTTGACTTCAATCCCCACAACACAAAAGCGCACGCTCGCCCTGCAATAATACCCCTCTCTTCTCTTTCTCTCTCTTATTTATTTCAAGAACCTCCGACGACGGTCAGGCTCTCTCTCGCTCTCACTCTTTCTCTCTCCGCCGCTAATCAGGGCACCTCTTCTCCGGCGATGAGTGCGCCGCGCCACCGCCGGCGCCCCTCCGCGGCCGCGGCCGCCCTGACGGCCCTCGCCTTCTTGCTGTTCGCCTCCGCGTCCGCGGCGACCACCACCAACAAGAGCCCGAAGGGGGCCTCCGCCGCCGCCGCCGCCGGCGGTAGCCGCAGGATCGCCCACAATTCTTGGCCGCTGGGGGAGCCGCTGGCCCGGAGGTGGCTCCTGGCGGGGCCGGGGTCTTCGCCGCCGACGTGCAAGGGGAAGTGCGGGAAGTGCACGCCGTGCAAGGCGGAGCACCTGCCGATCCACCCCGGACTGAGCCGGCCGCTCGAGTACTACCCCGAGGCTTGGTTTTGCAAGTGCGGGAACAAGCTCTACAACCCTTGATCAGTCGCAAGAAAATCAAGAACTAGAAGAAGAAGAATAAGGAAGATGAAGCCGGTGATGATGAAAATTCGTGGGAAACAGGCGATGTCGTCTCGATGTCCTCGTTCTTCTTCCCTTTTTGGATTACTATTTGGCGGTTGGTTCTTCTGCTCTTTCTTTCTTGGGTTTCGCTCGCTTGTGAATATTATGATTGATTTTTTGGGGGAAGGTGATGATTATGAGGAAAGCAAAGCTAGGGTGTCGTTGGGATTAGCAGCTTATTTAGCTCTCTTACTTACTCTCAGTCTCATGTGAAGTGGAGAGAGACTCTCTCTCTCTCTCTCTCTCTCTCTCAATCATAGTTTCTCTCTCTTTTGTTTTCTTTCTGTTTTGTTTTTTTTTGGTGGAGGTGGTTCTGACTTTGCATTAAGATGGGGTGCGAGGTTATTATGGGACAAGATGGGAAGGGGAAGCACACAGACATGTAATTATAACATGAGCTTCTCTCTCTCTCTCTCTCTCTCTCTCTCTCTTATAATTACTAATTTCTATATGAAATATATGGAAACTGTCATTTGAGATTTTCCTGTACATGCCTTTCTTCCCCTCGTCTTCCTCGCCTTCTTCTTCCTTCTGATCGTTCTGATGACCAAAATCCGCCGATGGAGGAAGAGCGTCCATGTCCCATTTTTTTCTCTCTTCCTTTGAGGAATCTGAGTGAGCTGCGTATTCTTCTGTACACCATCGACGACTATCATAATAGGTCGGTGCAAATTGGTTCCCCCTAACATTTCATGCTTCGGCATCAGCACACCATCGACTGCATAAGCGCCGTTCTTTTTTCGCTTACCAGCGTTCATCAATTTGGATGTCGTGCCGTAGTTATATACTCTTGCGCAGAACAGGGTTTTTTTTTTTTCCATAATAGCTTGCTCTCTCTCTCTCTCTGTGGTTATGTGAGGTGAGGGAGAGGGAAGAGATGGAAAAAATGAAAACTGGTGAAAAAGCATGGAAACGGGAAGGGATTGGAGACTTTGGACGGGGATATACCATCGCCAAAGAATTGGAGGGAACGCGTGAATGAACTAATCAGAGAGATCAGAGAGATGGGTTTCCATTTCTGCTGTAAGCTGAGCTGAGCTGAGCGACTTGGATCTCGGAAGAACAATGGAGGAAAGCTTTTGAAAGGAAGCAGGCACAGAGAGAGAGAGAGAGAGAGAGAGAGAGAGAAGGCTGTGTTTTGTTTCGGAATGCGTGGCGTTTTCTTTCTACTGTTTCTTTTCTTTCTTTATAATAATCTATGGAGCTGCTGTGCTCGGCCAATACGACAGCATTCATTTCTCTACGGACTTTGCCCTTTTCCTTTGGCATCGTACCCCTCTGAACCTCTCAGAACGGCTCCATTTCCAGATGTGCCCTTTTCGTTTTCAGATCTTTAAATTTTAGGGTTTTAGTCAGATTTTCCCAGGATTTTTTTACGCGTCACTGTTCTCCAGGCGGTAGGTTTTTCTCTGACGGATGGTGGCATAAACACTGCCAAGTGGAAAATGCAGACGGGAAAACGACTTTCTACACACAAATTTCATCCCAAACTCCCCAAAATGGCCTTACTGTTCATTTCTCACACGATGCTCTGTAGAGCTACTACTATTATCATCGAGCGCTTGGGACTGCAGTGAATTTCGCATTTGAATTACCTTGCCTGTTAACTCGTGCTAGGCCTTTGATGTCGTGCCAGTGGAGAGGGAAGTGCTAGGCCTTTGATGTCGTGCCAGTGGAGAGGGAAGATTTTGCGAGTACGTGTGAAGACCTTGTCAGATTTTGAGTGCTCGAATTTTCCATACTAAACAGCGATGGTACAATAAGAGATTATCTATCGAGATATTCTCATGTTTGAAAAGGAAAAAGGAACTCTCGAGTGTCGGTGCGACTTCAGGTTGTGAGAATATTTCTAATTCAAGAACTGGAGGTCATCCATTCGGTAGGATTGTTTTAGGTCAAAACTATTTACATATATCAATGGTCTAGATTTCACATATTAAACAATGATTGCAATAAGAGATTACCTATCAAGATATTCTTGAATTTGCAAAGGAAAAAGGAACTCTTAAGTGTCGGTGTGATTTCGGGTTGTTGGAATATTTCTAATTCAAGAACCTAGGGTCATCCATCCATTAGGATTGTCTTAGGTCAAGACTATTTACATATATCAATGGTCTAGATTTCACCGATTAGGGAACTCACACGATGTTGTATGAGCCTGTATAGCCAGATCTTTATGTCCATGCCCTTGAATCATAACAAAAAATATGAACATTATCTAAAAAAACTAAAAAAATTGCTTTTTAAATTATAATGAAAGAGAAAATAGAGATTTGGTGAAACTTTTTGACCTTTCCTTTGTGGAAGTTACTATGCATCTAGTCTTTTATTTCAAAATTATTTCCATCCATAGTCTGCCTGCACACTGTCCACCCGCTCGTCGCCCGTCACATGTGAAAAACTTGTCAGATTTTGAATGCTCGGATTTCACATATTAAACAGTGATTGTATGATAAGAGATTACCTACCGAGATATTCTTGAGTTTGAAAAGGAAAAAGGAACCCTTAAGTGTTGATACGATTTTAGGTCGTGGGAATATTTCTAATATAAGAACAAGAAGTCATCCATCCATTAGGATTGTTTTAGGTCAAGACTATTTACATATATCAATGGTCTAAATATCACATGTTAGATAGTGATTGTACAATAAGAGATTACCTACCGAGATATTCTTGAATTTGAAAAGGAAAAAGGAACTCTTAAGTGTCTGTGCAATTTCGGGTCGTTGGAATATTTCTAGTTCAAGAACCGGAGGTCATCCATCTATTAGGATTGTTTTAGGTCAAGATTATTTACATATATCAATGGTCTAGAATTCACATATTAAACAATGATTGTAAAATAAGAGATTACTTACCGAGATATTCTTGAGTTTGAAAAGGAAAAAGAAACTATTGAACATTGATATGATTTTGAGTCATTGGAATATTTCCAATTCAAGAATTGAAGGTCATCCCTCTATTTGGATTGTTTTAGGTCAAGACTATTTACATATATCAACGGCCTAGATTTAATTGGTTGGGGAACTTACACAGTGTTGCCTGAGCCTGTATAGCCAAATCTCTATACCCATGCCCTAGTATCTTAACATAAAAAATGAAAACTATATAAAAAAACTACAAAAATTTCTTTTTAAATTATATTCTGTAAGAGAAAATATGAGTCTTGGTGAGTGGGCTCATATTCCTTCACACCCTTCCCAATTTCACAAAGAAATCGAAGTAATCACAGAACGATTTGCTTTTTAATTTCCAAAAAGGTTTTGGCCTTCCTTTGGGAATGAGAATAGTCTTTTACTATGCATCGAATAGTCTTTTACTATGCATCTAGTCTTCTATTTTCGAATTATTCTCGTGCTCGAGTGGAAAAGAAAGTAAAAAGATTTTAGATTTTTTACAGTCTGCCTCTCAAAACTTTTTTCTACCTCTATCCTTTTGGATGGAATCTTCTTAATTTGCCTCCCTCGAGATAATGGGAATGCTTCACCGTGCTTTACAAAATGCTTAGTCCAACCAAATCGCCTTGTGGCAAGAAAGCATCAAGTACCTTCCTTAAAGAGTCACCACAAGACTTTTTACCCTACATTCGGTTCTTCAATTAGCAACACTTACCATCTTTCTCGACGCTCTACACTTATTCAATCTCAAACAATACCCATTTGTAACTTTTAAGAGCATCATTTTATTAATACCAAATTCTCTGCATTTTAAGAAAACATACTTTCATCGATGAGGCATGAAAGAAATCTCATGACAAGTGAATGGTGGTAATCTGTCTAGTTGGAATGTGACCTTAAAATCGTCAAAATGTTAGAAGTGATTACAAGAAAGTAATTGAGTGTGAATTCTCTAACTTTGAGATTAAAGTCGTCAAATGGATGGGTTGGGTCAAAAATGATCCGACTTAAATTGAAAAATTTTCATACAATACAAATTTACTGATTCGGATCCTAAAACACTCCATATTTAACCAAATTTAGGAAAACTTATACCCAAACTAAGATGATAGCATGGAATAAGCGAGTGTCAGATTGAATGAGGGCGAGATAGAGTGAAAAGAGAGTAATAAAAGTGGATTGAGTCTAAGAAAGTTGTGAACTCATTTAACACCTATATTATTTCAAGTTTTACCATTCTAAACAAATTTATGCTCCATTTATTGAATATGACCAACCAATATAACAACCTAACCATTGAATATAGGTTAAGATATAGGTTCGTGACACATTTTGACAGGACTATTTGACATGAATGAATAGAGAAAGTAGATTTAATTCTGGTGCCCCAAAAGATTAGTTCCTATACCTAATTGATGAAAAAAATAACCTCCTCTTCGGTCCATATAAGGCTTGAACACTGTCCTATGACATGAATTGGTGGAACAACCGAGAAGGAAACATGCTAGGAATAAATAGAGCAGCGGTCGCGTAATTGATTACATCAGATGTCTTCTTTGAAAAAATGAAAGTCATTCCACCAGAGTTATAAAAGAACAAGAAATTCGCTCTATAATCACCTCCTATGCAATCGAAATAAAGAAAATTTATCGCTTTCACCGAGTTGCCTTTTGGATTCCGTAGATGTAGTAATCAACGTTGTGGAATCAAAACACATTCTCTACTAAGTAACTCGAACTTTGGCAACTTATGAAGTCAGCGTTACAAAACCCTAAACCCTTCTCCACCCGTAGCTTTTCCCAAACGAGCGGTCTAAGTCAAGAAACAGAAGTAGACAGAAGGTCGTCATCGCGGCCATTTCTGTCCCCTTCTCCCCATGGAAAAATCCGCATAAAAATCCTGAAAAAGCTTTCCGCACAAGACAGTACACGAAGGAGGAGGAGGAGGAGGAGGGCCTTCTGTCTTGCTCTCGTCTACTCGCGTGTATATTGTTTTTCATAATGAGTTTAACTGAGAGGAAGAGAAACCCTACAGTTCTGAGGGGATCCATGTGGCAGTGTTCTTTTTTTTTTTTCCATTAAATGAGGTCGCAGAAGGACCTGTCTTTACGCAACAAGAAGCCCCCACATTCACGTACTGCTCCCCTCCTCCTCCTCCTCCTCCTTCGACATTGAAGGAAGGATGGGGGCGATATATCATAAATTTATCATTCGCGGCTGTTAGCACACAGAGAATTTCACCTCCTCCCAAGTAAAATTTCCCACCATCTCCCCCCTGCTGACGCAGCCGTCCTTTCACATGACCTCCTGACACTTTCATTACTCAAGAAACCCAAAGATTTCATTTTCAACTTTTGACCGTGGAATGATAAAACTCGTTTTTACAGTTTTTTTTTTTTAAATTCTCTCTTACTTACTTTCAATCTTTCCGGGGTTAAAGAAATGATAGTAGTTCCTGGATCAGGCGAGACGGATTGACCGAGGGGTGAACTGGTCGGGCCAGTGGATTCCACGTTCTCGTTTTCAAGAAAAGAGAAATTCAAAAGAGTAGGGGGTCTGGTCATTTTGCCCCCACCACCACCTTCACTAGCCTGGATTTTCATGAGGTGGGAAATTAGAGAGGAAAAGAGAAGAAAAGAAAAGAAAAAGATGGTTTGGACGTGATCTTTGATTTGACGTAGTTGTTGGGGTTGCTGGAGGACTAGGTGGTATGGTCGGTATTTATCGAGATCTCTATCTCTCTCTCTCTGCTTGCTTCCAACCCTAGATCAAATCCTTCCTTTAACAGTCTCCTTTCTCGGCATTATTGATCTCTCTTTTTCAGCTTTGAGCTCTTGTGAGGAAAGGGGGTACCCTACCTAGGGTTTGGATTTGATGTAAAGGGGCTGACGCTGGAACGATGTACGTTTCACAAACTTATCAAAAGATGTGAAATTCTCGGCTGGGTGTGGGGAATAAACCGGCAATTCTTGCTGCTGCCGCTGCTAATGGTGAGGTAATGAGTCAGTCGCACAGCATTCCATTTGCTATGCATACAGTCCTCTCGATTTGCGCAGATGAATTTCATGCGTGATCTGTGCAATAACTAGAATTGTGACAATGATTGGCCGTTGCTGAATTTGAAGAAAGAGAATATTAGGGGTCTCATTTGGTGGACAATAGATAGGTCAGGGCGGAGGGGTATAAATGAAAATGCTGATGAAGATGAAAAGAAGAGACAGAGGAACTTGGAACGAAGTCTCTCCTAGTGTGGTAACCTCAATTCGAGGTCACCTGTGATGTTTGGGTGACCTTGATTTTTGATCATGGTGTCTTGTGTAGGGGGTGTGCACACGACAGACTGCATAAATAGAAACCGTTCGGATTAGACCGGATTGATTGGTTTGGTCTGATTCTAAAGAGTATTGATTTAATTTTCAATTCCTAAAAGTGGAGCCGATATCTTAGTGATCCGATTATTGATTCCAAGAGGGAATCGGACTATACCAACTACATATATATATTTTTTATTATTTCTTCAAAAAATTATTAAAATGTGTATTAAATATTATCTAGTCCAATGGAACATCAAGTTACGGCACAATAACTGTTAATTCATTGTTACTTCTATTAATATTTTAAGATTTGGTACTTTTCTTGTTGTGTACGACTACTCTTCAGTGGAAAAAAAAAAAAAGCGATTGGATTGAGCGGACGGTCCGGGGTCCGGTCCGGTCCGGTTCTCAATTAGGAGCAAAATGGTCCCGGTCTCGATTCTCGATTCTCCTCGGAAATGGATGAGTTGGGAATTGATCACCTCTAATCTCATGGCATCGTCGACTTGAGGTCGAGATGGCCAAGGCTATGAGAAGGAGAATATTGGTGAATTTTAGAGCATTGAGAGAGAGAGAGAGAAGGGGCCGTGATGATGTTGATGAGATTTGACCTATGGGATGGAGAGAGAGAAAGGGGATGATGTCGGCGGTAGCCAGATAATTTGAATTGGTAGGGATTGTGGCCAACGGCTAGGGAGGGTGGCAGTGGCAGTCGAGAACGTCGAGAGTATGGGCATGCTTGAGGTTATGTCTTTCGTGATGTTTACGCAAGGAAGGGTAATTAGGTTTTTTTAGCAGGATAGAGATATATAGTAAAATGAATGGTGATTTTTTTTTTTCCGAAAATAATTTACAATAAGACAAGCATCATCATAAAGAAAACATGAATTATATGATCATCTAGACAATGTTAGTAATGCTAATCTTTCTTACCAAAGTTCTTTCGAAACATTTAAATAAGTGGGATTCACACACAACATGATTCGTATATTTAAACAACCCCCAATGTTTTATCAAATTACTTAGCCAAAAGTACAATGTCTTGGATGTTTCTCATCACACGTCACCATCCTTTCATGTATCAAATAATCATTAGAGTTTGGAAATAAATGCATGTAATCTCCGAACTATTGTATAAAAACATGCGCAATTGCAGCGACAAAGTCAAGATGAAATTTCCCACAAGCGAGTTAACAGAAAATTTGATTTTTTTCAAAGAGATTGATTTTCGGTGAAAAATAATAAATCAAAAACAACAGAGCAAAGGGACCGGGAGCCACCTCCAGACCTAAGTACCACAGTGCATGGTTGGCATGAAAATAATTCTGGTGTATGCCCTAGCAGCAATCACAGTGCTGTAAAAAATTGGATCCATCTCATCATTTTTTTCCCCCAAAAAAAAAAAGGCGTGAAAACAAAACATCTTGTCAAATAAACTAGTGTCTTTAGCAGAAAAATCTCAGAAATTAGAATCTCCAAAAAAAAAAAAGGAAAGAAAAGAAAAGAAAATGGGGGAATCGTTTTTCGTGACAGTCTGATGAAAGTGTTTTCCAACTTAACCATGCCTTGGCGATAGGCCCCTCCTCCTCCCGTTTGTTTCATGTGAAAACATGTCCCACGAACTGGATTGGACATGGAGGGACGGACGGGTTCTCGAAAAAAGGGCACGAAAAAGCTTCTTGTCATGTGTCCCTCCCCTCCCTTGTCTAGAATCCGATCCGGAAACTACAGGGGACATTAGGACCCTCCTTGTAATTTCTCTTCTCTTCTCTTTTGGCTCGGTCTTGACAATGCACGGAAATATGGCATGCCAAGAAAACTCGAGTGGAAAAAGATCTTGAAATTTTTTATAAAATTGAGATGGAGGGAAGATTTGAATTTGAATTCATTATGAATGAGACTAATTAAAAGTAGATGCCCTATTGATCATCATCAAAAGTAGATGCTCTGTTAGAATTATAGCGGTATGCGTAATCTATTGTAGCAAAACATGGTAGACACGACACACGGTTCAATCATTATGCAAACATTGTATGATCACGGGCAACCTTGGCCATTCACCCTATAAAATGGCTCTTGCTCTCTTGCTTCGAGGGGAACATCATATTATACCCTCTATAATTGTAGAAGAAATACCCTTCTCTCTACACTCGTATCCCCTATCTTAGTAAAAGAAACCTCACCCCCTCCCCTCCAACCGA
Organism: Corymbia calophylla; assembly: GCA_014182845.1. NCBI lineage: Eukaryota > Viridiplantae > Streptophyta > Magnoliopsida > Myrtales > Myrtaceae > Corymbia > Corymbia calophylla. The sequence continues at coordinate 44,948,465 of CM024700.1, read as the reverse complement.
AAGCAAATATCCTGTCAATCATTATCGAAAGCAGATGCTCTGTCAGAATTGTAGCGACATGAATAACTTATTATAACAAAACATGACAAACAATACACTATTTAATTACTATGCAAACACTGTATGATCACATGAGCAATCTTGGCCATTCACCCTATAAAATGGCTTTAGTGGCAAAAGAGAAACCATTCTCTCTACATTTGTATCCCCTGTTTCGACAGGAGAAACCTTTCCTCTCTCTTTATACATATAATATATATAGAGAGAGGGAGAATTATTTGCATGTGGATTAAGTATGGGGTTTGATAATGGAGAGTAGCATGGGCATCCTTGTAGTCTCGGCTGGGATTGTTTGGAATCTGGAAAATGTCAGCAAGGTGCAAAATAACTGGGGACTGCAGATTGCTGCTTTCGATGAGGAGCATGTAGATTTTGCACCCTTCGTGCTCTTATGCCAGCCTTTAGAGCAGAGCAGATCCAAACCATGCCACCGTCGCTAATGGAGTTTCGAAGAACCAGCATGATGCTGCGGCATCGGCGGTCCAATTTTCAGAAGATCATGCATGAAAACAAGGCCAGTCCTCCCCCATGATGTTTCATGCTACCCGAAACACGATCCTTCAAATTGCATCCCGGTGTTCTCAAGTTGCAAATTTCTTCTCATCTGTCCCAATGTTTTGCAAGAGCTCTTTCAAGTCTTATCAACCGGGTATTGGTTTCTCGGATGTTATTGATCAATTGAGATTAGAGCTACAACTCACCTATTCTAGGCCGCCTTGCTCCTATGACCAGGAAATTTCAGATGTGAAAACTTGATCATGCTAATTTGACCATAAACTGGTTATTGATATCTTTTCTCATGTAGTAAAGGGTTATCTAATGTGGTCCTTTTTCATGCCTTTTCTCTAAATAAAGTAATGAACGAATCAAGGCAATCACTTCGGGGACTTGGAGCGTCCCAGCCGTGCCTCGGCGTGATCCTAACGCGCTCGCCAATAGCCAACTAATTGGATTTACTAAAGGTACGGAGACAAGATCAAATCAAGATCACATAAATGAAACGAACCGAAGTAAATATGACTACAAACTATGTACTTCCTCCAATGATTACATCAAAGGCAGATTCTACACATCAAGTCTTGTCCAGATGGGAAAACGCCTAGTCGAGTGTCATGATGAGTCTGAAAGGTTTTCACAATATCGTCGAGGAATATAAGTACACCGAATGAATGGCAAGAAACGTTTGGTGGGCTCGCATCATAAATTTACCACCCAAGTTTCCTGAAGTGCGTGATCTCCTGTATCTCTAGCTTCTCCTTAATGCTTTCCAGGGGGAAAATCGTTTAAAATTTTTAAAATTTACTGTACGGTAATTAATTTAATTTTAAACCTATCGATTTTGACTGAAAACCATTGAAAACTGCTGATGTGGGGATCTAATCAATGCTGATTGCTTTATGTGATACGGTCGATACTGATATAAATAATTTTTACAAATCTTTTTTTTCTCAATTTGACGATCCTAAAAGGCCCAAAGTTGAAAAAGAGGGAAATAAAAGTAAAAATTTAGAAAAATTATTCAGTTAGCACTAAATGGCCGCTAGTCATAGTACTGTCATACTCCCATTGGCTGGGCTACGCAGGGTATTAAGGTTTATATTAGCAATTTCAAATTAAAATTAACTAGAATGATTAAATTAACAGATTGTTAAAAGATTTAAAAATATATTAGCGAATCGTAAAGAAGCTTAGAACTAAATTAACATAATTAAAAAATTTAAAACTGAATGAATGATATTTGATGAATTTATAACTTTTTGGATAATTATTCCACCTCCATAACATGACTGATCACCTTGTGCAAATAGTCCCACAATCCGACTTTGACATTGTCAAGACAAAGTGCCAATACAATCCCGGAAAACCAAACAAAGGGAAAAAACAGAGTTGATGGCAGTACAATGCTGAAGTTAGGTTCAGCTCGTCTCCGAATGAAAAAAGTAAAGATGTAATGTGGAATTTTTTTGTCAGGGGTAGACGAATTCTACTCCTAATTTTTTTTAAAAATGCAGTAAGGCCTTTTGGGCAAAAAATTTAGGTGATCAGCATCGTGCATTCTTCAAAGTCCTATCGAGCATCAAACGGGAAGACCCTCTTCGGACCGCGGTTCTTGCTCTGGAGGCGGTGATACCTCGGCCACCATGTCTGCGAGATCTTGGGCTCCTTCTTCTCCCAATCGGGCATCACATTTCTCAACAATCTGAAAATGCAGTACATACATTATGAGCGATAAACCCACATAGCCACACCCATATTCAAACAGAGTAAAGAGGAATTGCCCAAAGGGCTTGAATCCATGAAGGATTCGACAACTTGCAGCAACATAACCTCAGTTACAAGTTGATCCACCATACAGTTCAAACGGCAACCATATTCACATGCCCGGAAATCTTTCCATCATCATATTTTTTATAAAGAAAAACACCACTGGGAGACATACACATGCAAATACTGATCCAACCTTCGATATCTAAAATTCTACGTACTAAAATATGGTCATCCTTATTTGTCTTAAGACACCTAACTCCAGTTAGAACCAGTATTTAGCCATCATACAATCTAAAGAGTAAGTAGTCTACAGGCATATATGAGCATTTAAGAGAGTAAGTTCTTCACTGCAAGCATGTCTGTGAGTAAGTGTATGACTACACACGTTAAAACTATAAAAAAAACAGTAATCCCTTATGAATGCTCACACATTTTCATCATAGCAGTCCAATATGCTCTTCCACTACATAATTTTGTTACAGAAGGCCCAATCAATCAAGGCATTCCGTATCACTGAACCGTATTCTCATACAAAGTATTCAGTTCCCCACAAACAGCCCTCTGAAGTTTGGCTTTGAAGTGAAATAGCTACTACCTCCATTATTCTGATCAAACAGACTACATTCTTCAATAAGATTATTTTGAAAGAGCACTAAGGGAGCGCGATTTACCAATAACCTAGAAAAGAGGAGCCCAAAAAAGTTCATGCGACACTGTCCTGATCATTCCTGCCAAGTTTCTTGTACAAGGCCAGAGCAGGCCACAAAAGAAGACCTAAAAGTATCTTGGTGCAACAAAATGATTCTCAAATATTACAATATCCAAATTGCTTCAAAGGGAAAGGTTTGTAGAGATAATACGTTAAATCCTATTTTTCACAAGACACTTTCATATTTTAAAAATGAGCAATGTAACCAAGGATCCATTACATCATGCCAGCCACTAAATCTTCAGCAGAGTCATATTCAGATCCTAATTATATTCTAATTGCCTGGTATATCTACAATGATTAAGAAAACTGTGCAAAGAATGGTGCAAAGATTATACTAGTTCTCAATTTGCACAAAGATTCTTTTTTATAACATAGCTGTTTAGATAGTCTAAAAGTACAAATTTAAATAACTCGGTACTACAGATAACTTTCTATGCCAATTTAACACCAAACGGTCTTCCAACTAACACTTGAGGAGATGATACTCCTTTCAAAGATAATCTACATTACATGGAGTCATCTCATAGAAGCACAGTGAACTCGAAATCAGTAAGCATAAGAAGAGTTCAGTCAATTGTTATTAATATTTACCACTTCACTTCAAATGACCATCTAAAAATCAAATCACTGACTACCAGATAAAGACTGTTAAAGGCAAAAAGGACCGGAAACATATCAACTAAGACTCACCGTATAAATACCAACCGGTGAAGTTGGTCTAAGGTTGATAATGTTAAGCACCTCCGCTTTCGCAAGGTCATACTTTTTCACCTTGCCCAAAAGGTCAGACACACTCTCTTTAGTTTGTTTGTCCACAGCTGTGTCTACCAAGTACTGGAAAACCTGAAACATTCACAAATAATATTTAGGTAAGACCATTGAGATAGTTGGTTCCTATTGTACTGATGAAGACCAACCTTGTATTCTGATGGTGCGACTGTTGCAGCAACTTCCTTCGAAGCCCCTCTAGACTGTAAGAAACTCAGAACCTCAAAGTTTGTTAGAGCACCAGCGTTGGCATTCTTTCTGCAAAATGCATAAATTAGAAACATCAGTCCAGAAATATAAATTGGAAAACAAGAAAGATAATTGAAACATCAACGGAACATGGCAAGTACATACATCTTCATTTCCAATAAAATCAGATGCCAAGAGTAATCTCTGAGGAGCTTCTTTCAATTAGCAGAGTCGCCGCAAACAACTATAAGTGTCACTCCACTTTTATCAGCCGAGCCACAAACTGGTCAAACTTATATTTAGAATTAGAGAAATAAGCAATCAGCGCATGCCCTGCACACACCAGACATAAGATTAAAGCAGATAATCATACTCTATCAGTGTAAAGAGAGTATGTCACAGAACTGCATTTAGGCTTTAGCTAGTGGGATAATCCAAGCAACATGTCTTGCAGACATTACCTAAACTTTGGGATTCATATTGAATTTTACAACAGAGCCAGATTCATCTACCCACTTAAGCAGTAAACTCAATACAACATCAGGACATGAGGTTGTTCAAATGATCAATGAATTTGATTTTTCACACTAGACAGGATTGTCCATGGTCCGCAATACTGCCTGCAAATACTCCGACAGCACATAAGCATATCATCATGCCTCCATCAATTAGCTTGAATTTCTAAAAGAAGGCCGGCAACGATCCCAAAACTACACACACCAATGCCAATCAAAAAGCATTCACTTTTCCCCGAACAAATTAGATGCTCCATCGGACCCAACATCGGCGGAGACGGGTACCCTAAGAAGAAGAAACAACCGGCCTCGAAAGCAGAGAAAGTTCAGGAATTTCGTCGAACAGTCAGCCTGTTTACTTAAATCTCTGTGCACACGAGCAGGACCGCGCTAAAACATTCATGGGTACCTAATAGAGGCATTGCTCTTCCTCGCTTCGAGTCCCATTAAGCTCGCTCCCTCCCCAAGAAAAGCAGAGAGAGAGAGAGAGAGAGAGAGAGAGAGAGAGAGAGGGTCGAGACTCGCTCAACCTCCAGCACTCGCGTGGCGCTACGAAATCCGGACCTGAAACTATCGAGCTCGCGGAGAACGAACTTCGTAACCAAGAGCAGGAACCCACCGATCAGCCGTCTTCGATGATGGCGATTCGAATGACTTCGACGGAGAAGACTCAGCAGGACTTTGAGGAGAAGCAACGAAGAGGGAAAACCGCGAATGATCGAGGGAAACTTCGATCGCAAGATACACAGAGAGAGATGGCGAGGCCCGGCCCGGCCCAGCCCGGCCCGTTCCCCCTCCCCCTCCCTCTTCCATTAACTACCCGGGACGCGAACGGAGCATCTGCACCGCGCAACCGCCTGCGACGATCGCCGGGTCGCCGATCTCCGGCGAGCCGCCGCCGCCGCCACCCGCGCCCCCCCGCGCCGCCGTGGCCCATCTCTCTGTCTCCCCCTTTCCCTTCCTCCCCCCACCCCCCGGTGCACAGCGGCTCGCTCGCGACTCACCTACGCTCGCGACCCAGGATCCGGGTCCGGGGACCCCCGATCGGGGTCGCGAGCCCCAGGCGAGCCCCGCCCGAGCCGCTGTGCACGGGGGGCGATAGCGAAGGAGGGCGGAGTATTTAAAGGCCTTTGGTGGAGCTCGGAGCTTCCATCGGGTAAATTCCCCGAGGAAGGCGGGGCAATTTGGTCAGTTCGGAGCAAACGTTGCGTGATATCGAGGGCAGCCCTGTTTGGGCGGTCCGGTCGAACGGTCGGACCCGGTTCGACCGGCATTTTAGCTTGAAAAAGGGATCGCTAGCAGTCTCATCGCGCCGGTCCTGCTTTTTCTCAGCTTAAACTTGAAGCTATCTTGGTGGCGTTCCACGAAAGACACCGAGGGAGAGTTGGGTTTCGGTTTGGATTTCGATTTCAGTTTCGATTTCCAAGATTTGGGGCACACATTTACTAAATTAGATTTTTTTAATGAGTATTGTCGGAATACTCACTGATCATAATTGATAACACAATCTTGTAATTTTTGTTGTGCTTATTATATACATAACATTAGAGAAAATGATGCATAGGGAATTATGAATTTGTCCTTAACTAAGTGTTTGACAAGTTTCGTGAGGCACCTCTTGACAAAATCCTGCTAGGATAATGATTGAACTTGATGCTAAAAGTTAAGTAGATCCTCCTCATCACAACTTGATATGATAAATGTGTTCACTGGACCCACCTTCTTTGTAATGCATTACTACACAGTAAAGCTTGTGTGATCACCATCATCTATTTTAAAGTCTAACTTGTTCTAAAAAAGGGGTAATTTAATATTTAAATATTTTGACAAAATCAATAAGAAAGGTATATTCATCTTGTAGAGTGTCAAGATTAGTTTACGTATGACTCACTCAAATAAATTCCAATTATAGTAACCTTTGACTCCTAACACATTAAACATGGCCCTCAAATTTGGGCTTAACATCGTGTTGCGATCATTTATAGTGGCCATTCGAAAGTTTCATATACCCGCTCTTTCCAAAAATGGAATTTCCCACTAATAGCTCCCGTAATTAACACGTTAATCCGTGATTAATCCATGCACTAATTAGGGGCGGAACCCACCCACTAAGAACCAGTACCACAAAATGGAAATCGGGAACGATGATACTGGTTCATATATAATAGGCTGCTAATTAATGCGACAGGACTCTTGCTGACGGCTAATCATAACTCCCTCATATAATTATCCAAGTACAGTAATCTTCAAGTCCTAACGCGTTAGGCATGGCGTCCGAATTTGTTCAACACCGTATTGCCATCAACTTATGGTGGCCATTGGAAAGTTAAAAAAGCACTTAGCCCCGTCCTTTCCTAAATTGGAATTTTCCACTAATTGCCCCCTCGTAATCAACACTCTAACCCATGATTGATTGGGAAAATTGTAAAAAATTCTTAAATCTATTATAGTTTTGTTAATTCAATCCTAAATTTTTCAATTTTGCTAATTCACCTTACTGGCCAAAGCTCCAAAAACCTTATAAAAAAACCAAAAAAGTAAAAACAAGAAGAAAAAACCAAAAAAAAATTCAAAATAAAATAAAATAATCATTAAAAAAGTGCCATATTAACGCTGACCCTTCACATCAGTAATTTCCGATTAAAATTAGCTAGATGGACTTAATTGATAAAATATGAAATTGTTTACGACTTAATTAATAAAATTGAAAAGTTTAGGATTGAATTAATACAAGTGTAATAAATTTATGACTTTTTGAATAATTTTGCCGTGATTAATCCTCGCACTCCTATTAATAATAGAAACTCAACTCTCGTGCTCGAGTTAAGTGAATATTCACTTGTGATCATTCGGCCTTTGTTCGTGGGATTCACTTGCCTGTTCAGTAAATCCCACCCGCGATCGCGTTTCCACATATATAAACGCTCCCTGCTCCTTCATCGTTCGTACTTCTCTAAAACCCAGAAGCCCTAACGATCGAGAATCCTTCCCCGGATTTCCCTTTCGCCGGGCCGACAATGCAGACCAAGACCGGCGACGTCGAGAGCGGCCGAGCGGCCGCGTTGTACCCGGGCATGCTCGAGAGCCCGCAGCTGCGCTGGGCTTTCATACGTAAAGTGTACGCCATCCTCCTGGTACAGATCCTCCTCACGGCCGGCGTCGCCACCGCCGTCGTCCTGGTGAAGCCCTTGCCGCGCTTCATCGCCAAGACCTGGCCGGGGTTCGCCGTCCTCATGGCCCTCATCGTCGTAGCTTTGATACGTAAAGAACCCTTCTTCGCCTCGCCCCATAATGCGTTCATATTTCGTCCCTTCGTTCATCCTTCTACTGTTGTTTCGATCTTTCGGTGGTCGTTCGTCGGTTTAACGTTTCTCATCGTCTTTTCTTTTGTGACCGCTCTTCAGTTGTGTTCGCCTTGGCCGCGTACCACAAGCGTTATCCGGTGAACTTCGTCCTCCTGGGTCTGTTCACGGTCACGATGGCGTCCATGACGGGTCTTTCCTGCGCTTTCACCAAAGGTACTTCCAATTTTTCTGTGCGTAAATCTCGATCTTATTTCCTAGATTCGTTTGTCGGGTTCGTTTGGCTTCGTCCGAGGTTGTGGAATGCCGAGAAAAAGTGCCATCTTGGGCTTCTTCTTCTTCTCTGTGAGAGTTTCGTTTCTTGGTTTATCTCAGAAAATTAAAACCGGAACTGATCAGCTACTTTTCCATCTAATTTCAAATTTCAATTGATAAGAGACAGCTCTCGTTAGGGTTTACCCTTTGTGCTCTGTTGTTTGATTCGTTTCTCTCAATCTGTGCAATTACTGCTCTTTTCTTGATGACAGCAGATGTGTAAAATCCATTCCCCTTTCTTGTTCACTGACCGTGTCTTTTCCCTCGTTGATCCTAATCTTTCTATGCGTACGATTCGATCCGAGGCCTGTCTTATAGGTTTCGGCTCTTTAGAAAGCAAAAGAAAATCGATTGAAATTGTTGGTTGGTACTGGAGTTATGGAATGTTCTTTACATGTGTGTACATTGGCGCGAATGCGAAGTTCTCCACTTTAGTTGCATCCCATATCTTTACTACTTCTTTTCTGTCTATGTCTAATCTCCGGTTCCATCTCTTCAACAGAAAAGATCGTTTTGGAATCGGCAATCTTGACGAGCGTCGTCGTTGTCGCGCTTACGCTCTACACGTTCTGGGCTGTAAAGAGAGGCCGCGACTTCAGTTTTCTCGGACCCTTTCTGTTCGCTTCCCTCCTCATGTTAATTGTTTTCTCTCTTATTCAGGTACTTAAAGGAACAATCTTCATTCCTTTCCAACTTTTTTTTTCTTTCCTTCCGGCTGCTCTCTGTTAGTTCTGCTGAATTGCTCACGTTCCGCACTATGTCGAACGAACAGATCTTCTTTCCTCTGGGGAAGTTATCCACGATGATATTTGGCTGCGTGGGAGCGGTCGTGTTCGCCGGCTACATCGTGTACGACACCGGTAACTTGATCAAGCGCTTCAGCTACGATGACTACATCTGGGCTGCAGTTTCATTGTATCTCGACATCATCAACCTCTTCCTCAGCTTCATCGGCATTTTCAAAGCAGCTGATAGCTAAGGCAAAGCCGTTTAGCATGGCCTTGCCCAAACGATCATGGCGTCTTAGCTGAAGATGACTGAGTCCTAAAGCTTATACAAGCATGGTGATGATAGGGACATGAACACAGTTTCGCAATAGGCAACTCTGATCTTGAGTTTACTTTTTCATTGGTCGTTTGCATAGATTGATGTATGATTCCTGTCAGCGAAGGTTGCTGCTCTTACTCTTGTTTAATGTTTCAACACGAGACTACTGTCATTTCTGTGGCCGACTCTGGCTATGGGAGGACATGGTGCCTCAAATCAAAGGACCATGCGCTTGCCGAACACACCATCTTTGCAATGCATCGTCATCTAGTAAAGTTTGCGGGATCACCATCATCTATTTTAAAGCTTAATCCGTCATCAAAAAGGGTAATTTAGCATTTGGAATAATTTGAGAAAATCAGTTAAAAATGTATCTCTCTCGTAAAGATATCAAGATTAGCACTGCGTTGCGATCATTCATAGTGGCTGTTTGAAAGTTTCAAATGTGTGGAAATTACGTGACAAGCACTTAGCCCCCCTCTTTCCTTAAATGGAATTCCCCACTAATTGCTCGCGTAATTAACACACTAAACCGTCATCAATCCATGTACTAATTAGGAGTGATGCCCACACTCGGCTCTCCGCGGTCTGGTGTTTCCTGATTCGTTTGCATACTAGTTTATGTATAATAGGCCAAGACTCTTGTTGATGGGTAAGTATAACTCCCTCAAATAAATCATCCAATTATAGTACTCTCCGACGTGTGTTGGACATGACCCTAAATTTGCTCAACAAGGTGTTGCGATCACTTATAGTGGCCATTCGAAACTTTCGAATTACGTGAAAATTACGATAAAAAGCGCGTGGCCCTGCTCTTTTCTGAAATGGAATTCCCCACTAATTGTCCCCGTAATTAACACGCTAAACCTGATTAATCCGTACACTACTAATAATAGAAACTGAACTCTATTTTCCTTGTAAGCTCTCGTCCTTTGTTCGTAGGATTCACTTGCCTGTTCAGTACATACTACCCGCGAACGAGCTTCCAGTTTCCACTTATATAAACGCCTCCTGCACCTTCGTCGTTCATACTTCTCCCCTCCAATCTCCAAAACCCAGAAGCCCCAACGATCGAGAATCCTTCCTCGGATCTTCTTTTCGCCAGGCTGACAATGCAGACCAAGACCGGCGATGTCGAGGGTGGCCGAGCCGTAACAGCAGCGGCGTTCTACCCGGGCATGCTTGAGAGCCCGCAGCTGCGCTGGGCTTTCATACTACATCTGGGCTGCAGTTTCGTTGTATCTCGACATCATCAACCTCTTCCTCAGCTTCATCAATGTTTTAAAAGCGGCTGATAGCTAGGAAAAGCCATTCAGCATGCCGTCCCCGAATGATCATGGTGTCTTAGCTGAAGATACTGAGGGCTAAAGTTTTTACAAGCATGATGATGATAGGGACATGAATATAGTTTGGGTAATAGGCAACTCTGATCTTGAGTTACTTTTTCACTGATCGTTCGAAGAATCCTCAAATATCTTGATATGCATATATTAAACCGACTAAACTTTACTTTGAAAACGTATTTGTATGAAATTAAGGTTTATAAAGAGTTGTACGGATGTTGGAAAATAATAAAAGAGCAATTAAGCAAGCTATAATGTCTTAGTTTTGGTGCGGTGCTTGTCGATACGCTGTGACAGCAACTATACTCGACTAGACAAGTACATTCGATCGAGTGCTTAAAAAGAAGCAAAGAATTAGAGGTCGAAAGTCGAAGGTTCTGGTTCGGATGGGCATGCCTACTGTCCAGCAATTGATTGAGCGAAGCGATCTAGATGACGAAACAGCGACACGACATAGATCAACTGAAGCAAGTCTTCTTAGGCCAGTGACAGTATGTTAGTCGAACACTGCGAAAAACAACCGAATAAGAGTGAAAACAAGTAACGGTAGGAGGCTATAGAGGACGAAATATCTTATGATCTGGATCATTCTTCCTTTTCCTGCAGAGATTCCCATTCAGAAAATGAAAGGGGGAATGCTTCCGTTCTACCCTGTCGTCCATGGATCCCGAAGTAACCGCTGGTGCTATAGAGGACGAAATATCTTATTTTCGCTTCCTCAAATGGATTGTTCCCTTTTCTTGCGTATATGACAATTTCGGTTCCCATTTCGGCTAAAGACAGTCGAAAACAGATAGGGTAGTGTGGAAGAGAGATCAGAGTTAGCCTGGGTTTTGCGGGGTCGAGTCGACCTTTGGGCTTGTTTGAAATTCAACGCATGAAAAATTTAGGATCAGTTGGTCGCGTGTCGAGTTAGCGATCATGTCGGGTTGATGTCAGGGAGATTATGTTCTTAGCCTACAATCGGGAACCGACCCTGTGATCATTGGCCGGTCAGGTTCTCGATCCTACCTATTTTGTGTTAAAAAACAAATTATTATAATAAAACATAAAAGTCCCGCTATTTGATTACAAGAAAATTTGTTGGTCAAGGGGTTATCATGTTGAAAATTAGGGTTCAATTCTTGGATGTGGACAAATTGTGAATCGCTGTTACCTTGGTTTTCCCCCCTAATTACCACTAATCCCCACATAATAAAATCACTAATCGAGGCACTTATAGAAAACGACGTGGGGAGTTTAAAAGAATCAGTATTCGTAACGAGGCGCTTTCTTGAAAATCGACTGACCTTCTTTGTCTCGACGTCCATGGATCAAATGTGATTTCTGCCGTTTGTTCTTGGAATCGATCGCGACCGACCCGATCATCAATAATACCGCCACAGCAAATTTCGTACGTAATATAAATGTAGTTTCGTCTTGTCTCCTCCTCCTCCTCCTCCTTCTTCGAGCGAGACCGACAATGAAAATCGGGACCGGCGACGTCGAGAGCGGCAGAGATGCCACCGCGTTGCACCCCGACATGCTCGAGAGCCCACAGCTGCGCTGGGCCTTCATACGCAAAGTGTACGCCATCATCTTGGCGCAGCTCCTCCTCACGGCTGGCGTCGCTGCTGCCATCTTCCTTGCGAAGCCCATGAAGCGCTTCGTGGCCGAGACCACGCTGGGTTCCGCCATCTACATCGTCCTCCTCATCCTCCCTCTGATACGTAAAAACCCTATCTTCGCGTCACCCCATAACGCGTTCATGTCTTTGTCCGTTCGTTCATTCTCTCCTGTTGTTTTGAGTTTTTCAGTGGTTAGTCTGTCGGTGAAGTTTCACTTCCTTCTCTGTGATCGCTCAGTTATATGTCCACTGCGCGCGTACCACAAGAGACATCCGGTGAACTACGTCCTCCTGGGCCTGTTCACGGTCACCATGGCGTTCGGTTTGGGTTTCTCCTGCGCTTTCATGAAAGGTACCTCCAACTTTCTTTTTCTATCCTGAGATTATTTCCTCGAACTCGTTCTACTTGGTCCGATCAGTGAGGTTTGAGGATTGTCACGTTCCGACAACACTAATGATGCAACATGCCGAGGAAAATAATACCATTCAGGACACGTTTTGTGTTTCCGATGTCGCGTTCCATGTTTTTTAGTTGTTTTGGGAGAGTTCATCATTTGGCTTGTTGGAGAAAACTAGATTAACATTATAGGAAGTTTCCTGGCAAGTTTGTCTTCTACTGTTTAATTCTTTCTTAAGTTTTATCGCTCTTCCCAGGTGATAGCAAATGTATAGATATACAGTCCTCTTACCATTCTTAGTTTCCTATGCACATGATTCGATGCGTGGCTTGTCTCATAGCTTCTGGCTCTTATCGAGTCATTTGGCAGCTAATGCCATTGGACTTATCGATTCATTTTTGCGTTTCTTGAATTCCAACCTTGGCACTCTGAACAAGTTCTTGTTAGCGTATTTACGAAGCGTTTGTTTTTGCAACTCTGAAAGAGGACCGGTTTTCGTGTGGTTTCTCTCAGCCAATGCATTTTGGTGACCTTGAGCTCACCAAATGACTCGACCTGCTGAGGGTTTTTACTATGCTCCGATGGTCGGCGCGTGCTTTGGCAGTGCAAATTTTCTTAATTGGAAAATGTTAATATGTTTACTTATATCAAAACGGTTTTGATGTTTGGTCCACTGTTCTTAATGGATATTCTGGAATTCGGTTATCTGACTCATGATGCAAGTTATCCGCTTTAGTTCTGTCGTATATTTCAACAATTCAATAAAGTTCTAATGATCAAGTGCGAATTACATCTTTTACGTCCATGTCTAATCTCGAGTTCCATCTCCTCGACAGAAAAGATCATTTTGGAATCGGCAATTTTGACTAGTGTTGTTGTTGTTGCGCTTACGCTCTACACTTTCTGGGCTGTCAAAAGAGGCCGTGATTTCAGTTTTCTGGGACCCTTTTTGTTTGCTTCCCTCCTGGTGATAATCGTTTTCGCTTTGATTCAGGTACTTGAGGAACAATTTTCATTCCTTTTCCAAAATCTCTTTTCCTTGGCTGCTCCTGTCAAATTCTGCTAAAATTCTCACGTTGTGGTGGACTATGTTTGATGAACAGTTCTTCTTTCCTCTGGGGAAGTTATCCTGGATGATATTTGGCTGCTTGGGATCGATCATATTTCTGCCTTCATTGTATACGACACCAATAACTTGATCAAGCGCTTCAGCTATGATGAGTACATATTGGGCTGCAGTTTCAATTTATCTCGATGTCATCAACCTCTTCCTTAGCCTTCTCTATGTTTTCGGAGCAGGTGACGGCTAGAAAAACCATTCGGCATGACCTTACCCTCGATTTGTGTGAATGGTGATTGCGTCTTGTTTGAATAAACCGACAAGGGCTAAGGTCTGTGAATAATGATAAGGACACGAACCTAATTTTGTGAGCAACTTTGATCTGTGATTGTGTAATGTAAGATATGTGAATGATCTAATATACACAAGATCGAGGTGGTACATATGCCTCTCGCACTTTACATGTGACCTCTTTAGCTTCTTCATTGATCTACGCATGCTTGTTCTGCGCAGCCGCTCTGCAGGCATTGACAGTCGAGCAAATAATCGGAATGTACTCAAATAACAAGAAGTTATCCACCACTATGCAAATCAAGTTTCAACATGTAGTAAGATTTGTGATTACTTGCAATCATTGGACGATGCTTCCAGCGTGATAATCTCCTTCTAGATATCTGCTTGTTTGATTATTCCGAAAGAACGAACAAGAAAAATAACATATGGTGAGGATTCTACTTGGTTGGTTAGTCCTATAGTCGCGTGGTCGCACTCTGGTGAATAAGTATTGTTGTCGATTTCAAAAGTTAGGTTATTAATATCAAGATACATGGAATGAGTCTTCCTTACTATCTCAGACTTGATATTAACGGCAATGCATTAATATCATATCGAATTTATGCATAGAACTTTTACGGTTTGTTCATTATAGGTGCAAGCATGCTTCCATCGTTCACTAAAAGCTTAATCATATATGACGCCAGTGACTTGATCAAGCGCTTCGGTTATGATGAGTACATAGGGGCTTCAGTTTGGTTGTATCTTGATATTATGAACACCTCCTCTTTCAGCTTCTCAATGATTTAGTGGATGACCGCTAAAACAACCGTTTGGCATGCCCTTGCCCTTGATTTTGTGAATGATGAATTGGGTCTTAATTGAAGAAACAGACAAGGGCTGAAGCTTTTGAATGGTGATAGGGACATGAGCATGGTTTTGCCAGCAACTGTGATCTGTGATTTTGTATAAACAAGTTTGAGGTAATAGAAATACCATTGGCACTTTATATTTGACATCCTAGCTTCTCCATTTGATTTACAAATGCTCGTTATCAGCTGTCGCTTGGGAGCCATTGATGGTCGAGCATCAGCGAGTCACCATTGTTTAGGGTGGTGGGCGTGTTTGAATGAAAGAACTTTTTCTGAAAATGATCAGTCAATTGGAAAACCATTTACGGGCCAAGAAGTCTCAGTAAAATCAATCAGTCCTCTTTCGTTGCATGTTCGATATGTTTTCACGTCCAGGAATCAACTAAAAACCTACTACATTGGAAGTTTCTTTTAGCTACTGAAAGCACGATAATTCATATCTAATAGCATAGTCTCAAGCCAGAGTATCGACAAGAGGAGCTCTAATTCGTCCGAAGCTCAAGCACTCCCAGAAGAACAGCCCAAAGGACCAGCCACAACGATTTCCCTCGTAGAAGCGAGTGAGCTGCAAGAGGGAAACAAGAACATATCATAGGCCTTAAATTAATTTCTCTATGTAGGCAGAGGCATGATCGAAAAGGGACTGAAAATCGAAGGACCAAACTGCAACTCTAACTGGCGACATGAACTTACTCACCTTTGCTCACATCAATGTTTTCCCATTTAGGTGGCGAAGATGCATTCGGAAAAGGAATCCCAAGGTTCAAGCAATCCGTTCCGAACGAACCTTCGAAATCAAAGGGAAAACATAAAAACAAAACAGTCTCAAAGAAGAAGCATATAGTCGTCGCTACCTATGAGATCATTTTACTAATCCGATTGATCGAGCCAGCCTATGCCCTCTCGTTCCGGTGACCTAAAGTTCAGGGCAAAAGAAGAAAAGATAAGAATCCGGAGGTCTTACATTCTTTAAAACAAGGCAAGGACGAGAGCTTGAGGATATTGCTGTAACCCTCTTCGCAGACGCAAGCGTACGAGTACTGCGATGTTTGGTTGCACGACCCGCCTCCGCAATCCACCCACATGCAGGCTGCGGAAACCTCAAAGCAATATGGGAAACAAGAACATCATTGGCATATGATGTTGAATAAGTAGAACAGGAGGAGTTGAAAGAGAGTGAAGTCGATTACGATTGAGGATTGAAGGATGTTTGCCTTTGTCTCCACTTGCTTTCGCTTGAGACAGTGAGGAAGGTCTGTCGCAAGAGGAATTGATCGTGCCTGCATGCGCATGAAATGGACGAAGGAATTATTAGCATGAATGTCGCGCGTGATGATGGTCGAGGCTAGAGAGAAGTCGGGACGGCATTATTTTTCCGAAAAATCGTCCTCGTTCCGTGCCGAACTTACAGATGCGTTAGTTCGTGAAGGTCGGAACGCAAGCATGACTCGTCTGATTATCACAACTCAGGCGCGACCTAAGTCATTAACAATTCATAGACTCATAAATGCATACACACATGCACGCATGGCGTGCACATACATATGTAAGTACGTGCATCATTCATGTATGCGTAGATACACACATAAATACATCCATCTACGTAAATACATGCATTGTGCATGCATGTGTCCATACATCTACATGCACACATATATAAGTCCTCACATGTATGCATATATACATGCAATATATACACAAGTACGTACATACATACATTCATGCGGTTGAATATACATACATTTATGTTATATGGAAGTCTCGTAATGACGCCTTATTTCAAGGAAAAGCGGTGTCCATTCCTTCTATAAAGCATTATATATTTAGAGCTGTTAAGTACAAAGTGGCTTCAGGGCTGAAGATTCAGAACAATATGGTCAATAGAAGATTGCAAAGAGCTTGGGGATTTGATGCCTCTATTTTTTATGCTTAAGTGCTTTGGTGGTCTTGTTATATCGTTACTACTTTAGATATTCTTGGATTCTGGCACCTTTTCACTCAGTAGCTTTTGCTAATCGAGTGTAAATGGGTACCGGTATCCCATATGTTGTACAGTGATGGTCTGGAATATACATGCTTATCTTACCAAAAAAAATAAAAATATATATATATATATACAGACTAGTTATATGTAGTTGTTTGACTTGGACATGAATGTGCCATGCTGGAATTACTAGTTAACATGCCCACGCTTTGCGCATATAATAGAGAAAATATACTTTATAGTATGTCTGTTGTCCATCAATTTAGTACTGAATTTTTTATATTAATAACATAAAAGGAAAAAAAAATGAAGTATAAAATTTAATGTGCATAAGGAAAACATCTTATGTGTCATTTTTTTGCAACTGTATTCCATGGATCAATATCATCTTAATTTGTATGTAAATGTAATTGTACGATAAGTTTATAACTAATTAATAGTAATTTTCCAGCTTGCCACTTGATCAGGTAGTGTTGTAACCCCTCACTTTTAAATTGTCACTCACAAAAACGTTGTGTCTGTTGAATGTTGCCTTCGTGGGTTGTTAAAATTAACACTCAAAGTCTACTACTAGAAGTTAAAGCTTAGGAAAGAATTTGGTTCAACATTCATATTAGAAAAGCTGAATGATCACAATCACGATGATGATGATCACAAATTAAATGCGTTTCTCTCTTGGTTTTGAGATCGAAATGAACTCTTCATAATACCATGCAATTGAATATTATTTTCAAATGCTTGATTGAAATTGTCAATGAAGGTAATTTCGGGAGCATGTAAATTCTACACACTTCAGTATACAACTTTAAAATTTAATCTTGATAGTGAATTAATGAAAGCAAATCGTGTAATGACTCATGAAATCCCTCCAAACATCATTATAAAAGCTGTCAGCTAGCTTTCCTAAATGAGGCCTGGCGTTTCCATTTTGACTGGAATATGTACTCCAATCGCATTCAATGGAGTTGATGAATTATAAGACACTACATGTGCAAACTGCAAATTCTTACCACAGTCAAAAGCGCAGCATGATCATGACGTATAACAAACATATATTTAGGGTTTCGAAAGCCAAATTGTTGACACCGCAGATCAGGCAACGCACTTCTCTAGCAATTATTCAATGCCATCATACACACACGACCGGGCTAAAGTTAGCAAGAGCCTCAAAGGGTTTTTACATTTCAAAGTTACATATTATAACCACATTATTGAAGGTCATGTAGCCTGCAAGTCCCTAAACAGGTGGAGAAGATGTGCTATTGAGCTAAAGCAGGAGCTACAAAGTCGGGCTACAATTTTCACTTTAGCTACCTAACTCAAGACATTGACGGGCTTGAAATTTTTATGTCCAGTTTTAATTAATTCCTTCAGTTTCCTGCACGAACCATTGCATCAAACAGTCAATGCACTGTACTAGAACTTTTGAACCTTGCTGATTAGTTCGCCTTAGGCCGTTGAAATGAAGGGTTATTTATGAACATGGGATCAAGAGTTGGAAATTTCGAGTTCAATTTTTTTCTTTTTATAATGATGGATATTACTTTTTATACAGATTAAAGATGGAAGGATCAAAGTTAAGAGCTTTTTGGAAACTGGCAGCTAGGCTGCCTAGAAAAGCACATGAAGCTGTGCGGACTACAATTTACTAAAAACTGGGTTTGACCAAGAGAGAGCAAATAATATCTGGGTATAATTAATAACTTGTTCATAAGGTGTAAACTAACCCAATTGCATCGAAAACAGATTACGCAAGAGTTAACAGCAAATGCATAGGCGAACCTTGTCTTTCTCATGCAGTCCCAACTTCAATCAATGCAGCAAGTTCCAATGGAGATAGTAGGTGCACTCCGATTTTACCAGCAGAAAAGATAACATCCTATCAAACGAAGGCCTTGCTTTTCTACCCTCCATCACCATAAAAATCACCCCTTTTTACCGCCCGAGTTGGAAGAAATACTACAAGGCCTAACCACCTAACGCTTAGCGAAGGAAAAACCAGAGAGAGAGAGAACATGGACTTACAGTTGGGGAGCGTACAAGGAAGGAACTCGAGAGGATCCGTGCCACGAAGAGGGGATTTCCTCCAACCAGGATCGCACTCGCATTCGTACAAAAAGATGGCCGAGTTATTGAGCAAAGGCTTGCATTTCCCTCTCCCGCACGCCACTTCCCTGCACCTGTCATCTGATAACAAGAAACCCACAGTACAAAATAAATACGCATTTAGGAAAAGAGAAAAGACTATACAGCGAGGAACTAAGGACAAAGAAAGACACCCATCAACACAGAATCTGAATTCAAATGGAAGAACCCAACGTATCTGATGAATACCCTGTAAAGGAGGGAGGAAAGGAGTTAGGGGAGACAGAAGGTCGCTCGTTGTAGGGGTCACGAGGACAAAGAGCGTGGCGAGGAGGCGAGAGAGGACGGCGAACGAAATGGCCATGGCTGAAGAAGGAGGAGTTGGAGGAGGAGGAGGAGGAGGAGGAGGAGGAGGAGGAGAGAGAGATTTCTGATGTCTGAGTTTGAATTTGTGAAGTAGTCTTAGGATGGAGGGGTCGGTTGTTGGTACTAAGGGGTGCCAAAAATGTCAACGCGGCTCGCCTATGATGCTTGCAGAGAGCATTAATTATGGGTCAGGACAGTTCAGAGCTGAGTTGAAGCAGAGATCCCCTACTGCATAATCTCATGTAACTATGGTTTGGTTCTCATTGTCATCCCCCACTTTGTTTCAACGGCATTGGCGAATGGCTTTCTGTAAGTTTTTTGAATAAAGGAAGGAAGAAGAAGAATAGGAAAAGAAAGAAAAGCTTTTATAGGAAGAATTGGAGCATTTGGTGTCGTTTCAATTTTTCTTTTTTTTTTTCAAAATAAAAGAAAGTAGAAATCTATTTGATAACATCAGTTAATATTTTCATTTTCCAAAATAGAAAATTGTTCTAGAGAATAGATTTAGAATGGAAACAAGAAGTATAAAAAAAATTATTTCTCATTTTCGAGAACAATTTCTGAAATAAGTCATTTTCTTTCTTTTCTTCTTCTTTTTCTTCTTCCTCTCTTAATCAGTCCTCGCCGCCGTGGCCGGTGGTCACACCCTAAGTGACCTGGGGACTCTAGAGAAATCATCAAAGATGGAAATCCATAAAGTTCTTTCATTTTTCTTAAAATCCCCAAGACTTCTATGTTTTAACCTACAAAGGTAGGTTTAGAAAAATATTAAAAATTATAGTCTTAGTACACTTTTTATTTATTTATTCTTCCTTTTATATATATAATTAGAGCTCTTACTTGAAAGAGGGATAATATTGAATTTTAGAACTCTTACCGCAACTAGAGGAGGCTCGAACTAAAAAATTTCGAAATTTCTTGACCGATTCAGGTCAAGTCGAGCTTTTTTAACAGCCCCAATTGAGACCTCAATGAGGGCCAACGACCCTCGTGAGTGATGACTCCATTGTTAGCCACCATCACACGAGGATTGACCAACCCTCTTGTGACATTTGTGAGGGTTGATCGACTCTCCCGCGTTGGTGGTCAACATTGGAGCCATTGTCACACGAGGCACGTGAGCCCTCGCCAAAAAGGAGGCGAGGGCTAGCAAGTCCTTGCTAGCGATAGTGGATGGTCAATGGTGATGGTCGAGCCATGTGGACCCCCAACATTCACTCTCTCTATCTTGTTGGTCCTTAATTTTTTTTTTTTTTTTTTTAAAGAAACTTTTATTTTTTCTTTAATTCTAATTTTCTAAAATTACATATAATTTTCTTAAAGCTTTTTGTTTTTGAATTTTTCTAATGGGTTGCCACACCCACAACACAAACACCATGTATAAAAAAAAAAAAAAAAAAACTGAAAAATGGCATGCCAAATTTTAGCCATGTTCGCGTCAACAAATTTAGTTGTAAATTTGTTGAAATGACTAAACTACACCCAATAGAAAACTTCTTACGATTTGATTACACAAAATTCAAACCTTTTAAGACTTGATTACATATTGGCGCTAACATTCAAGACAACGGATGCAACGAAATCTATGGACGAAAGCTCCTTGCGACGAACACGGCTTATTGCTTGTGCATGCAAACCTAAATTTCGACGCTCTTGTTTATTTCGTCACCCCAAAGTGGCACAAACTTCCTAGTCATTAACCTGTCCTGCGACGAAATCTTATTTCGGTCGGACAAGATCACCTTCAGCGGCGCATTTAGGTGTCCACCGACCAAATTGAATCCGTCACCAGAACGTACGAACTTGTATTTTGCCGCTAACATCCCTAAAAGTTGACATGGGTTCAAATGACTTCACGCCATCTATTTGAGATACAGATTGTAGAGGCTACCGGCACTCCATGCAGTCCAATAATCGAGTGATTCGTTTACTTGATTGAATCCTTTTAAGTGAGTCCTAATTATGATCATCAAACGTTGCTTAATTTTACTGGTGTTGAACAAATTAATTTTTCATTGCTTATTGGAATCATCAAGCTGGCTCGGTGAGTGTGCGTCAAAGCAGGTTTATCGAATGGCATTGGTTGTGGGAGCGCTTGGAGTTACACATGTTCACATGACGAACCTAAACGTGTTTAAACTGGTTATAGAGGTTAATAAATCACGAGGCATGCATAATCAGCCATGTATAAATGGGGAAAACATTTCCCAAAAAGTCCAAAACCTATTATCCAATGGCCAATTTAGTTATAAATATTTCAATTGTATTAATTAGTCCTAAACCTTGTAATGATTTGTCAAAATAATATTTCGGCGATTTCCGTTCAAAATGACTTGGAAAGACTATATTGTAAATTGTGAAAAGGTTAATGGTTAAATTGACAAATAAAAAAAAAATTATGACTAAATTAGTACAATTAAAAAGTTAAGAATTGAATTGATTACTCGTATAATAAATTTATGAACTTTTTGGACAATTATCATTGTATAAATGAGTGGACTGTTTATGATATGAAATCGAT
The DNA here is from genome assembly GCA_014182845.1 of Corymbia calophylla. Classification (NCBI taxonomy): domain Eukaryota; kingdom Viridiplantae; phylum Streptophyta; class Magnoliopsida; order Myrtales; family Myrtaceae; genus Corymbia; species Corymbia calophylla. Next base: position 44,926,781 of record CM024700.1, on the reverse strand, counting down.
TGAGCTCGACCAGAAAGTAGCTAAATGTCTACATGGCCTATAAATAGAGATGACCGGAGACAAAAAGATAAAAATAGCCAGAGAAAATATGAAATTGACACAAGCTATAAATACGATGAGGAAGAAACATAATGCATCGTCGAATATTGTCAAATGCAAAACCGATTCAGAATCTGATTATGTCCAGTACAAAAAATCTGAATTTCCGAATTAGATTTTCTCGCATTTATTATATTTATTTGGTAATTAGTTGTTCTTTTAGAAAATATGACGAGGGAAAATGATGAAACGTGGTTGGCGTCGGTTTGCTAGTTGGTCCATATGGTGAAACCAAATAGCCCACGGGCTTGAGTCCAGCAACGAGCTGTGTAAATAGTAATTCTGAAGTTAGCCCATTATAAAGAGCCCATCATGTACTAGAGTTCCCATAGCGGGCAATTCAAAATTTTCTGCCATGAAGCTGGAGAGTGATCTGTAAATTACATTTCATTAGCAAAATGAAAAAAAATAAATTCCAATTACTCCACCTCCGCCGGCCGCCGTCGCCGCCGATGAACACTGCAGTGGACTTTGAAGCCGCCGCCAGGAAATAGAATTCCATTAATGATGCGGGATGTTTTGCCATCATCATTGACTTTATTTTATCTTGAGTTCATTCTTGTATATCTTATTAAAAGTGGATTTTTGTGCATTAATGATTGTGGGAGGTTTTTCCATTAGTGTTTCTCGAATAAAAATTTAATATTACCATTAGTTTTATTATTATAATGTTATCTTATATATAAGACAAAAAATGAGTACGTTGCTATGATTGAAATTTGTACAATAAATGAGATGAAGGTTCTAATATGCATCATGGGTTTTAACAAATATATGTTGGGTAAATATAATTAGTGAGGTAGAAACTTTGGACTCTATATAAGAGATCGGACTCGTTCACATTATGAATATTAGTAGTCCATCATTTATATTCGACAAATTAGAATATGAAATGTCTGAAGCTTTACATATAACTCGCGCAAGTCAACCCCAAGAAACTAGTTTACTCCGTTGCATTCAAGGAAGACGTTACTCTAAGATCTAATCTTCGACTAAAAGAAACTAAAAGGGCATACATTACCCTTTCATTTGCATCCAAAAGACAATTTTTTCCGTGGTAAGATATTAAAGAGAGCCGGATGACCATTCGAATAACACGTGGGGATTTTTATGATCCTTCGAAGGATTGATCCATTGTCTTAAAGCCATCGTATATCGAACATAGCATCGCCAAGTGATGGCAAGGTCGACCTTGCCAGTAGCCGATGAGGGCGAGCCTCGCTAGTGCTTGGGTGAGGTTGACCTCATCGGCTCTTGCCTCAAGCTGGTCGCCAGCAACAGGCTAGATGATCAACATCAATGATTTCTTGTCGAAAATTGGTTAAATGGACTGAATTGATATACAAATAAAAGGTTTAATACTCAATTGATTGATATAATTATAATAGATTTAGAAAAATAATTTTCAAATTATTCATTTTTCTCTAAACAAATAAAATTTTATTCATGCATTTTTCAAGTCCCTAACTTTCTGATAAGAATTTTGTCCTTTACTATTGGGGATGTCTATAGTCGTGGGCGATTAGATAGGAAAAAACCATTCATCATCGTAGTTGCAGGAGCTATTCAGGGATGTCCAAAAGCTTTGACATCCCATCAATTACGAAGGACAATGTCAAGCCTTCAATTCTGCTGATATTCTCATGAAAAGTATACAAGGTCTTAATTGTGGCACCGCAAACTGTGAAGTATCAAGTATCCACCACTACTTTTTGTTTATACCATTTCATACATATCTATAGATATATGATATAACAAAAAAATACGATAAGGTGTAACATGCGACAATTATGTCATGTGATAGCCGTATGTGAAGAAACCAATCGATAGAGAGTGAGAGTTGTGATACTTACATGCAAGTGCCATGGTTTGTGAATCCTCCTGTATCATAACATTTATAAGTGATGCTTAGGGTTATCGGGTGAAAAGTGAGGGATACAGATGGGATGAATATAACTGGTCTGTGGGAGTGGTGTCAGAACAATTGATGGTAAGAGTTCTAGGGTCGAAAATATATCTTTTAGGAGCTCTAAATATGGGGTTGGCCTCCCATGCACAAATTGGTCAAGAGTCGAAACCGCTCTCTTGATGAGACCATGGTAGACTGAAATCGGTTGTCAAACTTAAAGTGCTCAGCTGTCTCACTCGATGGACTAGACGCTCGAGCTAAACTGGACGTGGCACAATCTCATATAAGGAAGTTATTTGTTGTATTCTTCTATGTAATAACTAATGAACAAAGGCTAGCCCGGTTAATTCCACTCACCAGGCGTCGCACTGGTCATTCTATAGCCAAGAAACTGCCGACCTGTAACAAATGGTATTAAAGCAAGGATTCCTCTAATAAGTGGGTTGAGCTAGGACAAACCTGTGGTCTACCCAGTCCTACAAAGGCGGAGAGTGAATCACTAGGGTAAAAGGTGCTTGGACAAAAGGTGACTTTTGACCAGCTTCTAGGATGGCAATGGGGGCACAGGGAAGATCCAGTTCCTCGCTAAATGGGGATAATGTTCTTGGATTGATCAGCGACTGTCAAGGAGAGGTCTGTTGTGATGTTTTCAACAAGAAAATAACCTCCATTAGTTTGCTAGAGTCAAGATGCTTAGTAGGCAAAAATGGTGCTGCCAAAAGGTGCAGTTGGCAAGGAATGCCACGTTTGCCAAGGAAAGCGAAGGTGACTATTAGAAGGCCGAACGGTTGCAATCAAAAGAGGTTACCAATGGAGCAAACCTTGTTTTATTGGGCAAGCGGGACCATTCGATGTAGGATCCCAAAAGTGACACATCAATAGTTAAGGAGCCATAATGAAGCAATAGAAAAAACCGCAACAAGGGCATTGCAGAATTGAGTGGGGGAGAATATCACGATATGTGAATTCTCTTGTACTCGCGACACTTGTGAGTGATGTTTGGGATTATCGGATGAAGAGTGAGGGATGCAGATGAGATAAATTCAACTGGCTCATGGAAGTAGTGTCAGGACAATTGGTGTTATGAGTTTTAGGATCAAACAAATATATCTCTTAAAAGCTCTGAAGGCGGCATTGGCCTCCAGTGCATAAATTGGTTGGGAGTTGATGATGCTCTCCTGATGAGGCTATAGCAGGCCGAAATCAGTTGTTGAGCCTATAGTGATATACTGTCTCACTCAATGGACTAGACGTCCGAGCTGAACTAGGCATGATATGATCTCGTATAAGGAAATTATTCATCGTATTGTTTTCTGGAATAACTAATGAATGAAGGTTGGCTTAGTTAATTCCACTCGCCAAGCATCACACGAGTTATTCTGCAACTAAGGAACTGCCGACCTGTGACAAACATCAATCGGGATGCATATGACTCAAATAACGTGTGACTAGTCAATCATGCCACGTCAATTGTGTAATACACATATCATGTGGTGGCAATGTAAGAATTTTACTAATTTGGGCTAATATTAATTTACAGGATTGGTCTAATAAGGTGAGATATAATGTTTCTTAATTAGTTTAATGGGACTTACTAGTATGGGTCAAGTTGAACCTAGCTCGTGATGAGAGGATCTGATTGAAAACTTTATAGATAGCACTCAAGTTTCTCCTCTAACCCTACAATAATATGATAAGGGTGAATGGCAGTCTTATTGAGCTAATGATGCAGAGGGTAATAGAGGAAAAGCGCTTGAGCTTCAAGAACAGTGGATTCCCAATCGGGTACGCAAATCTCTTGATTCTATATGTGTTCTTGTTTTTAGCTATGGAGATCTTGAGTGTAGCTTTCGCAACCAACATATGATATGTGATGAAACGGATCGGTAGAGACTTAGGGTTTCAAACCTTAATGCAAACATTCGTCAGGATGCGTATCACTGAATAATGTGCGATGGGCTAATCATACCATGTCAGCTGTGGAACAGGAAATGTTCATCTTATGAGATATTGGATTCATACCGATCAAGGGGAGCTGCCCGTTGCATCGCAGCACTGTAGCGATCCCTTTTTCTTATTGTGCTCTCTTTCTATCCTTCGAGGCAATGAATGAGAAGAAGGGAAAGGACGAGGAGGCATGCGCGCCGAAAGTAGGAGGAGAAAGCCATTTGAAAGTCAACTGCAGCCCTAATAATTTGAGCCAAGTCCACCGTAATGTCATCTCACTCTCACTTGCCATATTGTTCATGTGGACCGCTATTATTCTTTCACGATTCCTTAGCTAGAACTGGTCAGTTGGTCAGTGCCGATCCCCAAGGAATCATGAAATTGGATAGCAGGAAATTGCGAAGGACAAAGATTGTGATGTCACTTCAGTAGGGCGAAAAAAGAAGGAAAAGATCCTCCCCGCTGCATCTAGAATATTGATAATGCCAATAAGTGATTCATCTGTGCACAGACAATGTACAGGGCTATTTAGAGCACTTTAATCAACCTTTTTTTTTGTCTGTTTTAGCTATTCAGGATTAATTTCGGATTTTCTAAGGTGTTGAATCTATCTCAAATTCTTTATAACTTGGGCAAACATTAGGGCTTGGGGACAATATAAATATTGTTTTTCTCAAGTTATTAGATTAAGAAATTGAGATGGAAAGAGTTTTAGGTTTTGAGCTACCTTTTGTAATCCTTAAATTTCTTTAATGGATTTTTACTTCACCTCTTCTCGTGATTTTTCCTGCAAGGATTTTCCACGTAAATCTAGTGTTCTTTTACTCTTTTCAGTTTTAATTTCATTATAATTTCCGTCTCTGCCATAACATAAGGTTTAGTGGGTAAATTTTGTTATGCTCAAAGAGTCGGACCACTATTAGCATTAATTTTCACAGAATATCAAGAGTTTTTTCTTTTTTTTCTGAAAGTTTAGCATGCGAGTGATCCTGTGCTTAGGCGCGCAGTGTCTGCTGATTAATCTGTTTTTATTGTTTATCATTTTTATCGAGTCGATTCCTCAATTTCTACTCAATTTAGATTGCATATAACCGAAATAAGAGGATGAAAAACGGCGAATTGCATCGGAGAAATAAAAGTAGAAGCTGCGTGTTCCATTGCCGGACTCGAAAAGTGAAATGAAAAGAGGAGGGTGACGAAGTACAGAGCTGTAGTGGATGGTCGGCTGTGTGTCGACCGTTGACAACGAAACGTTCGATGGATGCAGCCATGCAATAACATGTGATCCATGTTCTTCTGGCGAGATACTCCATTCCTTGCGCATAGTTCTCTCCAACAAAGTATAATCCAACGCCATCTTTTCCCCTTATTCATATATAAACACATTAATATGGACATTAAACCTATACGGACTCTTGAAGTGCACCAGACATGCTCTTTGTAAAAGAATAGAAAGAAAGAAATAAAGAATAGCACCTCTACAAGTACGAGTATGTGCGTGTGTAAGGAGGTTTCTCGGAACCGTCGAGTCTCATATTCGACTCGAGAGTCTTCTGCAGGGTAAACGTGTCTTGTCTTCCTCTGCTCGAGCCTGAATTCGGGGTATTGTAATTGTGCATTTTCTTGGAACCATCGGAAGCACAGACTCGTGTGCTTCGGTTAGGTACCTTATATGTGCAAGATCGACAAGAGATGGTAACATTACAGCACAGATTAGCAGAATGCTCGGAGGTTCCTGAACGTCGTAACCAAAATCTCTAGGGATTACTCAAGTTTAAACACAGTTCTTTACCTCTATTCACGCTTAACTTCCGACCATCGCGCTTACACGTTCTCTGGGGACAACCCAGGAGCACAAATACACCAGAGGAGATTAGCATAGGATATTCAAGGAGTCTTGGAATAATCTCTTTTCCTTCTTTTTTCCCCAGTTGGTTAGGACATTGGGGAATTTTTACCTCAAAAATGGAGGTCACATGTTCAGTTTCCATTGATTGCGGTTCGGGCCACCTATACCAACCAAAAGTCTTGACTTAACTAATAAGTAGTCAATGCATCTTGTAAAGTATTTCATGGGCTTTTAGGTAATTGGCCTCTATGTTCATGCCTCCGGATGATGCCAACTATTCACACAATATAGCTTCAATCATCTACATTCTGAATATGAATCCGTATCCGTATAGCAACCTCAATTATTAGCGTCCGTGTCGTCAAAATGGGGGTCCAAATGAACTATTCAATGGTGCCCCTGAGCCTCCCGCTGGTCACCATCTCCCTTTTTCTTTCTACTGCTTTCTGGCTGATGCTCGCAGCAGTGCTTCCCACATACATTTCGTAAATTATATTGTCCACAGGTGACATGGATTCTTCAATGAGTACAGAGCCCGCGCGTCGCGACGGATAAACAATACTCCTCGTACGATTTCAAAGAAAAAAAAAAGGAGAAAAGAATTCTTCAAAGTTTTATTTTTTTATTTTTTAAAATACAATGTCAAGCATTTCTTTTGAAATAATTATATTTTGCTGGGACCCCTTTTTAGAGTACTTATTCCTATGTAAGTCAATCGGTTAAATAGTTCCGACCGAAAAAAAAAAACGAAATTGGTTTAATAGATAACAATGCATATTTACCTCGAGTAAGTGTGGGATCCATTATGAGAAGGGATAGTGTTTGTACGACTAAAATGAAGCCTTTAAATTCCAATTACAGTAATCTCTAGTGGCATCAATATCTCCATCTTAAAGTTTGACTAATGAGTTTATATGTGTGAAGCAAAGTAAAATTATTATGTTACCATATGTGTGCATGCATTTGTTAAGTTATATAGTAAATTTTTAAATCGAAATTTCGATTTTCAGATTTAGAATGACTCTTCATCCTGTCCATGCACCTGAAAAAGGAATTATTTAATCCACCTAAATATCTTGCTTAAAAAAAGGTTAGGCTAAAAATAAGATAAAAAGAGGCTAAAGGGAAAAACCAAATGACAAATGGAAATTTTCAAAATTTGAGATGGAGATATTTAGCATAACTTAAAAATGAGTAAAGAAAAAGTGGTCGGGCAAGAAGAGAAGTCCATTGTCCCACATTATAGTATACCCTTTATACCCCTCATGCATGGATCAAAATATCAAAATATTCCTTCGAATATACCCCTTATACCCTTCGATAATGATTTTTGGAGGGAACAATTTGGCTTGTAATATATGCGCATATATGTATATATGGGAAACTTCCAAATAAGAGTATAAAGTACCATCATTTTCCAGACAATGACTTGGAATGAATCTTATTTCAAATAAAGTTTTGAAGTAGCCATGTCAGTCTCAAAAAAAGGCCCGACCTCAATGGTTGAATTTTTTAAAATTTTTTTTCCTGTTTTCTTTTCATAAAAAACAAACTCAAAAAGAAAAAATAGTTAAAACTTTTAAAAACACACACATACGCATAAGTCCTCCGGCCAGGCCTCCCACCTATGTTTTTTTTATTTTTAAAAAAATCTTTCTTCTTCTTTTTTTCTAGCTTTTAATCTAGTTTAACTAAAATTTAGGTTAAAATTATATTTTGTTAAAATGCCCTTGATCAGCCAGAATATTTTGTCGGCTAGCGAGCTGGCAAAAATATACCCTTATTTAAAACAATCTAGCCACTTTAAGCCTTTTAAAAAAATAAAATTTATTATAGGTTCTTATTTGAGAAAATAATGGTATTGTGAGTTCTTATTTGGAATTTTACTATATATAATTACCAATATTTTGATTCATCAATCTCATGGACAGTCCTAATGATCAAGGTGTAAGAATTAGGAGCGCGACATAACTTCACTCCCCACCTTTTCAAGGACAAGTAATCTCATGACTCGACCCTTCATTTTATGTCTTGGGTTATTATGAAATTGGCGCGCGAGTCAAATAAGGTATGTCACTAATCCAATGTCTACTTATCTCATAAAAGGTTCATCACAGAAGAAAATGGGAAAATAATGTAAATGATTCTCGAACTTTGGTTTAATGTGCAATAATATCCTTAAACTTTTGATTTATTTAATGTGGTTCCTAAACTACCAATAAATGTTTAATTTTGTCCCAAGATTATATGAAAATGTTCAATTTTATCCTTCCTTTAATTCAAGTTAATAGAATTTGTTGATGTGACTTCCAATCCATTAAGTTTGAACGGTGGACCGCAAATGAACTTACTCGTAGATTATTTATAATTATCTATGTCATCAAATAACGATAGACGTGTTAACTCCCGAACTTCTTTTTTTTCCTTTTATAAAGTAGATAGATATAAAGATGAACATGCTGACTCATCATTTGCAAATGTCAAGCTCAACATGTAATAACCCATGTCATCAAATAATGTTTAATTATTGTTTGAGCAAATAGAATGACTATATTGAACATATATCAATAATTCAAGAATCACATTAAACAAATTAAGAGTTTGGCGATGATATTGAATATTGAGTCAGAATTCAGTGACCGTTTGTATCAATTTTCCAAAAAGAAGTCATATCTAAGTCTATAGAAGATAAATGCTTCAACATTTAATCCTGGAAAATAAATTAGGCTACATCAATAGTCCATATTTCAATCTAGATAGACAACAAATTATCCTATCCAATGTTTTGTGACATCTTCCAAACCTAATAAAAGGCCATATAAGAAATTTGGCACAAGGAGTGGGATCAATATTGATTAGATAAAAAAAATTAAAAGTAAAATAACAATCTCTATTATCTTCAAATGGTTGAGTGATGAAGTGACGTATTCAGCAATGAATCCACAATTCTTGACACTCTTTGTACACATCTCTTTGCTCTCCAATTAATCTATCGAGGAATCTCAATCGTTCTCAACTTGCTTGCGTTCGCATCAGACGATTGCGATTCCGAACCTCAGCACAGTTCGATTACCTGAAATGGAGAATCAAGTGAAACCGATCTCCTCACCGGCCACTCCTCCTCGTCCACCAAACCCAAATGATTGTCATAACCATTCACATCATCAATTTTCTTTGACAATTGGTTGCTTTTAGCTTCTCCTCATTCAAACCCCTCATTTGCTCCTCCTCAGTTGTTGTTTTCATTACCTTTGACGATGGCGCCCATCGTGCGATTGTGTCACTATCGAGACGCTAAGAGACAAGGTCGGGAGGAGGAAGAGGGAGAGGGATGAGGCCAATGATCAACGCATGATAGAGGGGGCAATGAGTGTGTGTCTGTGTTTGTGGGGCTGCCCGCAGGGGGGGGAAGGGAGGGGAAATGTCACTATATCTAGAGCCATCGGCGGGAATGTTAGAGGTGGAAGCTGGTGTCTCATAGTGGGCGGCGATGAGGAGTTGTCCGGACATGAGGCGGTTTGGTTTGCTAAAGGGGCCGCGAGAGAGAAGCTCCTAGTGGCTATAACCATCAGCGAAATAAGTAAAGCACCAAAGAGTGGAGGCATGATCTAAGAGAGAGAGGATATTTGGAGGATTTTCGAAAATTCTCAATTCTATCTTAAATAACACCAAACATATAGTGATTTTTCACGATTCGGAGGATATTTGGAAAATTTCTAATCTTATTTTATCATATCTTATCTTAATTTGATTGTATACGACCAAACCCAATTTAAAAGACTTATCATATATTAGTATTTTCACAACTGGGCGTCTGTTCCGAAAGTCATGTCTGTTTAATTAAAAAAAGAAAGAAATATCGTCAAAAGTGGAAAAGAATTCTCTACAAGAAGTACATGCACTAGTGCCGTGACATTGACAAGACTGAACAAAATGGGCATGTGCCAGGCCCAGCATTCGCTGGGCTTCGTCTAAAAGATGAGGAAAACTAGTCATCTTAAACATCATGTCACCCTCTATGTGAAATGTGTGGTCCATGCTACGAAAAATATAAGGAAAAAGAAAAAATAAAATCCCAGATGATAAAGATATTCACATGCAAGTAAAACTTTGGGCTACTCATAAGTTACAAGAAATCAATTTAAATAAATTTTCCCCAAATAAATAGAGACAAGCATAACAGCAATGGCTTTTGGAACGATTGACGAAAGCATTTTCATTTTCGTAGATTAGGAACCTATTAATTTACGATAAAGATCTTATAGTGGCTTAGAAAATAGTCACTTGAAGCTTGAACAACACGAAACACCAAATATTGGTCGAAATATTGTTCTTTCGAGGAAAAGGAAGAGTTCTTTTTCGAGGAAAACAATTTGCTCTTGCTGATTTATAAAGTAGAAGGTCGCTCCGAAGGCACTTGATATATTTATAAAAATAAGATTCGGATTGACATTGTGTCTTGTCCGAGCATTTACATGATTAAGACGGCAACTATCTCTCATATTTCTAGTTCATAATTTTTTTCCCACTCTTAATACCGCAGTAGTATGATGCTTAAATCATCCATCAACTCTCAACTATTGAGTAACTTTAATTGATATGTTAGTATATTAAAGGGAAATTTGATAATGCTTGACCCTAAAAATGAGAGGATCCACTCTTTGTATATATGGATACTTAATTTAAATATGGAATTATGCCCTAATTTAACTACTTAAACTTATAGTATAGTTGGCTATGATACTCAAATTTTCATATATATTAGAATATGATTCTGAGTTCAAATCTCTTTACTTTCCATATGATATCTATCCATGCTTAAAATGTTTAAATATTAAACAATGTGTGAGGATGAGTACTAAAGTGTTTAAATATTAAACGGCACATTTATTTAATAACTTATATTTCTATAGCAATTGGCTATAATTGCACTTAACTTTCAAATTTCATCACCACAAATCATGCTATCCCACAACTACCTAGCGGAATCTTTTAGAAACATTTTGAGCCTCTAATTAATTCTTCCCACTAGGTAACATCCGTATGTTTCCTTCTTATGATGCTAAGCCATACAAACGTACAACCAATCAGCACATTTCAATCACAAGACGCAAGCAATATCAATTTCATAGGGGGATAAGATCATAAATATTATTCTCCATGATTTAAATGATTTTACTTTAATTGATATGTTAGTATATTAAAGGGTAAGTTGGTAATGCTTGACCCTAAAATGAGAGGATCCATTCTTTGAATGAATACTTAATTTAAATATGGAACTATACCCTCGCGTAATTGCTCACTTATAGTGTAGTTGGCTTGATTCCTCAAATTTTCATTTATACTAGAATATGATGTTCCGAGATCAAAACTTCTTTTTTACTTCCCATATAAGATCTTTCCATGCCTAAAATGTTTAAATATAAAACAACGCACGAGAATGATTATTAAAGTGTTTAAACATTAAACAATCCCATCATTTAACAACTTATATTTATATAGCAATTGGCTATAATTTTGCTTAACTTTTACAATTCACGACTGCAGATCACATTGTCCCACAACTACGCAACAAAATCTTTTAGAAACATTTTGAGCCTCTAATTAATTCTTCCCACTAGGTAACATCCGTATGTTTCCTTCCTATGATGCTAAGCCATACAAACGTACAACCAATCAGCACATTTCAATCACAAGACACAAGCAAGATCAATTTCATAGGGGGATAAGATCATAAATATTAGGGAAAATGCCACCAAAAACCCTGAACTATGCCCATTGGGACAATTTTACTCTAAACTTTTTTTGTACCATTAAAAACCCTAAACTATACTACTTGAGACAATTTTACCCTAAATTTTTTCTTGTGCCACAAAAAACCTTAAACTATCATCTTGGGACACATTTACCCCAAACTTTTTAACTAAAAGGCATTTTCGTCTTTTTCTTTTTTCTTTTTTTTTCCTCTTCCCCTTTATTGGACCAGCGAGAGGGGAGCCGGCGATGGCCACCCTTGCCGGTGACGACGTCCGGCGAGGGTGGCCCACGCTGGGGAGGGTCACCCCGACCGGGCGAGGGCCGCCCGCCGGATCGGGCGGGGGGCCTCCCCGGCGTCGGAGAGGGTCTCCCTCGTGGGATCGGGCGTGGGCGGCCCCCCCGGCGTTGGGCGGGGCGGCCCTCGCCGGTCTCCCGGCAAGGGCCACCCTCGCCCGACTCGGGCAAGGGTCGCCCGCCACGGGCGGGGAGCGACCCTCCCGCAAGGGCCACCCTTGCGACGCCGGCGCCGGCGAGGGTGGGTCGCCGGCGCCGGCGGCCCCCTGGCGGTGGGGGAAGAAGAAAAAAAAAAATTTTAAAAACAAGGAAAAGACGAAAATGCCATTCAGCTTAAAAAGTCTGGGAAAATGTGTTCTAAGTGGCATAGTTCAGAATTTTTCGTTGCACAAGAAAAAGTTCAAGGTAAAATTGTCCAAGTGGCATAGTTTAGGGTTTTTGGTGGCACAAAAAAAAAGTTTTAAAATTGTCCCAAGTGGCATAGTTTGGAGTTTTTTATGGCACAAAAAAAAGTTCAGGGTAAAATTGTCCCAAGGGGCATAGTTTGGGGGTTTTTGGTGTCCTTTTCCCTAAATATTATTCTCCATGATTTAAATGATTTTACTTTAATTGATATGCTAGTATATTAAAGGGTAAGTTGGTAATGCTTGACCCTAAAAATGAGAGGATCCACTCTTTGAATGAATACTTAATTTAAATATGGAACTATGCCCTTGCGTAATTGCTTAATTATAGTGTAGTTGGCTTGATTCCTCAAATTTTCATTTACACCAGAATATGATGTTCCGAGATCAAAACTTCTTTTTTACTTCCCATATAAGATCTTTCCATACCTAAAATGTTTAAATATAAAACAACGCATGAGAATGATTATTAAAGTGTTTAAACATTAAACAATGCCATCATTTAACAACTTATATTTATATAGCAATTGGCTATAATTTCGCTTAACTTTTACAATTCACGATTGCAGATCACATTGTCCCACAACTACACAACAAAATCTTTTAGAAACATTTTGAGCCTCTAATTAATTCTTCCCACTAGGTAACATCCGTATGTTTCCTTCCTATGATGCTAAGCCATACAAACGTACAACCAATCAGCACATTTCAATCACAAGACGCAAGCAAGATCAATTTCATAGGGGGATAAGATCATAAATATTATTCTTCATGATTTAAATGATTTTACTTTAATTGATATGCTAGTATATTTAAGGGTAAGTCAGTAATGCTTGACCCTAAAAATGAGAGGATCCACTCTTTGTATGAATACTAAATTTAAATATGGAACTACGCCCTCACATAATTGCTTACTTATAGTGTACTCGGCTTGATTCCCCAAATTTTCATTCATATCAGAATATGATGTTTTGAGATCAAAACTTCTTTTTACTTTCCATATAATATCTTTCCATGCTTAAAATGTTTAAATATAAAACAACGTGTGAGAATGAGTATTAAAGTGTTTAAATATTAAATGACTCTATTATTTAACAACCTAAATTTTTATAGTAGTTGGCTATAGTTCTATTTAACTTTCACGATTCTCGACCACAAATCACACTGTCCCACAACTACGCAGTAGAATCTGTTAGAAACATTTTGAGCCTCTAATTAATTCTTCCCACTACGTATCCTCCGCACGTTTCCTTCCTATGCCGCTAAGCCATATAAATGTACAATCAATCAGCACATTGCAATCACAAGACGCAACCAAGATTAATTTTATAATGGGATAAGATCACAAACATTATTCTCCATGATTTCAATGACTTGACTACATGCGCAAAGGATCGAAAATGTTGTACTCTGAAGTCCATACCATGTTCTACAGCAACGAGTATTAGACATCAAAGAGACCCATGAACACACACATGCCACATACTAGGAATAATATAGCTTGCTATTATTACCCAACGACTAATGGAGGAAAAGACGGAAAAAAGGAAAAAGGCAAAAAAACAATGATGTGGCCAATTCTCATCCAATTGAGTCAATATTCATATGTGAAAATGATTATTGAACGCAAACCCTTGTGATAAAGCGTACTCTTTTTCTTTAATTTAAGTCGCAAGTGGGAGACTCGTTTGCTTTCATTATTCCCTTCTATAAGCAAGCACTAGATTAGTAGGATCAAAGGGGCCTATGGTACAGAAGGAGAGAAGGTTTCAACTGGGGTTGTATAAGCTCTCTCTCTCTCTCTTGCCCACCCCCCTCCCCTTATCTATCTACAACAGTTCCAAATTCAAATGATCATAGTCAAGAAAGTAAGGAAAACAAAGGGAAACGTGTGCATATAAAGAGAGAGGTTTTATCTGGGTACGCTCGAAACCTGAGCAGTGAAAATACTCGATGATCTTTCGTTGTGCTATACCTTTTTCTCAGAGTGCGCTTCCCTAGTTTCAAACCCAACATGCGTCTTTCGATTTTGGGGTTCGAAAGTGACCCATTATATTACCCTTTTTCGCCTTGCTTTTTCCAAGTTTTCAAGCTCGTAATGAGCATCATCAATTATGCAGCATTATTGTTGATTTTACAATGATTATGCTTAGCAAAGTCTGGCTTTTTTGGAACTACTATTTTATTGCGAGAAATAATCCATATGGTCACAAGCTTATGCCGTTCTAAAGCGCACAGGGCCACCAGCCAGGTCATCCACGCATGAAAACGGACGTTACCTTTCTCCATAGATGACTTAGGCTCCAATTATTTCATGAAAAATAAATAATTTAAAAAATATTTTTCTAAAAATGATTGCTTGCATCACTTGAAATAATTAATCAATAAAAAATATTTCCAATATTGATAATAATTTGTGTATGAACATTTTCATGGATGATGAAATTTTTTGCCATTCATTCATTTTTATAACAACGCGAGTGACAATTTTAGGAAAATATTTTCTAACTCATGAATTTTTCCCGAAATAAACAGAGTCTTAGGATGCGTTTGTTTCGCGGAAATCGTATCATTTTGGAAAATGTTTTCAGGAAATCATTTTCATGGAAAATAATTAGTTTTTCGTGTTTGATGATATATGATTGAAAATGTTTTCGGGCGTTTGGATCGCATTTGGAAAATGATTGAATAACATTTAAACTAACAATTTACACTAGTGTAAAAAAAAAAAAAAACAGAGAGATTTTTAGAGTAAAAGGAAAGGACGAGAGATGATCTAATAAAAAGGAAGGGACCTAAAGACGATAAAAGAGGAAAGTGTTTTCCCCTTCCCATGCACAGGAATTCATTTTCCCAAGATAATACATAATATTTATGTTGACTGTAAAGTATTTTCCATTGACCAAATCATTTTTGGAAAAACAAACAGAAGAAAGTCCGAAAAACACTTTCCGGAAAATTACTTTCATTGAAACAAACACACCCTTAGTTATTAAATCTACTTAATATTTCATTCACGTGCAGCGCAGTCTAAGTTATTAAGGAAACATTATCTTTCCTATGAGATACGGTAGTGGTGCATGACCTTTATCCGTTAGCTTTAAAATAGAGAACGCCAATTTTGAACGGTATTAATAGTTTTGTTTAATGAGATTTATCGTTATTTACAATTCCACCCTTTTTCTCCCAAATACGAGGTTAGAAGTGATCAATTTTAGGATGGATTAGTTCCCACCCTGGAACTGGAAAGATCATTTCCTAATTTGTGGAATCGAGAACTGTGGACTTGGTTCGACGAAGCCAAGCCTAAAAGATCGACTTGGCGCAGGAGGGTAAGCATTCTGAGCTAGAAGGAGGCAAGCAAATGAAGAGAAGCATTATGGGTTCTGGAACGAGCGTGATTTCTTTCTTTTTCTTTTTTTCTATTCCTTCTTAGGAATGAAACACAGGAACGAGACAAGGGATTAAAAAAAAACATTGTTTTTGAACACTTGTAGGGAACCAAATATTCTTGCAAAGTGCGAGTGTGTCTATGAATGTTGTTTTTTTCTTTCTCTAGCCTTTTGACAAAAAAAAAAATATCGGTATGGGTGATTTGGTCCGCACCTCAAACTAGGAACCGGATCGATTATCACTGATTCCAAATTTTAGGAATTGGAAACTACTTAGAATCAGCCGATTTAATCCAGTTTTTGTGCTCACCCCTCTGTTGCAATGTCACTTATGTAAAATGTTTTAGAACTTTGATATTCTTGATTTAAGGGGAAGTTTTATTTGAAAATTCTAGGCCACCTTCTGTCATCGTGATATCGAATTTTGGACCTAAATTTTGCGAGTATTATTTTGTCGTTAATAAAAAGAAGGAAACCGTCGAACGTAGGGTTGTGTTTCTATAGTTGAAGGGATTTGCTTGAGCTACTAAATATTTTCGTCTACGAAGTGTGTCTAGATTTCTTTTTAGGCCTAACTCCAAAAAAAATGCACCAACTATATGTTGAGGAACAAATCTGGCTTAAACCTTTTTTTTATCTCGTAAAAAAGCACCAATTTTAGGTCAAAGGACAAACATGGCCCAATTTTTTATTTTTTTTGTGTTATAAAAAAAAATATAAACTTTAGGTTGAGTGATAAATCAAACCCAAACTTTTTTTTTGTCTCGTAAAAAGTACTAACTTTAGGTTGAATGACAATTATGGCCTCAACTTTTTTTTGTCTAATAAAAAATCACAAACTTTCACCCTTATCTCAAATTTGACCCATGCCATTAATTTTCTATTTGAAGTTAACATTATTTCAGGAAAAAAGGTTTTAGCTGCGAACTTGGTGGATTTCGTTCATGGTACCTTTCAATGGGCGGGTGGTCTAGAGCTTTATATTCCAACAAAATGGCAAAGTTGGCAAGAGAAATTTAATCTGGAGATTTTTTGACTTGCTAGTGGAGTGTATCAAAAGATGAACAGTTTTACTGTTATTCTCCAAGTTGTAACTCAAACAAAAGACAATGAATAGTACTTTAATTACATCCAACAAGTGCATATGAATTTATTGCTAAGGACAATTAATCGATCTAAATTAAGAGAGGCCAAATTTGGGATTTAAGTGAAAGTTGATGGTTTTTTTGAGACAAAAAAATTGAGATTAGAATTATCACCCGACCTAAAGTTTGTGCTTCTTTATGAGACAAAAAAAGTTTGGGTCAAATTTATCACTCGACCTAGAATTGATTTTTTTTACGAGATAGAAAAATTTGGGCCAAATTTATCTATCACCCTAAAATTGGTATTTTGTTATGAAATACATGTATGAATATTCATTATATTCATGTACTTATTATGGTACATTTGTATCATACATTCTGAGTACATTTCCCTATGCAATAAATGTTCATCTCCCTATCCAATATATGTATGAATATCCATGTACCTATTATGGTACATTGGTATCCTACGTTTTAAGTACATATTCCTATCCAATGAATATTCATCTCCCTATCCAATATATGTATGAATATCCATGTACCTATTATGGTACATTTGTATCCTATGTTCTAAGTACATCTCCCTATCCGATGAATGTTCATCTACCTATCCAATACATGTATTATTAGATACATTGATAAGTGCATCCTTATTTCCTTATAAATAGGAGCACAAATAGTGAGAAAGAAAGATTTTCGCTTCTGGCTTTTCTCTACTATCTTTGGTGTCATTTGCTTTCTCTACTTAATCTCCCTCTATTCTCTCTATTATATACTTGCAACGCGATATTTTACAACACGTTATCAGCACGAAGATCTACCAATTGAGTAAGTGATTTTTGCAAAGTAAGTGTTTCCTTTATTTTCAACTTATACTTCATCTTTTCTTATCAATTCTTCATTTTCCCTCATAGCCTTAAACTAATTTCAAATCTAAAAGTATCCTTCTGCTCCTGAAATGGCGGTAGATATTTGGAAATCCTTCTAATTAATTTAAGGATTTTTGTTTTACAAGAACTATGGCAAATATTGAAAAGCCCAAATTCCACATCCTGAAAATGAGTGGAAATAATTATCTATCTTGGTGCCTAGACATGGAAATGCACCTCCAAGGGCAAGGTCTCGCTAATGCAATTGCAAAAAACGGAACCTCAAATGCAAAGGATAAAGCAAATGCATTGATTTTTATTCGTAGTCATTTGCATGAAAGCCTGCAGACTCAATATTTATCCGTTCGAAACCCTCAGACCCTGTAGAAGAGGTTGAAGGATAGGTATGATCATACCAAGACTGTTATCCTCCCTCAAGCACAATATGATTGGCAAAATCTCGACGCAAGATTTTAAATCGGTGTCGACTATAACTCCGCTTTATTTAATGTCGTTTCTCGACTTGAGTTATGCGGTATCAAGCTCACTGATGCGGAGCTATTATAGAAAACTTTGTCCACCTTCCATGCTTCGAATATTGTATTGCAACAGCAATACCGGCAACGTCAATTTGCCACATATTCTGAATTAATTTCTGTGCTCCTCACCACTGAGCAAACTAATGAATTGTTGCTCAAAAATCATGATCTTAGACTTGCTGGTTCAAAAGCATTGCCTGAAGCACATGCTAATTTTAAGAAAAATACTGGCCATATTAAGGGCAATAAGCGCAGGCAAGAACATAATTTTCGAAGGGATGGCAGGAAATTTAACCGCCCTAAGAAATCTAACTCCGGCCCGAATTATGATAAAGAAAAGAAGCACAAGAAGGTGGCTAATGAAAGTATTTGCCATCGCTGTGGTATGAGTGGGCACTGGTCATATACTTGTCATACGCCAAAGCACTTTACTGATCTATACTAAGCATCATTGAAAAATACGTGCAAACGTGGTGAATCTCATGCCATTGAAATTAATCCTACTGCCATAACTACTGTTGAAGCCAACAATATCTCTGTTGGTGGGACTCCTCTTGCTCCTGAAGTAGCAAATGCATCCCTGGATGTCTCTGATTTCCTCGATGACCTTTGATTATTTGATGAGGCATCAGACTGGTGGATGACAATTTAGACTCCAAATTTTATGATTCTAATAATTTCTTTTATAGTTGCTTTTTATTAAATGTATTACATTTTTTTATTCTTATGTCTATTATCTTGAGATTTTACTTGACCTTATAACTAATATGCAAATTTATGATACTTGACACCTGAAGTTGTCAACATAAATGCAAATGGAAAATACAGAGAAAAAGGAAGAAGTTTGTTTGCTTAATAATGTATCAACGCATACCATATTTCGTAGCAAACACTTTTTCTTGAGTATGACATTGCGTAAGGCACATGTCCATACAATATCAGGTCCTGTTCCGATTATTGATGGTTTCGGGAATGCCACAATTGTTTTGCCAAATGGCACCATCCTGCATATTGAGGATGCGTTTCTAAGCAGTAGATCAAAAAAGAATTTGCTCAGCTTCAAAATGTACGCCGTAATGGGTACCATGTTAAGACTGTTCATGAGCAAAATAAGGAATATATTGGCATTACCTCTTATAAGATGGGCCTGAAAACCATCTATGAGAAGCTATAAGCTTCTTCTATAAGTTTGTATTATGTCATGATTAAGACTATTGAAACCTACGCTACTATATCCTGGAGATTGGTAAATCCTGATCAATTTGGACTGTGGCATGATCGCCTTAGTCATCTTGGCGCTTCAATGATGCGTAGAATAGTTCATAATACAAAAGGGCATCCTTTAAAGGATACACATGTATTGTTGTCCAAAGATTATAATTGTGAAGTTTGTTCACAAGAAAAACTCATTACCAAACATTCTATAACAAAGGTTAATTTTGAATCCCCTTTATTCCTTCAAAGAATTCAGGGTGATATATGTGGACCAATACAACCACCAAGTGGACCATTTCGATATTTTATGGTACTAGTGGATGCATCCTGTAGATGGTCCCATGTTTGCATATTATCTACGCGCAATGTCACATTTGCATGTTTACTTGCGCATATTATAAAGCTTCGGGCACAATTCCCTGATTATCCAATTAAAGGCATAAGGATGGATAATGTTGGAGAATTTACATCAAAGAGCTTATTGCCCTTGAAGAGGCACAAACCCATAAAAAGATCACAAACCCTCGGAATACTGAGAATTCCATTACATATTTGGGATCAGAATGAAATCATCATTGATGATGCTTTTGCATTCTCAGTTGCTTATAAAATTATGGATGATAATTGTGAGCCGCAATCTATTATTGAATGCCGTCAAATACAAGATTGATTAGCCCTAGCAGTGGCTATATGGCTCAATTGAGAGGGAGATATTATCAACTATGCATTGCACTCTTTTTTCTTTTTGTCCGATTTTTTCCCATAGGGTTTTCCGGCTTAAAGTTTTTAACGAGGCAATTAATGCATCCATAAAAGGGAGAAATTATAAAATTTGTGCTCTGTACTCTTTTTCCCTTTTGTTCGGTTTTTGTCCCATTGGGTTTTTCCGGCTTAAGGTTTTTAATGAGGCAGTATCATTCCATGCACATTCATAATATAATACAATGAATATTCAAGGGGGAATGTTATGAAATACATGTATGAATATTCATTATATTCATGTACTTATTATGGTACATTTGTATCATACATTCTGAGTACATCTCCCTATGCAATGAATGTTCATCTCCCTATCCAATATATGTATGAATATCCATGTACCTATTATAGTACATTGGTATCCTACGTTCTAAGTACATATTCCTATCCAATGAATATTCATCTCCCTATCCAATATATGTATGAATATCCATATACCTATTATGGTACATTTGTATCCTATGTTCTAAGTACATCTCCCTATCCGATGAATGTTTATCTACCTATCCAATACATGTATTATTAGATACATTGATAAGTGCATCCTTATTTCCTTATAAATAGGAGCACAAATAGTGAGAAAGAAAGATTTTCGCTTCTGGCTTTTCTCTACTATCTTTGGTGTCATTTGCTTTCTCTACTTAATCTCCCTCTATTCTCTCTATTATATACTTGCAACGCGATATTTTACAACATTTTTTTTTGTTGGAATTAGCCCTATTTTTTACTCAGAGTTAAGCATGTTGTGACCTCGGAGAATGAACGTGCCAGAACCCAAATGGAGGACAAAGGTGGTTCTTAAACAGAGGCACGGAAGTCAGCGATCGGTTCAATTCCCATAAGTTCATCATTGCTCCTTTAGTCGAAGTGTTTTCTCATTAATTTTGATCGAAGAAATAATTGAATGACAATTTTTAATTTATTACAAAAATAATAATATATTTTGTATCATAAAAAATTAAATAATAAATTATTATAAAGTCCACTCTTTCAAGAATTTGTGACTCATAATGAGTTGTTATTCTTACAATAATTCAAAAACTATTATTCTAGCAAAGCCTCTTCTTTATATTCAGAGCTTGTAGTTTAAATTTTGCATTATTTTCGGCATCATCATTTCAGTTTCCTTTAATGTCATCGCGCTTAACTCTAGTCCAGTTTAATTTCCTTCAAATTCAGTACTCGTAGTTTACATTCCCTCTACTTTTCAACATCGTGATTTCAATTTCCTTTCATCCGTCGTACTTAACTCTAGTCCACTTTACTTTTCCTTTTCCTTTTCTTCTTTTTTTTTTTTTAATTTCGGGGTGCACTTTGAGTACAATTGATTTCAAGACTTCACCTTCTCCTTACTGCTTTGATTCGAAGACCTACTTGCCAATTACGTTTTGCTCTTAAGGACCGACACATCTTTCTTTCGCAAAAATCCATGTCAATTCGATTTGAAAAAAGGCTTGTCTTGCATAAGTTCGATCACTATGTGATTGAGCTAGAACCATTGAACAAGTTTTTCATTGTTTCTTTTCCCCAATCTTCTATCTATCGGATTTGCCTTACATCGATTCAGATCTGATGGGTGAGCTTCCTCGGATTCATTCGCATTTTCACATCCGTCTGGGATTTTGCAAGCATGCACGAAGATGGTTCGAGTACACACGACGAAGTAAACTCCGTTCACACGTAAACGAGCAGATTTCATGGAATTTTTCACAATGCATAACAGTAACAAATGTAGCAAGAAACTGGCTATCGCCATCATCCTTCCTTCGAAAGATCTGCGAAAAGGAATGAAAAGAAAATTCGAAACTCCCCATCTTCACTATTTTTCTTAAGAGTCAAGGGGGAACTCTTATACCCCCAAAGAAAAAAAAAGAACACTTTCAAGTGGCAAACAGGCTACTTTGGTGTCTTCTTGCCTAACAGCAACTTGTACAACCACGTGGAGCACACACCAAGAAGCCCTGTTCCAAGTTAGAAATGAAGCTTCTCATTCTAGAATGTGCTCATAAACATGGCCGTTTCTTTTCACTTGCATCAAAACTTATATGATAGTGATACGGATGGCAAAATTGTCCAAAAAATTCTAGGCCTATTGTATTTTTGCCAATTTAATCATAAACCTTTCAATTTTGCCAATTGAATCATAAATATTTTCACATTTTGCCAATTGAGTTCATCCAACCACTTTTGGTCAAAAATTGCTGAAGTGAACTTATCTAGTGCTGACGTGGATATTTTTAAATAAATATTTAATAATTTTATGATTTTTTTTTTTTTTTTCCCTTTGTTTTTTTTTTTTGTAGTTTTTGGAGTTAGGCCCGCAAGGGTTGGCCTCATCAGCCACAAATCACCCAAAATCGGCAAGGGCTACGACGCCCTTGCCAGCCCCGATCAACGCCGTGGCCCTTACTTGGCCAAATTTGGCGAGGGCATTGCGGTCCTCACCAATTCATCACGAGGGCTCTCACACCCTTGCTTTGGCTGGTGAGGGCGTTGCGGCGCCCTTATCCATGTTGGCAAGAGCTGCAACACACTCACCTAGAGCTAGCGAGGGTTGCCAACCACCCTCACCATCCTTAACTCCAAAACTAGAAAAAAAAAAAAAACAAAGAAAAAAATGAAAAATTCAAACTATTATTAAAAATTGTACATATCATCATTGGATGTGTCATGTAGGATGACCTAAGTTAACATCGGCGATTTCCAGCAAAAATTGACCGAATTGACTCATTTGGCAAAAACTGAAAAAGTTTAAGACTCAATTGGCAAAATTAAAAAATTTATACCTGAATTAGCAAGAGTACAATAAATTTATGACTTTCTGGATAATTTTTCCGAAACAGATAGTTCGGGTCCACACAGTGACTTTCTTTTGAAAGGATTTGGACTTCGACAATTGCTGTATGCACTTTTCGTTTCCTTTTCCTTAATTGAGGATGAATTGCACTTGTTGAAGTACATTTATGAAAATTAGAAAATTCCTATGAGAGAATATTCTTAGAGATATTGTTTGATATTAGGGATGGCATTTGGTATTTCATGCCTTGCCATCGCCAGTTGCCTTATCTTCAGTAACTTCCCAATTTTGTCAATACTTGACAATACCTATCGTGAATGTTATTCGTTGTATGACTCTCTTTCACTTGTGAGCATCATCAACGAGCAGAGTCACTGTCAAGTATCCAAGCGGCTGCGAGCGTAGGTGTCAAGCACACCTTCATCGAGCTTTAGCTTACCGCAATTAAAGTTGGGTTTCTACACTATTTTATCAAGTAGTATAAGAAAAAATGTGTCAACTTTATGATAATGTGTTTCTTCAGTGTTTCTCAATTTTGGTGATGGTATGGATTACATTCAAATTGTCTTGTAAGGTCTGGCTTACACAATTGCCATTGTCTAGTGCAAGGTCCAGCTTACACGAAACTTGATCACAGACTTTGGAAGAAAGCTTGCATATTCCCTATTGAAGAATATTGTTAAAGATATTATTAAACAATAGTAATATTATTTGATATTATGTTGTTTTCTAAAAAGGCTAATTTCCTTGTTAAATTAGACTATTTCCTTTCCTATAAAATATTGTTTGAGTATAAATTCCCTTAATTCTTATACAATTGTCAAGTCAAGTCAATTTAGTAAAAATGTAGTCTTTATTATTCTCTCTCCTTTTTATAGATCCTAGAATATTTACAGCACTATTGCATGCATAGTATATAGATAAATACATCTTGGTGCAATCTCCTCAGTGGTCCTCATTCTCTTGCTCAAAGTTCAAACTGTCTTTGTAATTTGTTCTTCCAAAGTGATCCATATCATCAATATTCATTCTTTTTGGTTATTCCGGTGAAGCATTCTACCTACTCGAAATTGATGTTGTAAAAAATGCAGAATTCTGTCTCTGTCTCTGTCTCTCTCTGTCTCTCTGTCTCTGTCTCTCTGTGAAGCACTGTGCCCACCAATTGAGGTCGGTCACTGCTAGTGATCACCTCTCTTATCGACCTAACCCTCCATCTTTCATGGCATGTTTTACCTAAAAACTAACATTAGGTTTCATTACCTCCTGCAGATTCTTCCTGAAAAGAAGCCGGTCCGAGTCGTCATCTCCAAACGGGTCCGCGACACGCGTCCTTCGCACAGCGCGGTTGCCCAACGTTTACCCTCCAAAAAGGAACGGAGCGCCTTTTCTTCCCGTCAACCGAGTCTCAACCATTCGTCGCACTGCAGGGTCAAACGTGGGAAGTGCTTTGTCAGCCCGACGCCCACAAGAGCCTTCTTTTTGCCAAAGCCGTATCTATTTGACCGGCGAGCCGTATCTTTTTGACCGGCGAGCCTTTCCTAAACCGAGTAGTGTCGGACTCACTTGCGAAAGATGGGAAGAACCCGTGCTGACTTTCGTGGGAAGGGAAGGAGTCGTCCGTCGGTCAACACGTAGAGGCCGCATTTCACTGTATCGTGATTCCTCCGCGTGTTTCACAACGCTGGCGAACCAGCCAAAAAAGCAAGCAAAAGGAAAAGTGAGAGGTGATCTGCAGAAGTGGTGCATACTGCTGAGACGAGATACTGTTGGATCTTGAGGATTCGTTTGCTGACCGAAATGCTCACTGCTGTCCGTCACGTATCGTTTTGTGAACTGATATACAGACCGAACGGAACGCCTTTTGATAGAGCTATTAAAGAAAGAACTGTACATGCATCCCTGGCATTACTTACGTTCCTCGGATTCTTGTTAATGTTTTCCGCATGTATCGGTGTCTCGCTGCATAATCCGAGTTAAGTCTTAGGTTGTAAATCATATTCTGGACCCACGTCATACGTCCAGATGGGGAGAGAAAGAGAGCAACGAGCAACGTTTGCAACCGACAATTTACTTGTGGAATCAGTGACGGTTGACACCAAGATATTCTATTGAAAATTCACTCACGTAGCCGGTAATAAAAGCCGTGCTCATACATTTTAGTTAGAGAGTAATTATAACATACACCGTTAGTGTAAAACCGAGGCTATATTAGCAAGTCCATTAATATTCTTACTTACCACAAGAAAAGATTGCTCGAAAATTTGTGGTTTCATGTCAACTGCCTACCGTATTGCCTCCTACTTTTATACCCGTTTCAAGAACCACTACAGTAGCTTTATAGCCCCATGATGTTGTGTTCTTTCCTTCAATTGCGTTCGGGAGACCTTAATTGCTTTACAGAAATATCCAAATGGTAGGTGTCATCCGGCCTAAATCTTCTTTATTTCCTTCCAATTATTGCATGGGCAGGCCCATAATTGCGTTTTAAATTAGAAGCATTATGTGAATCTGCGATCATCCCAACTTATAATAATACCTAATAAACAACAGGGTTTTCCACAAAGCCCTAATCACGACGTTAGTTCCCGTATATTCCCGAGTTGGTCCGACGTCAATGCCGGCCACGTGTAAAGTCGGTTGACCCTTTAGGCAATCGAGAAAGCAATCCTATTGGTGAATTATATGCCACATGATAAATCTCTAATGGAACAAGATCCCTTAATTTATGGTAAGCTTCTTCGATTTTGCTTCTTCGAATGAAATTATTGCCTAATTTTGTCGCGTGTCGATTATATCCCTTAATTTTTTTTTTGGTCAAAATTATATCCCTTAATTTGAAAGTATTGCACACGGGGATCATGTTGATGTGTATGAAGAATAAGTGACCTGGCATGATAATGTCAATGTTAGTTATAGCCAAGCCTAGGGTACAAATAATACCGTAGTTGTTTCCACGGTCGGATGTTGAACTTGGATTTCTCACGAGCCCTTCATTAATTTATGCAAAAGGTCGGCTACAAGACAATCAAAAGGATCGTACTTTGGTCGAGCATCCAATTGTGTAGCCCTTCTATGCAGTTCGTGAAGAATCGATGCGCAAGCTTATGCAGTAAACGAATTTGTGGTGCTGAAAACCCCAGAAGCCAACGGACAACCGACCAAGCTCGCGGACGAGTTTGGTGCAGAGGATAGAGAAGACGGAGATTTCATGCGATTTGACTAACTGCGCCAACATACACAAGAGAGAATTACGAGATGCTTTCATTGTAAAATTGACTCAATCCCAACTTCAAGTCTTTTAATTTCGCGAAATTCATTCTTGGATTATACTCAACCATTGATGCTAGGCCTTGATGGCTCTCTGTGTACTCTGCATTTGACTTAAAGAACACGTGCATTTAGGATAGGGTGCACATCCAATGTCTTAGGAAACGGCGTCATGGCGCACCCGCCTTTAATACCTCGGACATCCAGTCTATGCCATCCAACTCTCTCTCGACCGGTACCTGAAAAGTCTGACCTTGAACGATCGAACGCCTGCCTTTCGCCGGCGTGGGAAAATGAAATTACTTAGCAGGCATCTACACGTACTTCCGACCTGAAAATGAACGTGATGTGTGCTTTCCGGCCAAGATTTTGGTTCGACTGAAGTTACTATTGCACCTGCATTTAGGGCTGTTGAAAACTAACCAGTCTTTGCCAAGAAAGTGCCGAGGGTTTCGGTCAATCAGAAAAGCAAGTGCGAGATTAAAAAGCATAAGTTAGTGCATGAATTCCATTTAAAGGAGTCAATTGATATTTTTGGCTAATGACAGTGATCAACATCTCGATACAAATTTCATCACAAGGGTTTGGCACGTTCCTATTTGACGCGATGGAAAACCATCGTGACTGGCATGCACTGCGAATTACAGCCAACACGTATCGTCGGTTCAGTCATGAGATTCATGCCGTCAAGCTTGACCACAATATGCTAAAATATCAGCTTCTCAAACCGTCAATTTATAAAGATTATCTTACTATAAATGGGCCCGCATCACCAGTTTACCTGCCTTTCGTTATGATCTCTCATATACCAACTCCTAGCACAAAACTGGGTTGCCCATCAGAAAAGCAAAACCCTTATAGGTCATGCCCTTGATCAATCGTTCACATGCTCATCTTATAACATATGGTCCCATATCAAGAAACATCGAAACTCTAAATACACAAGCTCCTTGACTCTTAGGGATTGATTAATCTTATCCGTACCGTTATTCATATAATGAATTTGTGGGTTTTTTTTTTTATGTCATATAGTGATAATACCGATTTAAATTAGATAAAAGCTTGCCCGTACTTAATGAATCGGCAATTTTTTGTCCTTGAAAATGTGCATTTAGATTATTTTTCTGCCAACCCATTATCGAATAAAAGAGTACGTATCATTTAATCTTATCTCTCAATAAAAACACAAAATCAAATAATAATCATCACGGAAGGTAGGACTCACCATCCAATAAAAGAGCACGTATCATTTAATCTTATTTTTCGACAAAAAAGCAAAATCAAATAATAGTCACCATGGAAGGTCGGAAGGTCGGAGGGAAGTTGTGACGAAGTTGACAACATTCCATGTGTTGAAATGGGACCCAAGCAGCATTTGCAAGATCCCTTTCCCTCCCTCATCTCTCCCTTTATATATACCCACCCCCATGCACTCCCTATCTCCAACCCAACCTCACTTCCTATACTCAATTCTCTCTCTCTCTCTCTCTCTCTCTCTCTCTCTCTCTCTCTCTCTCTCTCTCAAAAGCTGCCTAAGTCTTAGCCAAGTCCCAAGCTTGAAAGTGTTTCTGCTAAAGCTTTGCCAGCTCGAATTTGGCTTCTTTGTACGCATTTGAGGTATAATGGGCAACATGGAAAACATGGAATACGAGTGCCCGCACAAGGTAGCGATCCCACCGACCAAGCCCTTCCTCCAGTCGCTCATGACCACCCTCAAAGAGACCTTCTTCCCTGACGACCCGTTCCGGCAGTTCTGGGGCCAGCCAGGGTCCCGGAAGCTCGTCCTGGGGCTCCAGTACTTCGTCCCAATCCTCGAGTGGGCCCCACGCTACACCTTCAACTCCTTCAAGGCGGACCTCGTGGCGGGGATCACCATCGCCAGCCTCGCGGTCCCCCAGGGGATCAGCTACGCCAAGCTGGCGAGCCTCCCCGCGATTATCGGACTGTGTGAGTGCCATTACATACAAACGGTTGTTGTAACATACATAGTCGCTCTATGTATTTGTTTTCATCCTCTTCTGTGAGATTAATCTTGCTGCCTCGCTCTCGAGAGACTATATTTTTCTTAAGTTTTCTTTCTTAAATGAATGCAGATTCGAGCTTTGTGCCGCCACTGGTGTATGCAATGTTGGGGAGTTCGAGAGATTTGGCCGTGGGGACCGTAGCGGTGGCCTCGCTGCTCATATCTACAATGCTTAGCAAGGAAGTGAGTCCAACCGAGCACACAAGAGAATATGTCCAGCTGGTTTTCACTTCCACCTTCTTCGCTGGTGTTTTCCAAGCATCTCTTGGCATCTTAAGGTGCTCTCTCTCTCTCTCTCTCTCTCTCTCTCTCTCTCTCTCTCTCTCTCTCTCTCTCTCTCTCTCTCTCTCGATCGAGAGGTGAATCGACTCTATTTACATATTTTATATAAAGGCAACGCGTCGCTCAATCACTAAATCAATCTTCTAGAAATTGTCATGGTCCCATGAGTGTAAATTGATGAGCCGATTACTCGAGAGGGATCGAGATCATTTTCCACATCGTTCGTTGGTCAAATCCATCACTTTTGGAGCGATCGAATGAGGATAATCATGCCCTTTTTCCTCTCCCAAACTTTCCTTTATCATATGCAATCCAACTAGACTAAAGTCTATATCCCAAGAGTCTTGCCCTTGCATGAACATGGGTATAAGGACTTCGATTCTTGTCTTGTGCAACAGAAAATGCCTTGTACAGCGCTACTGAAGACAATTGGAAGCCGCGGTGACGAGAGAGATCAAGAAAACTACGACCTCCCTCTCCCTTTCTAATCTCACGTGATATCAGACATTATAATAGGAAAAAAGTTGCCTTTTGGTCATAATTTTTCTCTTTTTCGGACACAAGAACGTTTTTTTAGATGTATTTTTCAGCTGGTCCTTTTCTCTTTGCAATTGACTTTATGGTTTCTTTATGTTTACAGGCTTGGGTTCGTAGTGGACTTTCTGTCACATGCAACAATAGTGGGGTTCATGGGAGGAGCAGCGACGGTGGTGTGCCTTCAGCAGCTCAAAGGCATGCTCGGCTTGGTCCATTTCACTCACGCCACCGACCTCGTGTCCGTCATGCGCTCCGTCATCACTCAAGTCCACGAGGTTCTTGAACGTTTTCTTTTCAACACTATTATTCTGTGTTTAGGACTTCCTCACGCGTCATTATTGATGTCTTTGATTTACCTACTGTTTTTTTTCTCTTCTACACTTGCAGTGGAGATGGGAAAGTGGAGTCATGGGCTGCTGCTTCCTCGTCTTTCTCCTGCTCACCAGATACTTTGTAAGTAAAGTAGAAAGTAAATATCTAGACCGATGTTATTTTATTCATTCGGGTTTCGAGAAATGTAATTTTTTTCGCCTTCATGAGTGAGGTTATATGTTAAGGTCATAGTTGATAATTAAGCCCACTATATGTTCATTTAATTCCTCGCCATTACAATCAAGATGAACATATTAGTTGAGAAAAATAACCTAGTAAAGTTGGCGACAATCAACAGGGAGTTTTTTTACGATATTAATACCTAAAAATTTCCAAATGAGAGAGAGAGAGGGAGGGAGGGAGAGAGTACGATAGCCAAGAGTTCATCTTAGAGAGGCAAATTGTTGGTGTCCTTTCTTTCCCAACAAGGAAAAAAAGCGGGAGAACAAAATTAAAGAAAGAACAAAGGATAAAGAGGCCAGTTATTGGGATTACTGTAGTGGATCATTGCCTGGTCTATACATGGAGCTCAGTGGCGTTGGGTGGGTTCTGCAAAAAGCTCCGAGAACGAATGGAGTGGACGACGAATCATTTGATATTCTCGTGCTCTCCACACTGCCATTCATGCCTACTTTAAGCTTTTCGAGGGAAAGATCTTGCTATTTAGGTATAGTATGTATAGACTCTAAACTGTATTATTAAACATCTGAATAAACTTCTTGAGTGGTAATTTGTTCTTGAGGACTCCAAGCATGTTTAGGGTTTTTAAGACATTAGTCTTCCTGGGTGATTCCCTCTCTGATTATGTACATGTGTATGATCTCTTAGCAAGAATTCAACACGTGAATCGTCTTGTTGTCTAATGGTTTATATTATCAAAACAGACTATGGCACGCTTAATTAACTTCTAACTCTCTTGATTACTTATATTTCGTATTGTCTTCTTGCTACATATTTATTGGGATATGATGGCTTTAATTAATTGCTTGCAAACTATACATGTCAACATATGCAGAGCAAAAAGAGGCCAGCCTTCTTTTGGATAAATGCGATGGCGCCCCTCACTTCAGTCATTTTCGGGAGCGTCCTCGTCTATCTCAGTCATGCTGAGAAACATGGAGTTCCAGTGGTAAAGATCTCTCTCTCTCTCTCTCTCTCTCAAAGAGAAATTAAAAGTTGATGTTAAAAAAGGAAATTCAAAGCCAGAAATTCGGATAACGACTACATGGACCGGTCTAGTGATCAAGGAACGAATGCATATGTGCCTATATCGAAAGTTCAATTTCTCACATGGTCAGATGCCAAACAATATCGTGTTTGGGCTAACCCTTCAGCTTTTGGCTTGCGCCTTACCTAATTCATGAGATTAATGAGATGTCTATGGGGATAGAATTTATCTGGCTAAGATGAACTTTCTCGTTAGAAAAATTCAATCACAATGAACATTTTATGCTTCGCTCAATGTCCATTGATTTTTTATGCCACAAGAGATTCAGTTTGGGCATGCAAATGTATAGTTACATTCCTTCTGTAACATATGTTTTTAACTCCAGATTGGGCACCTGAAGAAAGGGTTGAACCCGCCATCTATAACAGAACTGGCATTTGGATCGCCACATTTGATGACCGCCATTAAAGTCGGAATCATCACTGGCATCATCGCTCTTGCTGTAAGTTCTCAGTCTTTAAGTCCCCTCTCAAAACTATTCTTTGTATGCCATTTTATTCGCATGGCTAGCATCCTTAGCTTGTCTAATGTATTGATGTGACCGAAATAGACTCGTGTGTTTAATTAACGTCAATGGATGGTGTGCAGGAAGGTGTAGCTGTTGGGAGGAGTTTTGCCACATTCAAGAACTACCACATTGATGGCAACAAAGAAATGATAGCATTTGGCATGATGAACATTGCAGGCTCTTGCACTTCTTGCTACTTAACCTCAGGTACTAATTTCCTACAGCAAATGAACTCAAACAGATGATCTGAGAAAGTTTCATTTTCGTTCTTAATTACGACTAATCAAACTGATATGAGTTACATGTGTATGTCTTTGATTACAGGGCCATTTTCAAGAACGGCAGTGAACTTCAATGCTGGGTGCAAGAGTGCAGTGTCCAACATTGTGATGGCAACAGCAGTGATGATCACATTGCTGTTCCTAACTCCCCTGTTCCATTACACTCCCCTCGTGGTGCTCTCATCAATCATCATCGCCGCCATGCTCGGCCTCATTGACTATGAGGCGGCCATCCATCTCTATAAGATTGACAAGTTCGATTTCGTTGTCTGCATTAGCTCGTACATTGGTGTCGTCTTCGGGAGCGTCGAGATCGGCCTGGTCACTGCGGTAAGGAAATCGAAAGAAAAAACACGACCCAACTTATATATTCATGAGATTCATTACTATCTTCAGTGTAATTGCTTGTTAACATGCGGAAACGACATGAATTCTGGGATCTTAAGATTGACTATGCTATTGGAATGAACTTGCAGGTGGTGTTGTCGTTGGTTAGGGTGCTGCTCTCCATAGCCAGGCCAAGGACTTTTGCATTGGGCAACATTCCCAACTCCATGATATATAGAAGCATGGATCAATACCCAAATGCCACACATGTTCCCGGAGTCCTCATCCTTCAGATAGACTCACCAATCTATTTTGCTAATGCAAACTACTTGAGAGAGAGGTACATCTAGATACATTACCCCATACCAGACTTCCTATTTTCACCAAACTTCGATCATAAGCAGAAATTGGGGTATTTCGTGATTTTAGGATTTCGAGATGGATCTACGAGGAGGAAGACAGGGTGAAAGCGGCGGGAGAAAATAGCTTGCAGTACATCGTACTTGACCTGAGCGGTATATTTATCTTCAGTCACTGTCAATTTTGCCATAAAAGAACATACATAGTTGGATTTAACTTATCTGTGATATGTTACAGCCGTTGGAAGCATCGATACCAGCGGAATTAGCATGCTCGAGGAAACCAAGAAAAATGTCGACAGAAGAGGACTCAAGGTAAAAGAAAATCTTCAAGATTTATGATTGAGAAAATCTCTTGTTTCTTCTATGACTGGAGAGTAGCTAAATGGTCAGCATCTGTCATGATTTTTCAGCTTGTTATAGCGAACCCACGAAGCGAGGTGATAAAGAAGCTAGAAAAGTCCAAGTTCATCGAATCCCTTGGTGAAGAATGGATTTATCTGACAGTCGGAGAGGCCGTAGATGCGTGCAACTTCATGCTCCACACTTACAAACCAAATCATGTCGGGGTCACTTTCAGTGCGCAAGACTGTAATGTATGATCGACATGATAGAGATCGATAAATCGCCATAGGGGGCGCGCAAACCGCAACCACAAAATGCAGATGTCTCCACTTAGTGTTGTACCCAAATTGAGTTTGATTGAAAAGAAGAATGTGAGGTAGAGGAATAGGGCTCCCACCATTCCTTGGGGGAGCAAAAGCTTGAAGAAATCAGTCCCCATGTAGTACTATCTCGTCTTATGTACCAAAGTTGAATGCAAGATCTGATTTGAGACTCTTTCTTCTGACTTGTTTTCCCGTCTTTTCTTGATGGGATATTAGTGGATTCCATAAGCCTATGAAATTTCTCTGTCCAAGATCTGTGCTTTAGTACTAGCCACTCATGGACCACACTGGGTCTGCATGAACAGTAAGCTCCAAGTGTTCGATGAAACATCAGCTTCCCTTCCAGGTCAAAGTTGCTATAATCATGAGAACTTTGCAATGTCTCATTCATAGCATCTTGCCGGATCTGCAGTCCGATCAAAGCCAATGACTTTCGCATTTGTATTTCTTCTTTTCTTTATTTTCGTTTTTTTCAATTTTCCTATTTAAATCCAGGCAAAATGAAAGAACTGTATACCAACTTGTTAAATGATGACTTGGGCACAACCACGGAAGTCAATTCTTCTCCCGCAAGTAGTGGGCGAGTAAGCTTTTCCATGACATATGATGGATCATTTTCAGAAGAGAAATATGATTCCCGAAAGAGATGGCGTCAACCACAAGCGAAGCAACTGACGGATCTCAATTGTTGAATGTCATAGGATTCATCATGCACAGGGAATAGGCTCCTACCAATCGAGGATTGTCGCTCACATTGCTAAGCATCACATGGTTCTCATTCAATGTGAGGACAAGAGAGTAGGGATGGGACAGATGGAAGAATAAATCAAGAAACTGGCCCACTAATGGAAGCAAACTCAATGAAAACGAAGCTAACCGAAAGCAGGTGATTGAGACATCTACTAAGGTAAGTGTTGGATCAACCCTAGGAAAAAAGTTTATCATAAACTCAGACAGCTGTTCTGTTTTACTTCACTTGCCCGCTCTGAACATGGGAATTATGAGAATTAGGCAAAGTACCTGAGAGTGCACGCAAGAATTTTCCAAGTCCCCCTACTTTCACAATCGAATCTCAAAGCAGCAACTTCAGATTGGATGTGCAGATTCTCGAAAGAAGGAACCTCTGCATACTCTTATCCTTTAACCTTCCAATCTATAGACACATGAATTCTGTGGTAAAATTATGTTATAGATTAGTACATCACAAAGATGACCGCCTCAAAAGTCGATTTCCCTGTAAGCGAAAAAGTATAGAACCGATAAAACAAGCACAACTGTCAACAATAGTGTATGTGACATTAATGCATGTAAGACAACTAGGCAAAATGATATTCCTTACAATGTCGGCAGGAAAAGACTAATCTAGTAATTGAGATATTCTTTCTTGAGGTCATGAACAACTCCAGAAACCAACTTCCAGCATCATATATATTGTCATAAATACATGGCGAACTTACAAAAACCAAGACATAATTGGAGTACCGAAAACCAAATGAGAAGCCTAGATCTAAAAAGGTTTTTAGCTTTTCTACAAAAATTGTGGAAATTAGCAGCAGCTCCAAGGTGACCTCAAGACCACTTGCAGCTTTGAAGAAAGACCTCACACTGCCCATCACCATTGAGGCAAGCTTAAAATCAAAGGGCTTAACAT
Organism: Corymbia calophylla; assembly: GCA_014182845.1. Taxonomy (NCBI): domain Eukaryota; kingdom Viridiplantae; phylum Streptophyta; class Magnoliopsida; order Myrtales; family Myrtaceae; genus Corymbia; species Corymbia calophylla. The sequence continues at coordinate 44,892,363 of CM024700.1, read as the reverse complement.
GAAAAGCAATGCAGCCTCAGAAAAAAATCAAGAAAAACCCACAAGACAACAGAAGGAGGTACATGGGCTAAGCACAGTATCACAGGCGTTCACCAAATCCGAAACAGGGTCGCATCACATCAAGTCACACTGTTCATGGCCCATTCTTCCAATCAGCCGACATGTTCCTTGAATAAAGCCCCAGCAACTACACTTGGCACTACTTCTCAGAACTGGATTGTTTCCCTCTGAATAGACGCGGAAGAAGTTCATGTGCACTGATGTCCAACTCCACAGGATCCCTGCAAGATTTCATGTAAATTGAGGTTTGAGAGATAAAGACACGATTTCTATACATGGGATCCAGAAACATAAGAAGAACAGATCTATTCTACCCAATTTGGTCTGCACTATGCCACTTGAGCTTCATAACAAGCCTTTCAGAAAAGGCAACAAGCAATTAATATGCAAAAATGTTCTACCAAAAAATCGGATGAATGGTCTTTACTCTAGTAACAATGAAAAGAGCAAGTCATGGTTCAAGAAAAGGGGAAAAAAGGTTGACTTCCAAGAAGCAGATGAAAGTGCTACCAGATTAAATACTCAACCTTTGAGAGGAGGCATACTTATTTACATGAAATCTAAAGAAAGTGAAAGCACGCAAAGGCTTCAAAACCTTCTCAAGCAAAAAGGATAAAGAACCCCAATTATACCACATAATGATATCAGACTGATACAAATCCTTCCACTTCAATTATGATAGACCCTGTTTGTCCGGACTTATCAAAAGAATAAAGTAGTTCTTTAACTTTCCTGCTAAAATATAGCATATTATTAAATCTGGAGATAGTATAGTTTATTTTTCAGCACTTTAAGATCATGAAAAGATCATGTAAAATTACATGTCAATAATTATATATTGGGGTAATCAATTTCAGGGAGAGTCAAATCTGAGAACTTGGAACCTACCCCACAGGTCCAGTTTCGAAAATATTGGAACAGGGATCTTAAACCACTTAGACTTGGAACCAAACCAGCCAGTCTCAAGAATCGGGTTTGTGTTTGTAAAAATTGTACACTCGATATCATATATCATTTATCTTAGCCTATGACTAGCAAAGTGCTGTTAGTTATGTGGTTTCGTGCGCCTACTTCAAGCCAGAGATTGTGGATTCCATTCTCGCTAGTTGCATCTTACCATTATTTTCCAAATAAGGTGCATAAGATCGATTCTTGATCAATTTGACCTTGGAATCGGCCTACTTGGTCAATTCCTGAGTCGAACTTGCAATTCTGACACAAGAACCAAGAACTGAACCAATGAAAGTTCGGTACCAGGGTATGAAACCCCACTAGAACCTATGAGGAATGGCAAGTTTAGGGTGCGTTTATTTCACCTTTCCCAATGGGCTTTCAGCCTCCAAAGCTCCTTGGGTAAATGCTCCATGTTTGGCAAATCTTTCCGAGGGGCTTTCGGCCAAATGCTGACCTTGGGAAAGCTGAAAAGCTCAAAGCTAGTCCCTACCAGTATTGGGACTAGCTGAAAGCCCAACACTGGTAGGGACTAGCTTTGAGCTCTTCAGCATTTGGCTAAATGCTGAAACTAGTTTTTTTCTTCCACAACTACCATCACAAATTCTTTAGTTTTTCGATTTTACCCCTCGTCGTTCCAAAACTACCTCACCTATGCTAGAGTCGGCAAAGAGTTCAATATTTTTTAATAAAAAAAGAAAAGTTAAACCCAAAAGCTCTTTATGAAAAAAGATTTGCCGAACACTCTTTATGCCAAAAGTAGCTTTGCAATGAATTCTTTATCAAATGCAATTTGCATTTCACCAAAGCCCCTTTAGGCCAAAGGCATTTGCATTTCTCCAAAGCCTATTTCCAAAGCTAAACCAAACACAACCTAAGATACAAATGCTTTATGAAAACTATGGGTGGACTAATGAGCAATCTAAGACAAGAATGCTATCTTACAAAAAATGGGCCTTCTCTTGGCCACAAAAGGGTTTATCTCTTAGTTTCCAAACGCCATTAATCTATGTAAGAGTAGCAAAACCAACTCATCTTATCAAACTAACAAAATAATTTTAACTCTCTAATGCCATTAGGCCTCAAGGAGGAAGAAAAGTGTTTAAAAGATCAATGAATTGAAGAGTGTACATAGACCAAATACTTTAGCCAACTCTTATTCCTCAACTCCTTGCATAGGTTGGCTAGGCTAGAGGTATCACAAACTTTTACTTAAAACCTATATAGGCATTTGCAAATACTCTTCTAGCAAAATAATACAAACTTTTACAGACAAAAGGACAATAATAAAAGCACTTTGTCCAAAAGTAATAGCTAGGTGATATAGTACAATAATAGAACTGTAATGGATAAATTGCTTTATTAAAGCGGATACCTTTTGAAGGGCACGTGGTTTGGGTTAAGATTCGGGTTTGCATCATCTAAGCTGAAAGTTGGATTTACTAAACTAATTCTTGGTCCCAAATGGAGGTTTAGATCAATCTGTTGGGTGCAAAAGCTAGGTCACGAAAATGGGTCTGAGATCTAGTTGCCACATGTTTGACATGTTGGCTTCTAATCTTTGATTGAGACCTAGTAGGGATCAATTGTCCAAACTTCGTGAGCCTGAGGTTAAAATCTCCACAAATGATGAAATTCAAGCAGAAGACAATTCCACATCCACAATTGCCCTGATGGACAGAATGGTTTTCAAAGTAGCCCTTCAAAGCCAAGCACATTAAAAGGAAAAGGAATGTGCTTTGAGATCTCCTTTCCAGGCCAAAAGAAGCTCCTCCATTGTACATGTTCACATCCAGAGAAGCACATCGAAGAGCAAGAGGCTCATCCTCTTATCCTCCAAATCTCAGAGGAGATATCCCCCCTTGGAAATCCTCCAGCTTGTTACCACAGGAAGATTTTTCGGTAGTTGTACGGATCTCATCCTAAATATCCATTCATTCATGGGTTCTCATTTGATCTGGTGAATTTTTCTAAAGACCTTAAATGGCACTTTAGAAATTTCTTCAATAATCATATTGTAGCCACTAAGTTTCCCACCACAAGAGTTCATACAATCATCGACGAATGATATTAACAACATGATGTTGGTTATTTTGTAGAAGCCCTTGGGTGGTATCATTACTGGAGTTTTTGGAAGAAGTTGTTTCTCAAAGAGTTAATTCATACGACCATTATTTTCAACAAACCATGAATGTTTTATACCTTTGCGAAAGATTCTACATTCACTTATACAACTCTGGCACCTTGCAGCAACTTAATTGTGCATATTCCAATACAAAGGCATACAGCTCCTTTGAATGTAGTTTTGCAAATCTTAAAGTTAAATATAGTGAAATCTAGAGAATTCTCCGCAAAAAGAATTACACCATGCCACAGTCTATATAGACCTGTGCTTTCTAAGTAAAAGTTCCATCGGATTATTCCCAAACATATGAGATGACCAGAGAGGTGGGTCATCCACGAAGCTTTGGAAGAATACAGAAGAATTCTACGAAACTGATGGATTTTTTCCAAGACCGCAAGAATTATCAGATCTTAACCTCAGACCTAAGAATTTGGACAACTAGCCACAGCCAAGTCTCAATCCAAGATCATAAGCCAACAAGCTAGACAGGTAGCACGCACATCCCAAACCATGCATATGGCCTTTGGGACCCAACTCCAGCACTCAACATATAGACCTCAAGCTTCATCTAGGACCAAGCACTAGCCTAGTAAATCCATATTCCAATTAGATGGTGTAGACTCGAATCTTGACCCATATCACAAGCCCATAAAATGTACCAACTTTGATAAAGCAGTTTTTCACTAGGGTTGTATTATTGTACTACATGTTACGCCGATCACTGCTTTTGGCCAAAGTGATTTTATTAGTCTTATGTAAAAGTTTGTATTTTTGTTTTCGAAGAACATCTTAGGGATGCCTATATGGCTGTATGTAAGAGTCTATAATACCCCTAGTATTTCCTACATCAGGCCAACTTCTACAAAAAGTTGAGGAATACAAGCTGGCTAAATTATTCGGTCTATATACACTTTCCAATGATATTCTAGACACTTTTCTTCCTCCTTCGAGACCTGATGGCATTAAAGAGTTACAATTATCTTGTTAGTCCAATAAGATGAGTTTGGTTCCATTGGTGTCCTCTCCACTCGCCACACTGTGAATCCTGTGGGTTAGAAATTTTAAGAGCCATGAGTGTCTCTTATGGTATAGATTAATGGTGCTTGAAGACTAAAAGGCAATCCTTTTTTAAGCCAAGAGAAGGGCCGCTTGTTAGATACTTGTCTTAGATTGCTCATTAGTCCTTACCATAACCCCCTCATAGTATCAAAGCCAAGTTCATCAATATCAGATTCAAATGATAATTCTAAGCCTGATAATACATCAGTGCTGAGAGGAAGTAGTTGGAGCATCTAACAAATAGGTGCTGAAATACTAGTTCCTGAACTTTCAGCCACAGAGATAAATATGACACAATGGCATAATACCACCTAAAAACTGTAAAAGAGATAGCTGCAAGCCAAGGCTGTTCATTTCAACTTAAAATAAAAGCAAAAAAATTTTGTTTTTCCCTAAAAATTTAAAATATTATTCAAACTTCAATAAAAAAAAAATTATATGTTACTCTACAAATTGACTTATGCATTTTGTGAAATTGCAAGTATTTCAAATTATGAAAAAATCAAAGAACATGATCTGTAAGATTTTGTTGAGACCTAGTAACAAGTGAAAGTCGATGCAGGACTCTTAGCTCATTAAAAGGTCAAGTTTGCTTGAAGAATGAGAAGTAATTTGTTTTATCAAGAGATTTTGTTGAGACTAGACAGTAGCAGAAAAGGACACTATAAAACAGGCAAAGGAAATGCTAGGGAAGGCACTCTTCCCAAAATGTTACCTTTTTTTATTTTTTTTTTGCTTGGCCACCAAAAAGTTACCTAACTACATTTTAACATACCTTGATTTGATTTCTTTTCTGAAGAGAATATTGATATATACACCAGCTTCTCTAGTTATCTAATTGAAATTTCTAAGTCATCTGAAGTGTCAAACAGTTTTCTTATCTAGGTATTTCTGTGACACTATCTTGGATTAAACCATACAAAACAATCCAATTATTGATTGAAGAGATTTTCAAGGGGATGTTTCAAGAAGCCACTTGATAATTTGAAATATTCAAAAGCAGTGCCATCATTAGAGGAGAAAGAGATTCCAGTGTTAGTCATTACCTTATTTAAGATTTTTGCTAATACTATTGCAAGAATATAATATTGTGGAGGACAAAAAAAATAAAAGAGCTTGCTTTCCAAATTCTGAAACATGGGAAACATAGGGAAAAGAACATGCATAGATTTCCATGACTCCAGAAGTTCACAAAAAAAGAAACTCAAATGAATCACCAAACAAGTTTGCAGGAGGGTACAGTTTTACCAAAAGTAGGTTTGAGATACACCAGTACACATTCATTAGGGGTCCCACATCGATGGGGTCCACATTAAAGGTGAGAGAAAGGGAATATAAACTGGGTGTACATAGTAAGTTCCTTCCACCAAAGCCCAATTGCAAAAAAAGAATTAGAACCTACAATAAACTAAAGATTAAGGATTTTGAAAGTCTGTTGTTAATAATATATCAAGCAGAAACCGTACTAGGTGAATAAAAATCTATACATCTGACATTCTAGCCAAGCGGAAAGAACACTCCAGTACTCCCAATCACAAACAAAAATAAAATTAAAACCTACTATAAACTAAAGATTAAGGATTTTTGAATGTCCATCGTTACTAATATATCAAGCAGAAACAGTACTGGCTGAATAAAAATCCATAAAAAGGACCAAAGTGAGGTAGGAAAAGAAGAAACCTGCACAATATCTTCCCTCTTTCGGTAGAACTAGGAATAAACCATAATTTCCGACTGGATGGACATTCAAATTGGACAAAGAACCCATCGTTTTGCCCATGTTTCCACTTCCTTGAACCTTGGCCTTTCCAGACCTGTCAGAATATCATTTGACCAACCAGATGAAATCAGAACCATTGCTATACCTTTGAATGCGTATTTCCAGAAATGTCAACATATGTATATAAGACAAAAAACACAAAACTTGTAAAAAGGTTGGAATAGACTACATGACAGCTTATAAATGCCAGATATAGGCTTAAGAGTGAATTTCTTCTAGTAGAAAACTTCTCCTGCCAGCCAAATCTACAAACCTTTGAATGTCGATAACAAGTTCTCATGAAAGCAAAGTACGTAATTGCAGAGTATGAAAGCAAAGCGCTTAAGAGGATTAAAAAGAAACAATGGAAGATACTCCAAAAGTGTGATTATCATTCTAAAAGATTCCAGCAGAAGAGCCAAGCAACTCTCATTTTATGATATCGCCAAAATTTTTACCAAGTCCAAAGGTTGGGATGCTGTCGCCAACTCAATTTTTCTGGTTGAGAGCGTTGCTATTTGAAAATTAATCAGGTGCCTGAAAAGAGTTCACATTCCATGCAAATGCATTTCATTATGTACTAAGTCCTGTTCTATTTACTCAATTTTCTTCTACCAAGAGAGACAGAGTTGCAGCTGGATGGACAAAAAGGAGAATAAATTTGAGTTTCATGGAATGAAAAAACTGAGAATAGATAAATAAACAAGCCATATTCCAGTTGGGTCTGCTAATCCATTGTTTTAGTGCATGCTAATGAAATTATATCCTTCCAGAAACTGAAAATGTATAAGCATAATTCCAGAAAACATATCCAACATTTCATACACCAATAGCAGTGCATCGACATTGCAGACATTTATAGTACTTGAAGGAAGAAAAGACATTAATAGTACCTGAGGGTAAGAAATAATGCTTTTCGGAGCAACTAAGCAAGCTGCTTTGGAGAATGAATCCTCAGAATATTGTCTAAGAAATGGAAAACAACTGCTGTGGGTATGAGGTGATTCAAATGCCTGGCACATACAAAAAATTACAGAAAGAAGTCAAACCACAATCGATATCATCATTGGAGTCCAATTCCACAAATGTAGAAGGGTGAAGAAACTCAATGTGTATTATCTCATTAGGCATTCAAACAAAAGGTAAAATTTTAAAATTGCAAGGAAAATTATGAAAAGAAACCGTGATGTAGACTATGTTATATAACTCACAGAGAAGATATTGAAATAGATCCCAATACCTTATCAATATTAACAACAGGAGCATATTTCTCAGTGTCTGTCTTTTCTTTATCAAGGAGGAAATAAACTCTAGGGTCAACCTTAGAAGTGTCATGCCAAGATTTAACTGCTGCTTCCAATGTCTCGATGACAAATGACAGTACATCTTCCCATCCTTCTTTCTGGCCATACTTCCCAGACTGCAGAAAAGAGAGATATTCAAAATTATCGTCAAAATGTTTCAAAGAAACTCTGTCCAAGTTGTTAGACCTCATCAGGTGTCTAAAGAACCAGGATACTAAAAATCTTGATAAACTAATACAGGAAATTAATGGAAATATAAATTTAAATAGCACTTGTAAGAACAGGACAGCAAATAAGACTTAAGAACATTTACCCTAAAAAGACAGCCAGTGAAGAATATTGCCTACCAGTTCAGACTTTAGTGGTTCCAAGTGCTTTGCCATCTGAACATTGGATCTCAAATTCTCAACCTCCTGATCCCGCTTCTTCTCTCTGACCAACTGGTTCAACCTCTTAATCTTCTTTGTCACTTCTGAACTTTGTGGATTATATTGCAGGGCAATCTCGAAGGCAGCTAAGGCCTATACATGCGAACATATGGCAACAAAAATACTGAAGCATGAAAGACCTGGTCTGAGGCAAAAAAATAATAAAAAAGAAACAAAATGATAGGTCTTCTCAAGTATTACCTCATCATATCGTTCCATTGACTCCAATACGCATCCTTTTCTGAAATAGCCCTGGACAAGCATCAACTTTCCCTGAATAAGAAGAGAAAAGAAACATCCAGCCACATAGACACAAGAAGCACGTGCAGTGTACCTTCTCCCACTGGGGATTCAATGTGATTGTTGTCTCAGCATCAGCTAGTGCTTTGCTGAGCTTGACCAAATGCAGGAAGGCGGCAGCTCGGTTGCTGGAAAAACAATTTGAAAGTTAGAAACTATGCTTGTATGCCAATCTGAAAGAGGAATCTGCTCAGCCCCAGATGTCTTACATAAAATTACAAAAAGGACTTGAAGATGCCAAGTAAACTACGTGCTATCTAACAAAAGAACTGTGTTGCCAATTCTACTACTAAAGAGAGGGGACAAATTGCAGATTTCACTATGAAACAATTCGCTGGTGCTATTCTGCATCTCTTCACTTCAATGTTGTTAAAAACGACATGTCAAAGTACCGTGAACAGATGAATAGAGTGATGATGACAGTGGCCACTGATTCAACCAAATTTTCATTTCTAGGCATGCAATCAGATAACATTTTATGTGGATTCCTAGTAATCCTCTTTCTTTTACCTGGTTCTGTCTTCATCTATTAGGCAACTCTTTGGAATACTCCATATATAAGTCAACATTCCTTTTTCCTTCTTAGCAAAGAAATAGAAGCCACATAAATTTCACTGAGTTGAGTATATCTCTTTTTATCAAAGGGCACTACTCACTGACTCTCCATGTCTTTCTACCATAATGGTTAACAAGTAAAACTATAAGGTGCATGGAGATTTCTTAAGATAAAGGTACACTAACTGCCAAAATCAACAATTCAGGATCATATTCTTCAAAGTTCTCCACACAAACCAAACACTAGAATACATTATCAATTTCAAGATTGCATATTCCCAAAAGTTACCACCAGGCACTAACTATGGTTGGAAATATCACAACTGTAAAAGTTACCAACAACTATATAACAAGTCAAGCTCATCCATTGGCAGCAAACGTTGAGCTCAAATCTCCCCCACACTTTCTCAAAAACTAAATAGTTATCATCACCCAAGACATTATCCAACCCCTAGCCTCAAATTTGGTCTTTAGAAATGGGTCACATTGGTAAAGAAAAGACTCCCAAGACCTACCCTTTTTACGCACCTTCCCCAAACATCCTTCACAAATTAGCAAAGCAACACTAGCGCATTGAGTAAACTACTGAATCACTTGACCAAAAGAAGAACAAAAGCGCCCGACAAAACCCACGTCTCAATCGGTGCCAAAAATCACTTCACCAAACTGCCCTAGCGAAACAACGGTAAAAGACAACTCTTTGATCAAACAGCGCGAAGAGACCTGTACAGAGCCGGGTTCTGAGGATCCTGCTTGATGGCCTGAGTGTAGAGAGCAGCTGCTTTGAGGTAATTCCCCGCTTTGAAGAACTCGTTGCCCTTGTCTTTCAGGGACGCCTCCGTTGCTCCCGCAGATCCAGCGGCCTCCGATTCTGCCATCTTCGCGGCGTCGGCGAAACGTAATGGAATAGAATAAAGCACAGATTTTTATCTCGATATCAGCGGGTTCCGCCCGATGGGTGATTAGGGTTTGCGAAGCGGGCTCTCGTTTCGGACTTCTCTTCGCCGGTCGGACTGAAACGAGCAAAAGCGAGAGCGGGGTGCTTCACTTGCTTAGAAGCGCCAAAGCGAGGAAGAAAGAGAGGAAGAAAGAGAGGGTTCACTCTATATATCACTTCCCTTTTCTATCACAGTGGAGTTCTGTTTTCCAAAAGCATTAAAATCCTCAAAACTAGTGATAATGTAGGATTTTAAGTGCTGAATTATTTTTTATCCCAAATGCAAATAATTATGCATCTTTTATAGTTCCTCCATTTTGAGGGAAAAAAAATTTCACGTGACTTTTTAAAATAATAATAATTCCTATGGTAAGCTATTGGCATTACATAATGCGCATGATAAAGTTATGTCCGATCGTAAATCGTAATAAGTCTTAAAAAGCCTCTCTTAACTTAAATTATGAATCTAAATTAATTCTCTTTTTTCAATTCAAATAGGTGTCGTCACCTTTTTTTTTATTTGTCGGGACTCAGCAAGAGCCTCAAAGGGAACAAGTTAAGGCTTTGTTACCCTTGCCTAGATCAAGATGGGCTCAAGTGACCTCAATGGTTGTGCCACAGCAGCCCACCATCAAGCCTCGAACTCATGACCGCTACACATAATCTGGCTTTGAGACTTAGCCAGCCTAATAGCCTATTAGAAATTTATGCTCTCTTTGCTTACTTGTTATTTGCAAGCAAAGAGGGTTTTCAACCAAAAAAAAGAAAAAAAAAAAAGCAGCCTCTACTTTTTGTTGTGGAGCGATTCATCCTCTCCCAACGCTTTCATCTCTCTCATGTTATCTGATTGGCACAATTGATCATATTGTTAGGAATTTCTAGTACAAGAACTAGAGATCATCCATATGACTTAATCAAATGTTCGCTTCCCACCAGCTGTACAAATTGTTTGTGTCCAAAGTCGTCTGCATTGGCCAAACGCCTGAATTTAACAATTTCAAGAAATTTGAAGAGTGTTTCACGAGTTTCCCATTAGTCAAGTCCCCATGCCTGTTTGCCCAAATAATTAAGAAAAAGGCATTATGATTTTTTAAGCATACGCTACGCATAAGTTGTTCGATTATGTGTAAAAAATGAATAGTGGATGGAAGTCAAAAGAAGTGGGAAGTTACGTAAATAGTGGATAGTTACTAAGCAAATGATAAGTTGCAGATATGTCAAACCACATTATTAATATATCAGTAGTTCTATGTTGAGAGTAAATGTGGGAATAAATATAAAGCAAGAACAAAAGGAGTTTTCAATTATAAATTAGAAGATGAGTAAACACGAGTATGATGATAAATCTTTTCTATGATAATCGATGTAATAAGGTCATCACAATCCCTTACGAATAGAGATTAGGGATAATAGTACAAATAGTCATTGAACTTAGAATTTGCATAATATAATTCTTGAACTTTGATTCAATAAGCAATGTTGTCCATAAACTTTTAATTTGTTCAAGTGTAGTTTCTAAGCTATATGAAAATGTTTCAAAGTTTATGAACCATATCAAACATTAAACCAAAATTCAAAATTTATGAATCAAATTGAACAAAGTATAAATTCAATGACCACGTTACACATTAGACCATGGTTCAAGGATCGCATTGATCAAATTAAAATTTTAATTACATTACTTATTAAAGTAAAGTTTTGAAATCATTTGTGTCATTTTTTCTAAAAAAAAAGTATTTTAAGAGTTTTGACAACGTAGGACTTCTCAAAGTCATGTTAGCGGACATATCAGCATGTGTACTTCCCCAAATTTCCAACTTTCTTCTTGTACATGATAATATGATTGAAATTCTTTTTCTTCATTTCTTGAAACAAAATGGGTAAATGACATAGATCATAAACTTTAGCTCGATATGTAATGTGATTCTTGAACTTTAAATTTATTTAATACATCCTATGAACCTTAATACAATATGCAATGTTGTTCATGAATTTTTAATTTGTTCAATGTGATCCATAAACTTTTGATATATGTTTAATTTAGTCCCTGAATTGTAAAAATATGTTCAATGTTGGGCCATATTGAACAAATTTAAAGTCCATGGATCATATTGTATATTTGATCAAAATTTATGGATCATTTGTGTCATTATCCTAAACATAATCGATTAAAAAAATAAAAGAATGTGGAGATTTTGAATAAAAGACTTCCCATTTGCAATAATATGATTGATCATTGCAACGATGCCTCACACAGCTTTCTTGCGATAGCCATACTAGCAAAATTAGATGTTATCACTTTTCATAAGGTGCTTGGTAAAAAAAAAATTTTTGATATGTACGACATTCGTTCTTTTCTCACATATTACTTACTTTTCAAAAACTATCTCGCCCAATTTTAATATGCCAAAATTTTAGAACAAGTGCTTTCAAATGCATAAGTCATAACACATCACATTGCAAGACCTCTCATATATCCCTCTCTATCTCCCCCTTCTCTCTGGCCGACCCTGACGAGGACTCATCATGGTCGTTGCGACCTTGGATCATGGTTCACCATGGACCTCAAATCAAGGTCACCAAAGCATGTGCCGTGAATGCACACGAGCGCGTGCAAGTGCACATGGATAGAGCCCTATCCTATGGGCTTTGGCAAACTCAGCTTGAGGTTTTGGGCCCGGGTTCGTTTGGATGGGCTTTGGCAAAGCCCTTTGGAGCCTGAAAAGCCTAACAAATGCAGGCCGTGTTTGACACTTTTTTTTTAAAGAGCTTTTTCGGAAGTCTTTTTAGCCGAAGGAAGGTCCATTTGAGCTAAAAAAGGTTCAGCAAAAATCATTTTCAAGTGTAGTTTATTTCAAACAACATTTAAACTAAAAATATTCCCAATATACTTTTAAATTACGCTTTAATAAAGGCTATTTACATTTTGAAAAAAAAATTAACCTAAATTCCTTTGCATTTTTCCCTAAAAGCCTAACCAAACACAGCTTAAATATGTAGGTATTTTGAGGATATTTTTCTATTTATTGTGTTTTAGTTATTGCACTTTTGCATAATAATGCAAAGTTGAAATTAAAAAAAATTAAAGGATGCAAAGTGATAAAGTTGTGAGCACTCCGGCGCGTTTTTTATGTTTTCCGTACTTAATATTGGTAAACATGAAAGAGTCTAAATTTGACCAAAATGCTCACCTAAAGTTCCAGAGAAATTCACTTTTTAGGTTTCATTTACATATTCAAAAATCGAAACTGGCCGGTAAAAATCAATTAGACATTGAAAAAGGTTTCTCAAAGAAAAGAAGGCAAATTGTTACAAGAAGAAAAGTCATGAACAATATCAATATGTTGAGTTTTTTCAGTTGTTTCGTTCCACCTAGAATTACGAAGGATTGGCATACCATTTTTTCCCCGGTGTTGATGAATCATTTCCCCGTACCTAACGTGGTTTCAAGAGAATTGAATAGGAAAAGTAATATGAAAAGGGGTTTTGGAAGTCGTATTGACTATTGAGTAATGAGTGCAACTATTGATGTTAGGATTTTTCCTTGTTCTAAAAGCTTTGTCAACGGAATGATAATAGACTAATGAGAGAGAGAGAGAGAGAGAGAGGGGTAGTGCCATCTATGGTTGGCCCTAATCTTTGCCAAATCTTTTGGGTTTAAAAGCCCTATCTCAATTTGCCCACCATATTTATTTTGCCTACTATTAATAATTACACATGACTAAATTTCATATTTTTATGTAATATTCTATTAAAATTATAACATAAATACATGTTGCTAATGTGGGGAAAATGACACTGCAATTGTCATAAGTTTGGTACGATTATAACTTTTTTTTTCGATTATCTGAATGTCATGATTTCTAAAAAAACATCTATTAGAATGTCATAACTTTCAATTTATCACTTGAGTGACATGACTTTTTAAAAAAATTCACCCCCATGACAAAAATTTGACATTGCGTGGCATTTATAGTGAGCGATTTTAAAAAGTTATGATACTCAAAGTAATCAAAACATTTATGTTTTGATATTCAAGTAAGCGTCATATGAAAATTATGGCACTTATTAAGTCATTATCCCTGTTAATGGGGATGGACTCAACCTACATATGCCTTTTTCATTAAGCACGTAAAATAAGCTTGCAAGTTTAGGCCTAACTAGCCCAAGAAAAGTGGTGCAAAGTTTGAGCCTAAAGGTGTAAACCCACCCTTTAATTAAGTCTATTCCGGAAGAGTTTTATCATGACATGAATTTGATATCACTTTTTCCAGCATTCTGATGTCAGGTTCCAATCAACCCGATCAATCTTCGGGTTGAGCGTTTCTCTTTGACCATGCTCCTCATGCTCAATTTTCTCCTTAACCTTTCTCGAAACTTTGAATAGTCACACAAAATCTACCACCCTGTGTAAATTTAACTTGGCAAGACTTTAGACGAAAGTGATGCTTGACTAAACATCTTAACCTCTAATATAGCAACTAGCCAAGGCGTAGAAATGGATTGGTAACCCACTCCTTTTCTCCTCTTTATTTTTTGTCCTGGAAAGTCTGAAAGCACCGACATGATGCTTCAACAAACGAACTAAACATTTCCGACGAAAATCCGGACGAAAACGAGAGAATAGACCATGTACTAAGAAGGATAAACCAATGATCATGCAAGTTAGGTATTTTGAGCTGACTTTTGTTGATTGGGTATAGTTGACACATTCCTCCTCGGTTGGTTGCGTGGTCTCTATTTGGTTTTTGCCCCGTATTGACTACTGTCTGAAATTTTGCTGAAGTTTTTACATGGCACGCACGGTGCACCCGGTCAGTTGGATTGGTAGTTGCATAAACTCATTCTATTTAGGACCAACAAATTATACTACATTGAAAAATGGTGAAAATCGACATCGATCGTAACTTCCTCGATTCTACTATTGGAGACCGCTTCAAAAGATCTTTAAAATCATTAAATTGGCGTGTCAAGAGAGAAGGGCTAAGACGGCAATCACATTTTGACGAGAAAATTGTCTAAAAAATTCTAAACTTAGTGCACTTTTGCTAATTTAGTATTAAATATTTTAGTTTTGCTAATTAAGTCCTAAAATTTTTCACATTTTGTTGATTGAGTTCATCCAAGCAATTTGGATTGAAAATCGCTAACGTGAGTGCCAACCATTTTATGATTTTTTAAAATATTTTTTGAAATTTTTGTTTTTTTGTTTTTTCTCTCCTTTTTTTTTTTTTTTTTCCTTAAGCCTAGGCCGGTAAGGGTGAGGGCCCTCACTCGTGGCCAAGGAGGGCAACAACGCCCTCGCCTAGACTAGGCAAGGGTCAATCGGCAACCTTGTTGGCTTAGGGTTTAAAAAAAATCAAAAAAATATTAAAAGATTATTAAAAATTATTCGGTTCAGTACCGATCATGTTACATAAAACAAACAATGTTCACGTTAGCAATTTTTGGTCAAAATGGAACGAGTGGACTCAATTGGCAAAATATAAAAATTTAGTACTTAATTAATAAAATTGAAAGGATGTTGCATTGAATTGACAAATGTATAATACATTTAAGCTTTTCTCTACCATAAACATGTGCCAAATGGTGATTGGTGCTTGCGGTCTTTTTTATTTTTAGTTTCTTCAATTTTTTTTATTTTCCTTTAGACTGCTCTAAGTAAAGATAAGGCCCACTTTTGCTTTTCCTTTTCTCTTTCAATTTAATTAGACATTTTTTTTTTCTCTCTCTGCATTGTCAAGATAGAGACAACGTTACTTTTTGCCTCTTCTTGTTTTCAATTTGTTCAACATAAAATTGTACTTAGTTATTTTGTATTTCCTAAATGATCTACTCATGCGTGCTTCAGGATTTTATATTTTATACATGTTGTACTTTCTTTATAGTTAGTTTTCCCAAAATTTTGCAATAACAATTCAAGTTGAACCAATCATTGCTCGTTTCTCATATCTTGGTTGGAAAAAGCTACTGGTCGGAAGTTATTGACTAGTACTCCTATTAATGTTGTTCTGTTTGTTTTCTCTTTTTAATCTTTGTTGACTTTTCTTAGGCCTCTCAATTTCTCCTTTTCCTTGATTGTTTCCCAGTTAACAAAATAAAAATTCCCACGCAGTATTTACCGGTGGATGAACCAAAATGATCCCGTAGTCTATCGTATTTCAAGAAATATTTACTTATTTTTTTCTACCAGAATCAATATTATATACATTGACAATTCTGTGAAGAATTACACATATCATATATCAATACTTGTATGTTTTGCAAGTTTTAGGTACTTTGCAATATGGTTCAACTTCTTATAGGGAGGAGAGGTTAAAGATAAGGTCACTCCGAAAAAGAACCCAAGCAAGTGATTTTCTTGAGCTTTCGAGCAAAATTTGAAAAATAAAAGGCCCTTTTTTATAAAGGAAAAAGTCACAAAAAAAGCCCAAATTTATATTTATCGTGACATATTTATCTCTAACTTTTATTTGTGACATTAAGAACCTAAAATTATACCCATTATGATACATTTACCTTAAATTTTTTTGTGACATAAAAAGCCCCAAACTCGTACTTATATGATAAATTTACCCTCAATCAAAATTCTATTAGATGATTTCTCTCTATGTCAATATTAGTTACTTTCTAGCATCCATTTAGGCAGATTTTCAACGGTACCCATTTATGCAAGGTAAATATATCACACGAATATAAATTTAGGATTTTTTGTGTTAAAGAAATTTTTTAAAGTAAATGTTTCACAATGGGTATAGTTTAGGGTTTTTGATAGTTTTTATCGTTTTTATGATATTTTAGAAATTTCATAAATTAGATGGAGATATAGATGCCAATATCCATTAGTTCAAAATTTTTAGGTTTTTCAACATGATTGTTGCGATTTGCCACAAACAAGAAATACAAAGGTACTCCAAAGTGGTTCTTGGCCTTAGCTTATAATACTTCATTGAACAAAATGGCTCTCTTAACTGGCCATAGCTTTTGACTGTGCATCATTCGTTCAAGTTGCCAATCTCAGTATTATATTAGCGTCATCTTAAATTGAAATTTATTATCCTACCCTCCTCATCTTTTCTTATTATTTATCATCATCTATAATTAATTTTCATAATTTTGCACCGTCATCTTTATCTACCCTAATCTGCCCAAGTCAACAGCACAAGAATTGTCCAATTAGGTTTTTGATATCTAGAGCTTCCATGATTGGATTGATCATGAGCTCCAAGTCAACGGAAACTCCGTCTCTTCCTTCCTTTATGTATAATCAATTATTCTCTAGAATTAATTTATTAAGTAATGAGTACTTGGTCCATTTGATTTTTGTTTGTTTTTTCCCCTTATTTTCTCTAATTCGAGCAATATTTTTTTCCCTCTTACCAAACTCCGGAGTGCTTGACTCGGTTCTCCTTTCTTCCCAGTTCCAACTTTTTCACACACGCACACATACAAGAGCGCGCAGAGAGAAGCTTCTACTTGCAAGTAGGAGTTAATATATATCTCATATTGACCTCACGATTAAAAATAGTTATTTATAATGAGGAGAAGTAGAATTTTAAGCAAAGTATTTTATTTTTATTTTTGGCAAAAAGCCCGCATGCTTTTAAATTGATAATGCAGGCTTAATGAGTCTAAGGCCCCATCAACAAGTTCTACCTGCTCTGCCGGGTGGTATACATGTATCATTAAATCCTTTTTTTTTCTTTTTTCTTTTTTTTGGTGTCGAACAATGACAATTTGGGATAGCTTTTAGGTAATGAACTAAGCTGGTACTCTTGATTCGGTCAAAGGCAAGACATTCATGTGAGAACTGAGGGTTATATCGAATAAGAATTGAAACTAAAACCTCACTTATCGAAATGCAAGGTCCCATATTTTTGGCCACCTTGAGGCATACCTTGGTTTGTTACTCTATGAACATGAAACTTCAATTTTGTCCTTTGTATATCATATCGCCGTCTTGTAAATTAGAGTTGTTAAGTTGTTTCGATGACAATGGAATTGGTATTTGCAATGTTAAGTTACTATTTGTATTGATTGATCATAGGCCTGACAGTTCGCATGCTCAACCCGACCTCACTCCAAAGCCATAAGGGCTTGATGATATATTTGGACAGATTTGGATAAGGACATTTAGTGAGAAAACTCGGTGCAGTTAGACAAGAGTCAAGCCCCACATGCACTCGAAATTTATGCATGGAACTTCTAAGATGAGTGAGATTGTGCAAAAACTTAGGCCTAATTTCAAAGTACAGCTCGGCTTGAAACCACCCCGTGACTATGTCTACTTGAAAGTGGTTTCACATTACTTTTCACGATTAGAATAAATTTCCTGATTGAACTTATTTCACACACATTTAATGAGGCATTTCCTTGAAGTGGTGGATGTCAATTATTCTACATAAAATTCCTCTAATCTCTTAGGGATCGATCGGTCGCTGGAGTGGACATCATTTGTCTTCCTCAAATCAAGGTCGCCTGTGGCGGCTCACAACCTTGATGGTGAGAGAGAGAGAGAGAGAGAGAGAGAGAGAGAGAAGGGGGGACAATGACTAGAAAAGAGATAGAGACGGGCATTGATGATTGAAAGCAGAACGAAGGTTGCCCACAACAACCACGGCTGCGGTCCGACGACGGTGGAGGAGGCTGGGAGCTATGGGGAATGCGGTGGCTTGGAAAGTTGGAAATGAATGATAGGGTTTGTGTTGGGTGAGTCGACGGTTGGGGTGGTGTTTTCCAAAAGGAGGGAAATTCCCGGTCATTTCGACGAATGGGATGGAAAGTGGCGTTTCTAAATGAACGATTAAATGTGGCATTGAGATCCAATGTGGGATGGGAAGGGTACTTAGTATTATTTTTTTTCCAATTTAAATAGCTTTTTTCTACTTTTTAAATGAAAATGCACTTGGATAATCTCCAAGAACTTTATCCATATCTGAAAAGTCTTCCCTTTTGTTTTCTCTTCTTGTCTTCTATATCGTAGGAATGAGTCAAGGTTATATCGTCCCTCACACGCACTGACCATGGTTAAACTGATGGAATTGAACTGCATACAGGCACAGGACGAGGGCACAACTTAATTCACACGCGCGCATCTTCATCGGACCAGGCCTAATTACTTGGGCAAGGCACTTGTGTAATAGAAAATGTCGTGCCGGTTCACCTATGCAATGCAACCGAACGCGTCCTCTCCATAATAAAATACAAGTGCCGATTATGCGACCGATGGTCAGTCCCTTGCAGCTAGAGATCGCGGGTGATTTCCTTATTAAAACCTGGCAACCACCATGATTTTCCATGATCGCCCATCGAAAGCCTTGCGGATCACCAACCGGGATTTGTTTAACAAAGAAAAAGAATGATTATTCTCAGAAACTCAAAGCCCGATACTACTTGGAACCGATACAATTCCGACATGTTTTGTATCGCTTTCTCTTCTTCATGATTTCGAAAGGAACTTGCTAATAATGATGTACTAACTCATTGTTGACATGAGCACGAGATGAAGATGCCTAGAAGTGACTCATCATGATCCTAGTTGTCTCAAACTTGTCCATGTTGGAGCAGCCAACATTGAAGTTTAGCAAATACTACAAAATAGGCTAAAAGTTGCTAGATTGGCCCTTGAATTAGGATGTCCCGCTTTAGGGTAACTACTGATACAACATATATTTTATATAGTAGGGGAGGGCAAAAAAATGCGAAGAACCGCGTGTTTGGTCGGATCACTTTATAAAATTCAACACAACCAACACGACCTGACTTTCACCTACGTTTGCCTGCTCAACCATTTGCATGAAGAATTACTAAAAAAGGGTCAATCAAATTAAATAAATATTTCGACCAAAAAAAAATTAAATAAACAAAATGGTTGATTAGAGAGTGCGAAAGAAGTTTCCATCCTGCTCTCTTCATTCATCGAGTAGTCAAGATCACAGCCTAAAACCCCTCTGTACTCCAACAAGACAATAACATATATAAGCAAACATGCATGACCTCATCACTGTTCAGATTTTTTTTAATGCAAATTAAGCGAGAAAAGATTTCAGCTGAGATTATAGTCAAGGGTTGTAGTCCGACTTGAATATTGCATCAAAATAATTTCGAAAAATTGCGCCATCTCACCTTCTTCGAAGGAAGGTATGTCACTCCTCACGCATTCTATAAATGCCAACTCACGCTCTCTAAATTCCAAATAACACCAATCAGGCATCTGTCTTTTTGTGTCAACTGTTCATCCCAATTTGATCCTGCTCATTCTCTCACCAGAATGAGGAGAAACCCTGTTATCCTCTCGCTCTAGCCCTCTTGGCTATCGTTCTCTCCATCACGATCTCCTCCATAACTCGTTCCCATGCACAGCAGCCTCCGTTGAGTTACCCTCCAAGCTTCCCAAACCCTAGGCTTTTCAATGCTTACATAGCACTCCAGGCCTGGAAGCACGCCATCACCTCGGACCCGAAGAACAAGACCGGAAACTGGTGCGGCCCCGAGGTGTGCAACTACACCGGGGTCTTTTGTGCCCCAGCCCCTGGGGACCCGCACAACCTCACCACAGTGGCCGGCATCGACCTCAACCACGGCAACATCTCAGGGTGGCTCCCGGAGGACCTTGGCCTCCTCGCCGACCTCGCACTGTTCCACATCAACTCGAACCGCTTCCACGGGACTCTCCCCCAAAGCTTCCGCGACCTCCGCCTCCTCTTCGAGCTCGACGTGAGCAACAACCTCCTCTCCGGCAAGTTCCCCACCGTGGTCTTCGACCTCCCTTCCCTCAAGTTCCTTGACATACGCTTCAACAGGTACCGTGGCAAAGTGCCGGCCAGGGTGTTCGACTTGAAGCTAGACGCCTTGTTCATCAACAACAACAACTTCAGCTTCAGCCTCCCACCAAACATCGGCAACTCCCCAGTCTCGGTGATCGTCATTGCAAACAACAAACTCAACAGCTGCCTCCCTTCGAGCATATCAAACATGTCAAAGACCCTCAACCAGATCATCATCACGAACTCAGGGCTTACTGGGTGCTTGCCGCCAGACATCGGGGCTCTGAAGAACGTCACAGTTTTCGACGTAAGCGGCAATGACCTTGTCGGAAAGTTGCCAGACACGATTGGGCACATGAGGAGATTGGAACAATTGAATGTCGCCCACAACAAGCTATCCGGTGAAATCCCAGAGAGCATATGCACTTTGCCTAAGTTGCAGAACTTCACTTATTCAGATAATTACTTCTGTGGAGAGCCAGAGATATGTCTCAAGTTGCCAAATGAGGACGATAGAGAGAACTGCATTCCTGACAGGCCACTCCAAAGGTCAGCCGAAGAATGTGAAGCCTTCTATTCACACCCTGTTGACTGTGGAGCCTATGGCTGCTGGCCCCGAAGCCGACCATCGGCGCTGGCTCCGCCGTCTCCTGCTCCGTCGCTGGCTCCTGACTTTCACCATTAATCATGATCACCAAAACACAGATTTTATTTTCAAGAAAACAAAAAAGAAAGAAAAGGACTTGTCTTAACCACCTTCTTTAGGTTTAATTTCTTTAGCCTATTGGGTTGCTTGTAGAGAAGTGTTTTGAGGTTGGACCCCCTTTGTTTGCATTAGAAAAGAAAATGGAAATTTTAATTTACTTTGATTTCTATATTTTATATTTATAGGGTTTCCCACAATGCAAGGTATGTGCTGGTGCTAATTTTTTTTTTTTTTATTTATAAACGAATAAAGGCTGTTGTAATATCTTCTCTCGGTCAAATAATGAAGCCAGCTTATAACAAGTGCGCTGCCTGCTTGCTCCTATTTGAATTTGGCCCCTTCGAGAAGGACTTCTGTGCAACACTCTTTGCCTTTGCACACACCTACCCCCATTATCATTTCAGTAAAGGCAAAATTCTCCTGTTCATTGGTCAATCTATATTCATACTATATTCCTGCAGGTACTAGGAACATATTGTAATCCCAGTTGGTGGGGCATATAGTAAGAATTTAATCGACTCGAGGCCTTATTTGGGTCAACTATCCTATGCGGAAGAAAAGGCAAAGCCGCCCTAATTTTGTAATTTTGCGAAAAGAAGTGGCAGGAAAATTCGAAAATTTTCTCTCTTCCCTCCTCCACGTATCGGAACAAAGCCTGAAACTTTAGCTTTTCCTCTATCACGATGGTACGTGCTTGCTAAATAGTCAACGGGCATACGGTAATTTATACTACAAGTGTAATTATAATTGAAATTAACCAAGCTTTAATTCCATTCGTCAAATGCATGGAACGTCCCTTGACTTCCAATTGATGCGCATTGGTCATTACCTACCTTAAGTTTCGATGAACAATTGATATCTCGGTCTATGTGGCAAAACATGCGATGGAGACAAACATGTGAAGCCGAAGTCTCGTCTAGGTGATGCCGCGTCAGCCTCAATAGACACGAAAAACAGACCTTGTCCTTTCGAAAGAGACAAACCAATGAACAGAGAAGGGGGAGGTGGAGGAGTGGCGACCGGTGGGGTTGAAGGCCTCTCCACCCGCGGTTTCCCTCCTACCATACCCCATCTTCTAGCACCACCAAGGCTCTATTGAGGAAACTAACCTGGAAAATGGAGAAAAAATTAAAGGGCGAAGAAATTAGGGTTACATTTTTGTGAGTATGGAGAGGAAGTAAAATTTATAGATTTGAGGGAATTTCCTTGCATTTTCCAGTCTCTCGTGCTTCCAAAAAATAGCCTAAAGAAAAATGCGATTCCCTATGTGTCTATTCCATACCGCTTTGACCAAAAAAAGTATTTCATATCGCACTGAAAAAAATGCTAGACAGGTGAAGCCATAATCGGTCTTTATTGGAAAAATATTTGGAGAAAATGAAAATAAAATTAATTGTTTGAGACACAAACACTATCCTTAAGTATAATTTAGCCATTTGAAGAATGAAACTTGATGTAACAAGCTCTTACAGTTATCTTCTCAAGATATAATAGACATTCATCTTTACTTGACACACAATATTAGAGAGAATAGGAACAACAAAATTATGTGTAAAATCCTGCAAAGAAAGGAAAGAAATGGATAGCAACAACATAATTTCTAGTTTAGATATGTATATTGGAGTTTGATTTAAAGGTTCAATTGATAGACAAATGAAATACAAGGCTAGTGAGAAACAAATTAAATCAGTCGTTTGTCCGTTATTCACCAAGTTTAAAAATCAAGCTACTTTTCATCAAATTGATGTCTATCAAAACTGTTACACATCAGTGGCTATCAAATTTTCAAAATTGTTGAAATACCAACAATGCCCTTCATATTTGATAAGGTTTTGAAAAGTAAGAAAATCATTATGTTAGGTTAAATTCAATTGATTGTAATGCATTGAAATTGGTGCCTATGGGGTTATGAATTATACGTAGAAATAATAAAATATAATTCACAAAATTAGTGGTGAAGTTTGAAACTTTTATGAACTAAGATTTTCTTTTGTGAATTATAATTTTCAACAATTATAGTACACTCCCTCCAAGTTCTTAGCTGTTCAACACGATTTTGTGTTAATAGGCCATGCGCGTGCCTAGTTTATTCACAAATGTTCTAGAGATTTTGCCAAAATTTTCATAAAAGCGGCCTGGCTCCACACTTATTTGAGTGATTCCATTGAGTGTATACTACAATTTAATACACTAAATACAATGGATATGAAATTCATTAAGAGCTTAACTCAAGTTCCTTTCATTACAATCTTGCTTTATTATCACCTTAGGAGAGACGATATTTATTAATAGTGTATCACTAGATCACTAAGTGATATGTTATTATTCATGTAAACTTAATTCATAGGACCTCTAATCACATAGGTTGGGTTACCGTTGTTATTAATTTTTCTCAATTAGCTAAAGTCACATTCCCCTTGATTCATCATTAATTAATTTACTTTCCAAAGGTTTAGACAGAGGATTTGATAAATTCACTTCTAACTTCGCATAATCAACGGAAATATCCCCTCTTTCATAAGGTGTAAGTTTTACCTTATGTGTTTATTTTTACCATCAACGGTTTTATTCTTTGAAATGGCTATTACCCTTGGCAATCATAATGCAAAAAAGGTGTCGGTTTCATTCCTAAAGGAATATATGTTATTGGCTAATTTTACAAGTTACAACACCTTCACCAAGGATGAACACATATCCACTAATGGATTTTGTCTCATCTAAATCCAATATGTGATTAGCATCAAGGTATTCTTTTAATACAACCGGAAATTTATTATATAAAATGTCATAGTTTAAGGTTTTTCTCGTATATTTCATTACTCTAATCAGGGCAGTCCAATTATCAAAATTGGGATTTTGTATATATCTATTTGCTCAATCTACACACAACATAAGCTATATTAGGGCAAGGTAGTATATTAAATGCATCAAGCTCCCAATAATCTAAGCATGCTCAGATTAAGCCATCATATCTCCTCTGTTTGTTGTAAATTGGGTATTAGCATAATTGATAATTGTGACATCAAAATATCCATATTTTTAAAGAAGCATCTCCCCCAAGTTGGAGTATCATTTGTATTGTGCTCACGATGTACATGCAAGTACATGGTAGTTTTATTGCGATTATCACTATTAGCTTGCAAAATATTCATTTCAAAATGTGCTATTGTTGAATTTGTACACCCGCCACATTATAAGCTTGTGGAAATATGATTCTTACTAGACATAGCTTAAATTTACTAGATTCATTGTTGTTCTTGTTGCACATGTTTAAAAATACATTGATTTCTTGGCAAGAGTGTTGTACAAATTAAGAATATGCTGGATTCATGACTATGAATGTTGTATATATTTTTAATATGTTGTTTGTGAGTTAAATTTGTTAGATTCATCTTCATGCATGCTGCCCATATCATTTTGTTATTCAAACAACAATTAACAAGGCTTGTTCATATGTTATCTTAGTTATATGAGTTGAGGTGAGGAATCCATGTTAATTTTCACACAACAATCACATATTATATAGCGATTTCAATCAAACTCAAGAAAAGGGAACAAAGAGAGACCAACATGAATGGACAATAAACAAAGAAAATGCATTTTTCGATAGTCTTGAAGAACTAGTTGCGCCAAGAATGAAAGTTGATAACAGCTCCAAGAGTGATTACATGATTATGTTAGAGGAGTGATTTAAAGAAAATATCATTTATTCTGGTATTAAGGTAATCTTCATATAGAATCGAAGATGAAGAACTTGAAAAAGTTGTACAATTAGATATATGACTTCAAGGGTAAAAGTGGCTGTAGGTGGGATCATGAAAAGCATTGTCTTCATATTCATTTGGAAGATAGTTGGCAAAAATATTACAATTCGTGTCACTTTTTCTCATTTTTTTCTCTACTACTTTTTTTAACAAAATAATATATTTTATTTGTAGACCTATTCAAGCACTTCTAGAGACGCGTAGAGTTGCATTCTTAGTTCAAGAGGATGAGAAAATAACTTACTCTAAACATTCAAAAAAATGTGCTTTATTATATGGCCTGAATTTGAAAAATTCACATATGGTGATGGCATCTAACAGGTTAAATGTAAGTCGTGCAAAGTAACTTATATGGCTAGCCATGTGACAAAAAAATTGTTGTGTCATTTAGATACTTGCTCTAACTGAGATGTCAATGTTGATGGTTTCGTAATACAATTCGATTAAGCTATATTTAGAGACATGCTAGCAAAAATGATAATTGCACACAATTATTCTTACTCTTGTAGAGCATGAGGCTACTAGAGAGTTGTGTAGTTACCTCAACCCTAATGTAAAGCATATATTAAGGAATACAACAATAAATGATGTAATAAAAGGTTATGAGAAGGAAAAAGAAAATTCGAAATCCAATTTAGTGTCTCTTTCTAGTCAAATATGTTTGACTATTGACCTATGAACTTCTATCACTATGGATCATTATATGACTATTACTATCTATTACATTGATGAGTATTGGGAATTGCATTCAAAAGTCTTGTTTTTCTCCTATGTGCCACCTCCATATAGTCTTGCTATATTTTTAGAATAATTAATGACTTTGTTGAGGGAGTGGGACATTGAGAGGAAAATTTTCAATACTACATTATACAATGCATCAGACAATGGTAATACGGTTGATATTTGGAAAAATACAATTTCTATGAGATTCTCTTTGTTATGTGATAAACAGTTTTTTCATGTGCGTTGTGGTGCACATGTTTTAAATTTCATCGTATAGGAAGGTCTGAAGATTATTGATAGATTATTACATAATATCAGAAAAGCTGTCAAGTTTGTGAGAGCTACACAAGCAAGGAAAGTAAAATTTGATGAATGTATATTGCAATTGTGTTTGAAAGGCCAATAAAAAGATACAACAGGATGTGGCTACTAAATAAAATTATGCGTACCTAATGCTTGAGATGCATTTTTCTTTGAAGATGTATTTTCACATTTGAAGTTAATTGATTATAATTTTGTCACATATCCATCATTTGAAGATTGGGTTAGAGCAAAGAATATTAAATTACTTTTAAAACCATTTTATGATATTTTTACTCTTTTCTTTGAAGTTAGATATCCCACGATGAATTTATATTTTTATGGGGTATGACAAATTCAATTTCGTTTGATACAAGTAAATGATACTAAGAATAAGGCTATTAATTTTATGGCTAAGGCAATACTCAAAATGTTTGAACAATATTGAAAGTATTATAGTGTTGTCTTATCTTTTGTTGCTACATAGATCATCGTTATAAGTTACATTTGTTAGAGTTTTAATATTCGAAGTTGAATATGATGATGATGTGGAATTTGTCCAGAAAATTCGAGAAAAGCTGTATATACTTTTTGATGAATATGTGACCTCTATATCAAAAAATAATCACATTACTTCTTCAACTAGTCGAGGTAACATTTCAATTGAGAACATCAACAAGAACATTGGGGATGACATTTATGAGTATGATGCATTCAAGAGTGAATACTTTGGATCGCAATTTACTAAATTATTTGGAGAATAGGCTTAATAAAAAGTTTCGAATTTCAATGTCCTTAACTATTGGAAGATTCATTTTCATTAGTATCCCGAATTATTTGTCATGAGACATGATATATTAAGCATTTCTATCATTACTATTGCCTCAAAATCAGCCTTTAGCATTAGAATGGATATTTTTAACAAATATCATAGTTCTCTTTTCACCTGAAAGTGTAAAGGTTGAACTATGCACTAGAGATTAGTTATTGGATGAAGAGTCTCTCATCATTGATTTTCAAGATTGTTTGCATAAAATACTTTTTTCATCTTATTAATTTTGTTTGCTCAAATGATTTAATACACTTATCTTCATAGTGATATATTCTTAGTATATTTTGTGGTGTCGCGACTTATAATTAGAGTTAATGCTTGTTCTTTTCAAATTCTAGACTAGGTAAAGCTTTAGATTTGACTAAGAAGATTTGGAATTACTAAATTTAGACATTTTATTTGTTTTTCATGTAAATCAGAAATTTTTACTTGGTTAGATTATTTATTTGTCTTTTTGTTAGGTAAGAATTTTTGTGGTTGCTGCATGAATCTAAAGTTTACATTTTATCAGCTTTGGATCTATCTTTTGGAGGAGATATGGTATAAACAAGATAATGGTTTCGTGCCCATTGAGTATATAATGTGGTTCTCATGCATAAATACTTGCCTTTAATCTTTTGTCTTTGTAAATCTTTTACCACTTACAAGATCCAATATTAACTTGATGTTTTTTCAACTTTCTGACGGTAAATGCTAAAGCAAAGTGTCATGTCTCCATGCTTCCCAAAGTTGTGAGAACGCGACGTTACCGGTAAAGGCTATCTTGCGACATCCCAAAAGGCATCGCCACCTCGTTACTTTTATATTTCGATTAAGCAAATGCAAAAGCGTATAACGTCATCTCCCAAAAAGCAAATTTAGTTGAGGCTATTTCCAATTACATCCAAAAAGGGGTTAGGGTTAATCCTAGTTCTTCTACGAGGACAACTTCCAAAAATGGTTCTCATTAGAAAATTGGTTCTCTAAAGCTCGAAATGGTGCTTTGGAAGACCCTTATTCTGATATCAACTATGACCTTAAGTTCGAGCCTTAGAGAACCAATCCATATGAACTATGCCTCAAACTAATGCGAAACCAAGTATCTTAAACCCTTGTCCACCAACTTTGTGGTGGTGTGCTTATAATAGGAGATGTCACTCCTAGCATCTACTATACCCATAACATCCACTTTCATATGTACAGGTAAGCTAAGCGTACAAGAGGTGGGGAACCCATATGTACATGGCTGAAAAAGAGGAAAACAACAATAAATGAGTCAACGCTCAATAAGTAAATCACATAATTCTCATATAGGAGGATATTTCGTATTGGAAACACACAATTTTCGGTGCCTCCTATGTCGATGGTAGATCAATAGCAAAGCCCTTGTTTTACCTTAACTATATACAAAAAAAGGACTCTCAAATACCTAAAGTACACACATGATCAAGGAACTAAAAATATATACATGCTCCACAAGCCAAGCATATGAACATCCATAACATATCACAGGACTTTCAATTTTAACACACGTTATCGAAATCCATCAGTGATGATATCCGAAATCATTTGAGCTTTGTTCTGAAATCCATCCGCGAACGGCATCCGAAATTTATCAGGCATTGTCCCAAAATCCATTGGTGATAACTTCCCTCGTGAGACCATACATATAATCAATCACCAAAACTGATTATTATCTTTACTTTAAGCCAATGCAAAAGAGATTCAAAGGCATGCCATGAGACCATACATATAATTAATCACCAAAACTGATTATTATCTTTACTTTAAGCCAATACAAAAGAGATTCAAAGGCATGCCAAGCGAAATGTGTGTCATGACTTACTGGAATCAAATAGATTGAAAATTTTAAGCTCAAAGTAAGAACCTATGTCTTAACCTAATACACTCAAGCATCGACCTAGGCCTAACTCGATTCGGAACGATACATCTCAATATCGCCATATGAAGAGAGACCTAGCTCAGCATGTCTCCACATAAGTCCAAGATCACACAAATCTCTTTTTGGAAACCTGAGGCATGCTTTCAAGTGTAGATAATGCTATATAGGTAAGCCACATCGATCGATCAATAATAATCCCTTGCAAACTCCACAAGCACGTGACAAAACTCAACTAATTCCTGAACCTCGTAACACAAGCATCAATATGAACAAACCATACAAAATCAATACATGAGCCCACTCTACCTAGAATGGCAAGACCATAATTAAATAACTCAAAACAAGAATCAACACCACATCTAAACTATGCAACACGATAGCCTGGCCAATGGTGAGGGGATCTACCTGTGACTTCAATATCATGAACGAACCATGCAAACCAAGTAACAACAATCCAAATCAAGAATGAACTCGACTCATACCCCAAATCATGTAAAGCAACATTCTAGCCAACGATTAGAGGATTTACTTATAAAACTAGAATGAAATCTACGAACTAATGACAAAGGTGATGAAAGACAGTGAGTGGCATTGACGACGTACGGCATGCAGTTGAGAGGGAGAGAGAGAGAGAGAGATGGGTGAGTTTTGTGAGGAAAGATGGGGAGAAATGGCTATCCTATTATTCTTATAGGGGAAGCTCAATTATTGAGATAAGTAATAATGGCTTAGATTGCAATAATCCATTTTCAAGTGTCAATATGAGAACTCATCTTAGCATACTCACTCCTCAAGTCTCAAGATAGCATTATCATTACCTAATTTTAGGGGGACAACTAACTTGATTACACTAACTAAACTAGTTCCTTCCCTTTTATCCTCCTAAAAGTGGCGCCTCCCCACTTATAAGACCACAAGCATTAGTTTTTTCTTAACTTGTCTTCAAGAAACTCTCGAAGCAACATAAGCTTGGTGAGCAAGTCTCATTTCTAGGGTTATGATGGCTTAAATCCCTAAATAAGCACATGACACTAATGGACAAGTTTTCAAAATCAATAATCAAGCTTGTTTTAATCTTGCCCTTCAAGTTTCCCTCCCTTCTTAGGCATGTTCCTTGGCCTCAATAATTTGTCACTTTCAATTGATGAAATTGAAGGGGTCTAAAAGCAATCATGGGGATTAACAAAGTGTTGCCTTAACTGTAAAGGAATATCTCATAATTATCCATGATCAACACTTGTAATCAAACCAAGGTTTGTGATTAAGTTTTGATCGTAAGTGGCGCTAACATAGCCTACATGAATTGAGCGACTTTGGAGCATTGCTCACACGACCATCAAACCGAATTTGGCACCCCTCTAGGGTCTCATGCGCGACCCATGGTTGGTTCAGAAATCAATCAATGTTTGAGCCTAATTGATCAATAAGCAACCCCGGTTGTCATGTAATCGCGCGGGATTAATCGACTTATCGTGGCGCACAGTCGTACAAAATCGGTGTAGAGTCATTCGCAATCATTATAGTGACCATGCAAAACCACCCACAACCAATCATATACACTCGAGCTGAATCGATCTAAAACCATTCGTGATTCGTGATAGCTTGTGGTCGTCCCACATCAATCCTTATCGAATACTCACGTCGAGCGTATCCCCCAATTCTTAATCACCTTTCCTAATCGGCTAGTTGAATCTTGAACAATCCTTTAATCAATTCATGGTCTAATCACGTTATTGACATATCAACCTCTAGACTATTCCCCATGTTCGAGATAGGAGTCCGAATTGAGGATATCACACAACGAAAAGATTTTTGTGACATATGTGTTAGTTTAAGTTTACCTTGATTAAACTAAAAAACTTGATTGATCATGCTTGTAGATGGCCATGACTGCAATTTTACTTTTATTTTCTTCCTAAATCTTATATATGCTTTCTTTCTAGGAATTACCTTCAACCATGCAGACTATAATAGCTTTTGTTTTATTTGGACGAAGGGTGGATGTTGTGATCTTTGTCATTTGAAAAGCTTGTAACTCTAGCTTTCTTGGTTTTCTCAGCAGTGTCTTTATATTTCTGACATATGCAACTAGCTTTACTCTTAATCTGCATCACCCCATTGTTACTTTTACACATGAAAATTACAAAGCAAATAAGATTAGCCAGGAAAAAAGAAGCGAATGATGCTTCTTCCATTGTCAATATAGTGTCAAAGTTTCATCGCAGCTCATCCGATCATGTAGCTTGGGGGAAACGCCCATTCATTGAACCACATCACTAATTATTTAATTGAGTACATTCATCAAGTGCAGGTTGGGCATTAGTTGACATGACAAATTGAAAGCGCTCCTCATTCTCACATACAATAGATTCCAATTGATGATTATGGATGCAACAAGGTGGATACTGGCGGCTCGGCCTCTCTCTGCAGCTTCCTTGAGTGTTTGCACGAGGAATAACAAAGCGATTTGTGGGAAATATGGGAATGGAGGTAGACGTATGAGAATGGATATATGTTTTGACAATGTAATGTGTGGCTTTATGAGGATGTTCATTTACATGTCTTAAGATGAAAACATAGACGTGATAAACCATAACTTTTCAAGATACAATTGCTTTTAGCTTGCATATCAAGTTATTATTGTCAATTTGTCATGTCGCCTTCTTTTTTACTCTCTTCATGACTCGCACCATAATCATTCTTTACGTTTAGCACTCGATCATGTATTGCACATTAACTACATTAGGGGATTTTTCAACTTTTAAAAGCTATCATGTTTATCTTATTAACTCATTAGGGCCAATCCCAAAGCATTATAACAAGAGCTTGTATTGATTTACATGATACAACTTAGGTTCTTCTTTTTTACATTTGCTTTACTTTTTATAAATTTATTTTTATAATTATTAACATTATTACTTTATATTTATGCACTTTTGTATGGGTACTACAACATCATAGTTAATAATTAAAATCGAAAAACATCATATCAAATAATGTATTATTAAACGGTCATTAACCTATAAATTAAGATCTAGTTATATTTAACTAAAAACCAAAATTTGAATCCATTTCATGATTAGTGGATAGCTCGGGTCAAATTTTCACCACTCTTTTAAGCTCTCATCCATAATCCAACCCCCAAGCTCCCTTATTGGTCCATGGAATTATTCATTCTTAAGGCAACCTCTATACGACCTGATTTTGCCATCTCTAAATTTAAAACAAGTTTAAATGGGTCATAAATGGGTTTCTTAATAATTTAATGGGTTTTAAATAGGTTGGTCGGTGACCCTCACCAAACATAGAAGAAAAAAAGGGAAAAGAAAGAAAGAAAAAAGAAAAAATAAAAATATTATAACAATTTAAAAAATTATAAAAATTGTCCACTAGATTTGTATTGCTTGAAAGTATTTTAGCAATATAATTTTTTTTAAAAATAATAAGAATAATTTTTCCTAAGTTTGGTTAAATATGGAAGTATTTTAGCAATATAGGTTCGGTTGAATATGGAAATATGGAACAAAAAATTTACATTACACATAAATAGATAATAAATAGATTAATTGGTCAATTTGGGTCGAATCATTGATGACATCACCCAAACCCAACCCGACCCATCTGTTTAATAAATCTAGTTATAATGATAAGTTGTAGTTGATTGTTCTAGTTGAAAGCTTGTTGAAATATCAACTTTATGGCCAATTATGTGCTGCTTCTTTGTTGTGTGGAATAAAGTTAATAATTTGGTGGCTTGCTTGTTAGTCATGGCATTTCATTTCTAGTCTGTGTGAAGTTTGCTTAGTGCATTCCGTGGGAACTAACTATACTATATGTGCTACGTGAATGTCGGATTACTTCATAAAGATTACTTATGCTAAACAATTGTCTAATATATAGTTTTGGCTGGCCAATGAAAATTTATGCTATGTAAATTGAATTTTTCCTTTTGCACTGAGGATTGTAAGTCTAATCAATTGTGAATGTTTTTAAGTATACTTATGCATGAGAATGATATTTTTATGATGATAGATTGATATTATTTCATGGACAACACGTGGGGGATTATATGTTCTTTAGGTTGGTGTCAAGCTTCTAGCAAATAATGGATAGGATGGGGTATAAATATATCCGGTGTTAAATCCGCAATTCATCAAACAGTTTATCTTGACTAGAAATCCAAATGACCAAATGCAGTTTATGTGAATACACAATCGATAACATAGATTTGAAACCAATCATCATTCTCTGCACCATCAAAACACATATTTCAAGATTTGTAAATTTCTCTATAGTAATGTGCATAGATATAAATCAAAATTTTGAATTAGGTAATAGAAAAATAGTTTAGCTACAACAAAGCATGTTACAAAATCAGGGGCACTCTTTACATATTCTAAAAAATATCCAATGTGGCACAATGAGAGACTTCCGTATACTTGTCTTCAAATTGCTAAGAGACGGCGAAATGCATTTGTTTTCTACAAATATATAGAAGGATTGAATGAAGCCAAACTCCAATCATCTTAGCAAAAGTTGCACAAGTGACCATAATTAAAATTCGAATGTGATATTACCCAAGTTCATCCTTTCGTTTTTATTTCGTTGAGTAATGAAACTTCGTGAAGCAATTAATAATCCAAGAAAAAAGATAAAGTTCTTTCTTTTTGAAAGAAAGGAAGAGAAAATATTACATTAGTTTAATATATCTCTCAAACCAAATCCGCACCATTGAATATGATGAGTTCCATGTGGGTTAAATTTGAAAGGTTTAATCAAATGGGTCACTTAAGATCCATTTTGGCATATGTATGGTTGATTGAAAGAAGTAATTTCTCATAAAGAATATGAGACTAAAGGGAAGAAAATTACCTCCACGTGAGACTCACGTGGCAAAGACAATGACCAAACCAAAGTTTCATACATTTTCAGTTCAAACCGAACCATCAAAATATAAAATGACACTTAAATTAAGAAGTCCTAAAAATATAAACAAAGTCTCTCATTCCTCGAATCTCTCTCTTTACTTCTTCTCCACAAAGCCGGCTAAGCAAACTGTTGGAGTCTTGGGTACTAAAGTCTTGGCTCCGCCACCCATGTTGGTTGAATGCTCGCATGATCATGGTCCGGGTCGCCTGTAAAATCTCTGGTCAACTGTTGCGAGGAACATGCTGCGAGGTTCTTGCCCACCAGTTGTCGGCGTTCTCTTTGAATCTCGCAAGTGCTGCGAAGTGTGAAGTGACAAACATAGTTTGGCTCTAAATTGTAAATTCGAGCTTCTGAAACGTAGTAGATGTTTCCTTGATTCTAGCATGCCTATCTATGCAATTCAAGGAAATTGAAGCTCTGTCGATGCGCTTCGTAGTGAACTGGGCTGCGACTGTTCTTTCTCATCATGCTTATTCCACTACAGAATTGTTCTTATGCTGGATTCTAGGTCGGAAAGCAAAGGAAGTGGAGAGATTTTCGATCATGAGCTAAGAGAAGGAGACAGCTGAGAAGACACAAGGGCTGATGTTAAATGCCGAATCCCTCAAAAAACCCCTGTTATTTAATTTTTGGGGCGTGCTAAAATTTGTAGCTTGGGATTGTATTAGATTAGATATGTAAAATGTCACAAGTTTGTGATGGTTGGATGAAAGTGAAAGTATCGATCAGCTGCCGTGACATCTCCATAAGTGAAAATTCGGAAAAAATGGCTTTTATTTTAATATATGATAGTAGGCTAAAAAAAGGAAATTGGAAAATCAAAAAACAAAATCAAATCTAACTAGGTCTCGGTTCAGTTCGTATTTGATTAGGGTTGAGATTGGTTCTATTTAATTGCTCACCCTAATGGATCGACTCGCGATTCGATTTTTTTGAATATCCAAAGCGAATCAATGACACCTAGATGTATGTTTGGCTAATGTGTGTCTATTTTTCTTTCTATGGTCTCTACGCTAGACTATCGGTTTGCATGAATATTATCCGATTGAGAAGAAATTTTAAATTATGGAGGATAGACAAAATGATTACAAGATTTTTTTTTTTAAATATTGCATTACCAATTTAGCATGTATTTCTTTTTGTGAAGATAAATGTCATTAACTTTTTCATAAGGAACAAAAAATAGTCATTATGAACGAGCAAAATCTCCATTTAAATTTTCTAGGCCGCCTTATAATCAAAATTATTTATTAAGATTTCAGTTGAAGACGTCACAAGCACAATAAATCTGAAATCTTTTGATTACATGTACTTGAATCTTTTGTTATATAAGTTAAGAGGTAGTTTCTTAGTTTTCTTCCTTCCATTCTGAATAAATGCTTCTTTCGTTTTGTTATACAAGTCAAGAGGTAATTTCTGAGTTTTCTTCCCTCTGAATAAAAACTTCTTTCGTGAATTGTTATTTTGACAAATTTACATTTCCCAAAGATATCTCCTCTTTGGCAAAAAAGTGAATACTAGAGAAAGTTATAAAGAGAATTACTCCACCCTCTTGAATGGAAAGGGGATTCTCATTTATATTTGAGCCATTCTAATAATAGCCGTTAGATCTCCCATTAATTTAACGGGAATGATCTAATCCTAAGAAATATTTAGAATACATTTCCCGTATTACCCCTACAAATATCTATGCCCTAAAATAGTCAAGATATTACCCCAATAAATATTTAGACGTGCACATTTTTTACATTGCTTTTAAAATTATCTAAAGTTATGGGCCTCCAAAATTTTCAAGCCTTTAGTTTAGGTCGTTGGGCCATTCTTTGATTTATTGGGCTTATAACTTTTGGCCCATGACACAAGAGCATATATAGCCACTTGGCAATGTAGGGTTTTCGAGCGTGCAAGAGGGTTTGCAAATTTTCCGCCATCGGAGCCGTCAGTCTGCGCCACCACCAGGGAAGAACCCTCATCTCCTCCAACCATGGCCGTCGGGTACTCCTCCTCTCCTCTCCCTTCCCTTCCCCTTAGCTCGCTTCGTCGTCCGTGCCCATGTCGCAGGCTTACCCATTTCGTTTTCCTCCGTGAAAATGGTCTGACGTTGTCCCCTTTCCTGTCTCTGTTCGTTGCAGGAAGAACAAGAGGATCTCGAAGGGGAAGAAGGGTGGGAAGAAGAAGGCGTGAGTTGCTTAATTCCCGCCTCGAATTTTGTCTTTGTGTTTGTGTGTGTGTGGACATTGGGTCGGTTCTTTTGCCTGTTTTGAGCTGCCGATTCTGC
The DNA here is from genome assembly GCA_014182845.1 of Corymbia calophylla. NCBI lineage: Eukaryota > Viridiplantae > Streptophyta > Magnoliopsida > Myrtales > Myrtaceae > Corymbia > Corymbia calophylla. The sequence continues at coordinate 44,856,705 of CM024700.1, read as the reverse complement.
TGTTGTTTGATTTTTTCTTGTCTGGTCTGGTGGGTGTAGAGTCGATCCGTTCGCGAAGAAGGACTGGTACGATATCAAGGCGCCCTCCGTGTTCACCGTCAAGAATGTGGGCAAAACACTTGTTTCTCGTACTCAGGGTACAAAGGTGCGATTTTTAATCTTGTCTTGGCGTAAATTTGTCAGCTGTTACACATCTTTGGTTGAGTTCTTGTATTTGCGTCTGATATTCGTTTGAAGATAATTGTAAATGGATGCTGGGTGGAATTCAGCTAAGTTTGGCTCAATGCCAATAGATGTGTCTCATTAGACATTGTGAAAATAACGTAAGAAAAGTTGATCTGCTTTGTTGTGTTCTTTTGTTTTCATTTGGTGCCTTTTAATAAGTAGGCAATGGACTGATTATATTCTCTGATATTAAAAAAAAAAAAAAAAAGTTGGTGGAAGGGACAACTTATTAATGGATTGGACTTTTTTTGGGAAAAAATCTGCTCTGGATGTGAACTGGGAATTTGTTGGTTCTGTTAATTTATACATTAGTCCTCGATGAATTCTCATTTGAAGTTTCTTCCTGTGAAGTTTTTTCTCCATGAGCTGGGAACTTGTGTTTAGGTTGCATTCCCCTGACCACTTCCCTATGAAGGCATCAAAGTTTTTTCTCTTGCTGTTAAGTTGGAACTTGTCAAGGGCTTGATCAACTTATATTTTACCCTTACCAAATTGGAAGATGTCTTAGTTTCGATATTTATCATCCGTCCCTATCATACCTATCTCAAAATATAAATTATTGCTTTTGAAAATCTCGGTGGAGCTTCCATAATTGATAAATTGATGTCAAATGGTATTTGCATGAGAACATACATGCATCATGCATGATATTTTGTGAAACCAATTAGTCTTATAGCCTTATAGATTTGAATATGCAGTCAACACATACATAAGCTGTGGCAATATGACCTGGCTCATGGAGTAAAAAGTACTTGTTGTTAATCAGGATGTGCACATAGATGTAGGTTAAGTGACATTGTTATCTTGTTATTGCCCCAGTCACTCTCTCCTTGTAAATGCCTATTATGGATTTGCATAGCTATGTATGTCCATATTGAGTTAAAAAAAATGGTATCTACATGCAAGACTTATGGGGCCTATTCCGCAGATTGCTTCAGAAGGACTTAAGCATAGAGTGTTTGAGATCTCACTTGCTGACCTTCAAGGTGATGAGGACCATGCGTACAGGAAGATCCGTTTGAGATCTGAAGATGTCCAGGGTAGAAATGTCCTGACTAACTTCTGGGTAATGTTTACATTTACAGTTGTTCAATTCTGTCCTTGTGTATTTGCATGTTGACTATCTTTTGACTCACTATACTCCTATCGTAAATTAGGGCATGGACTTTACAACTGACAAGCTGAGGTCCTTGGTGAAGAAATGGCAAACTTTGATTGAAGCCCATGTTGATGTCAAGACGACAGATAATTACACATTGAGGATGTTCTGTATTGGCTTCACTAAGAGACGTCCTAACCAAGTCAAGAGGACCTGCTATGCTCAGTCTAGCCAGATTAGACAGGTTATTTTCTAGTCTTGATCCATAACTGACTAGTTTAATTACATAGCCAAAGTTGTAATTCATGCAGCTTTACAATGTGGGTGATCTATTTGTGCCTTCCCATAGATAGTATATCTTCAACTTGGCAACAGTTATTTTAGTCCTGTCATGTAAATTTTTTATTTGCAAAGTTCTTCAGAATGTATACCTTCACCTATGATTAACTAAACAGTAACTCTTATTTTGCTTCTCCTTTCAGATACGGAGGAAGATGAGGGAAATCATGGTAAACCAGGCAACATCTTGTGATTTGAAAGAGTTGGTCCGCAAGTTCATTCCAGAATCAATTGGAAAGGAGATTGAGAAGGCCACATCAAGCATCTATCCCCTACAGAACGTTTTCATCCGGAAAGTGAAGATCTTGAAAGCTCCTAAGTTTGACCTTGGGAAGTTGATGGAGGTATGTCTTTGTTGGAGCACCTATAAAAAATGTTAAATGTTGAAGTTTGCGCGAATCTCAATTGACTGACAAATCTTTTTACTTTTGTCATCTTTGATGATATGTGCAGCATGTAAAAGTTTGCAATGTTCCATTTTCAGCATTTGGGAATCTAGATCTTTCTCTAAAATAATAGGAAAATCATCGATGGTTTATCCCCACCAATTAGAATAGAGATGATTTTGCAGCTTAGTTTGCATAAGGATCTTTGCTTGGCCTAACATCTTCCACATTGTGAGAGCTATGCTAATGATCATTCTGTTGGTCTTCCTATAGGTCCATGGAGATTATTCGGAAGATGTTGGTGTGAAGCTGGACAGGCCAGCTGATGAAACAGTGGCAGAGGTGCCTACTGAGGTTATTGGAGCTTGAATGTAGAGTGACTGAGATGCTGAGAATGTGCCCTTTTGTAAGAGTCACCTTGATCAATTCCTTTGAAAGGAGGTTTTATTGGTGAGAACCTGCCAAAAATTTTCTTTTAAGCAGCATCTTTTGACTGTTTAATCAAGGAAGAGAAGACAGTTTTGTTCTTTAATTTTGTAGACGCCCTTAAATTATGGGTAATTGGTTGTTTATTGCCGTTTTCTACTAGTCTCTGATGTGCCAAATTTTGTGGAGCCTTTTTCACGGATTACTTCCATGGGTCCTGTTAAAAATTTTGGTTTAAATTGTTTGCAACCCGGCATCCCTATGTCAACCAATTTGTGATGATCCCTTAACGAGTCCCTCTTTCCCTTTGATATCTTCCCTTTTATCTTTAGGACATGCATAATAATAATTCTGTTTCTGTTTTTTATTTTCTATTCTCGGGAATAGATTTAAAACAGAAAATAACTTTTCTATTTTTAGAATAAAAGAAAGAAATAAAAACTATTTTTATCACTCGTGTTTCTTGCTGATTGCTGATTGCTGTCTAAAATTGGCTCTTGACCACCAGCCTTCCGTTGCTGTCGGTCCTTAGTTGTTGACCGTTACCAATCCCCCGCCGTCGCCTGTCACTGGCTACTCGCCGTCGCTTGTCACTGGTTGTCATTGCTTCCTGGCCAATGACTGTCACTGGCAACCCACCTCTCGCCGATGATGGTTGATCGTCTACCCACGTTGTCGATCTCTAGTCAGCCATCCACCTTGACCCTCGCTGTCATCGACTGATCGTCTACCAACGTTGTCGATCCCCAGTTAGCCATCCACCTTGACTGTCATCTGCTTGATTGCTCTCAGTCTTTTGTTGCCATTTAAGAGGGTGAAGTTTTGTATTGTTAATAAATAAATTTTTATTCTAAAAAATAGAAATTTTATATCGTTAACAAATTCATATTTTGCCTTAAAAATCATCCAAAGAATAGAAATTCGTTTGACATTTTGATCCAAAATTTTGCACTTGGGCACAAAAACTCTGTTGGTTTTTGAATCCCGATGTTTAGGACCAAATCTCCAACAGCCAAGCCTGTGCCCTTGGCACCAATGTCTGCATCCATCAAAGCCGAGCCCGAAGCCCTGGTGCCTAGCCCAATTCTTAGACACTCGAGTCTCGGTCCACAAAGGATGTGCTCGATTCTCAATACTCGAGCTCTGGTCCACAAAAGCCATTCGCAAGTCATCGACATTCGAGCTCAAGTTGATAATTAATAAAAAATGTTCATTCTTACAAAAATAATTTAAAATATTGAATTTTTAATTTTTAAAATTTTTCTTTTTAAATTGTTTTCCTTTTCCTCGGCCAGTGGTCAACCATTGAGTGAGGCTTGAGCCTCGCTAAAGGCCAATGAGCTTGTCCCATGCTTATGGTCGGTTGTTGATTGTCGCCGTGGCCGGCCACTGGCTAAGGAAAAGGGAAAAAATTTAAAATTCAATTTCTAGGTAATTTTTCTCTGAAAATCTAATTTTCCTACCAAATAAAAAAAAAATATTTTTCGGTTCAATTTCAAATTTGAATTAAACACTGAAAAATATTATATTTTTTTTAGAAAAATGACTTTTTATCACACCTTTCACAAAAGAATCAGAACCTAAGAGAATTTCTGTCCAGTTCATGATCGGACGATCAAGTGTCCTCATCGTCATTTGTTTTATATTTATTGTAAACTTCTGTCCAGTCCATGGCAGTTCTTTTGTACTGCGAAAAGCTACAAAGCTATCATCACGTTTACAGGGAGAAATGCCATGAATATTTCTTACAACAGGGGAAGGTATTTGTCGATTATAGCATTCCCATATAAATAAAACTTGGTTACCTAGTAACGTTATCGAGAGACTCTGTTCTGCTGCTTCCGTAGTGGGATAACTCTGCCATAATTGGAATCCAAGTAGCTACTTGACATCAAGGAGTCAAAAACATAGAGACGTCAAGAACTTGAAACTACATCACATTTATAATCCAAGCCACTCAATGACCATCTTTTGGCCTTAGTTACAAGCTTAAGCCTGTACATCGATTCCAGACATCACAATTTATATATTGCAACGAAAGATGGCACCGAGTAGCTTGAGCTGAGGGGGACTTCCTAGGTAATACCGTTAAAATCTGCCGATCACCATCTACAAGTAAATGGTCTACTGCAAGGATGTACATTACGACTAAACAGAATCGCAAACATAAATTTCTCCTGATAGCGCCCATCACTCCTAATTATTCTGGTCATGGTGAACACAAAGGACCGACTGTTTCATACCTAATAAGAACATATTATTAGTACATAAGAAGGAAGGCAAAATGCAGCCCGTAAAAACAGGCAACTTTTCTGACTCTTACATCAGCACCTCGCTTGTTTCAATCACTCATCAGCACTAGGCCTCCCACAGCCGCAAAAGCAGGCCTTCTTCTTTCGCCTTTCCCTGTTCCTTGATCCGCTGTAAATGAAATCCCTCAGAATGATGCCCGTCATGCTCCTCCCTTTGCCTTTTTGCCCATCCTCCATCTTCAGCAAGACGTAGTTGATATTCTGCACCTCGAACTGCAGGCGCCCAATCTTCTCGCTCTCTTTCCTTGCCTGTTCCCTTACTTTCTGCTCCCGGACACTCTCAATATCCTCCATCCCGACTTCATCCTTCTGATCCAATGAGGATAAGTTCACATCGATATCTTTCACCAGATGATCATTCATGACCATCAGGTGCATGACTGCCTCCTCCGCTTCTTCTAGCTGCCTCTTCACTGTCTCGTACTTGACCTTGTGTGACCTCTTGCTCCTCTTCTTCAGTTCCGCTTTCCTTCTCATGTCTTGCACACTGGCCTGGAGACCAGTCAACTTCTGAGCATCGGAAGCAAGTCTGTCCAAGATCTTTCTCTTGCTTCTCTCTTTACCAAGTTCTCTACTGGTCGAGACCTGGTCAATGCCCAATTCTTTCTCAATCTCTAGCTCTGACGAAGGGTTCAGACTCTTCTTCCATGCATCTTCAAGCATCTGATTGTTTGGCCTTTCTCCGTCTCTACTGCTTATTTCATTAGACAAAGAATCTGAAGCTTGATCAAGCGGAATATCTTTCATCAATTGCCCTGTCTGCGAAGGAGGAGTTTCGCATTTGGACTTGGTTGGCTTCTGGTCATTGCTGAGATCATTTCCAACTACTATATTCTCTTTGTCAAACTCCTTTCTCTCTAGCAAGTCACTTTCAAGATTCATAAGTGCATCCTGAGTTTTCTCCATCCCGATTCTTCCCATTTCTTCCCTGACGGCCTTTTCAACAGCTTCAATCCTATCTTGCATCTTCTGCAAATCTGAGACTGCTGGTACATTAAAGCTTTGTTCTTCTAGGAACTTGGCATGTCCATTTTCATGAAATTGACATGCCTTTTCTGCATCCTGGAGAGAATTATAACAGAACAATTTATCATCTTCAGCTGAACTAGCTTGTTGCTCAAATGGCACTATACTATATGATGCATCTAAAAGGCATGGAAAAAGCCAACGAGTTGCATGTCTCCACTTTTTACCTTTACTCTCTGATTTTTCATAAAATTTAATATTTGATTGTAGCAGAAAAAGAGGAGACTCTCTCATTTAGTTATTACTTTTCGGTTTATCTACTCAGCTTGTTTTGAAATGCAAAACTTATTCTCGATGATGAAAAATACCTGGTGCTTCTTGAAATTGGATTGTGGCTTGAGAGATGTCATCCCATCTCTAAGAGACGAAAGGATGGGAACATATGCAGATAGCTCATTCTTTAGTCCCCCAATTTCACTCTCTAAGAACCCAAGTTTTTCTTTCATCTGTTCAATATCCCCATTCTTCATAGCACTTTCACTCCTTAAGCTTTGACAGACTTCACTTAGCTCCTGAACCTTATTTTCAAGTAGAACTTCTCGAACGGAAGAAATTTGGAGATCAAAGTAAAAGGTTGCAGCCTCAGCCTCCCAAAGTTCAAACTCATTGCTCCTCTCTTGCAGTTCTGAACTCAAATTCTCTTCTCGAATCCTGCATTCCTCGATTTCATTCTGTAATGCGTTCACTTTGAGCTCCAGATTCTGTTTTACTTCCAGAAGACTATCAATTTGCTCCTCCTGTCTTTTCCTTATTTCAGATAACTCATGAATCTGCTTTTCTACATTTTCTCTACCCAGTCTTGACTCTTCATGCTTCCTTTTTAGTTCCTCAACAGTTCTCGACAATTCAATGGCTGAGAACCGCGAAAGCTCCAGTTTTTGGTCTACTTCCGAAAGTTCCTTTGCCTTCTCTCTCAGAAAATCATTGCCAATCAAAATTTCGTGGTTTAGTTGATCATTGAAGTCTCTCACTTCATTGAACTCTCTGTCCAACTTCTTGATCGAGTCAACCAGGAGTGACTTTTCTGCCCTTTCTGTCTCTAGTTTCTCCCTCAACATTTCAATCTCCTCCCTTAGGTCGTTGTTAATCACTTGGAGGCCACAAAGATCAGCAGCAAGAGCTTTTAGTTCTTCAGCTTTCTCCTTTCCAAAGCTCCGGAAAACTAGAGAGAGGTTAGCCTGAGAATTCAGTTCTTGGATTATTACAGAGTTTTCCTCTTCAAGGGCACACTTCTGTTTATCTGAATCTGTAATCTTCTCCAGCAAAGCCTGGTTTTCGACTTGTCTGTTGGAGTTATCTTCCTGCAAAAGCTGGTAGGCCATCTGCACATCAACCAATTTCTTGCGCATCACTTTCATATCAGTCTCTAGCGCCTCCTGCTGCTGCTCTGCTTTGCTTAGATCCAATTTTAAGAGGTTTTTCATCTCTAGAAGCTCATGCTTATCTTTTTCCAGCATCATACATTGCTCAGTCATGATTCTGAGCTCCTGCTCGAGGAAGTCTTTACTTGACTCTAGCTCGTTAAACTCTAATCCAAGTCCTCTGAGAAAAGCAATTAACACAGTGTTCTCAACCAGCAACTTTTGCTCTTCATCCCTGCTCCTGGTCAGCGATTTCTTTAATTGCCCTATTCTGTCCATTATATGCACAAAAGGCAGTCGGTCAAGTTGGGAAGGTATTTGCTGTTTCGCGATCTCACCTTCACGCCCTACTTCTGCATCAATTTGAAGAGCCTTGAACACCTGATAAATTTCCGTCTTCAGCCTTCCAATTTCATCTGCCAGCATTTCCCCTTCTACCTGCTGCTCGAGATTTTCACTTTCCAGTTCATTGATCAACTTATTGGATAATTTTGAAGCTTCAACATGTTTCTGACATTCTAACAAGAGGGATAAATTCTTTGCTTCCAGATCTTCTACAAACTTCTGCAAGATGAATATCTCAACTTGCGCATTTACAGCTTTCTCCACTTCTTCCTCAAATTCCTTCTTCCTCAGTTGAATTTCATCTTGCAAAAAGTGTACATGGTTTTCCAAACCCGCCAAACGTGCCTCACTTGATTGTACGTAAGTTGCCCGTTCTTGTTTCTCCACACCAAGGTAGCCCTTCAATTCTTCGACTTGACAAAGAGTGGTCACTTTCTCCTTCTCCAGTCTATCACATCTTTCTTCCAAGTTGGCAAACCTCCTTTCAAGACTTCCAAGCCTCTGCTCCACATTATCCAAATGCAAGGCAAGGTTGCTTCTTTCATTTACGAGACTGGATTTCTCATTGATGAGCAACTGGCAGAATTCATCTAACCTCTTCGATTTCTCTCTCAAGCCCTCAGCCTCAGATCTTGCAGCAGATATTGAACTCTCAAAGGATGAGTTTTTCTCCAAAAGCTTCTGCATGTTCTCAGTGATAATCTGTAGCTGAGAAAGCAAAGCAGCTTTATCAGCAACAAGACTGCATTTTTCTCCCTGCAATGATTGGCAATTTTCCTGTAACAGCTTGATCTTCTCTTTGGATTCTTCTAACACGTTGTTTAACTGGGACAAGGATCTTTCAAGCATCGCATTCTTCTCTGAAATTGTGTCCATGTTCTTTAACTTTTCATAAAGAACTTCTCTCTCATCTCTATCCCTTTTTTGGATCTCTTTCAACTCAGAGTTCTTGCTTTGCAACTCCTTCACTGTTTGTCCAAAACATAGAGGGTCGAGACCTGCCAACTCCACTTGGGAGAGAAGAGCTTCATAGCACCCATTTAAGCCCTTAATTTCTTCTCGCAATTGAAAAATCTCTTGCTGGAGAGCAGTACCTTGCGCTAATTGTGTCGCAAAATCCTGCTCAAGCTTCTCTTTCATCTCCTTCAAGCTATATAGTTCATTCTTCAAATTCTTCTCCGAGATGGCAGAGGATGTGTTGAGTTCAGTGAGGCTTCGGTTTTCTTCCTTGACCTTTGTGATCTCTTCCTCCAAACCAAATTTGCATGTCTCCAAATCCTTCAACATCTGAAGCCCGCTTTTGATTTCCAGAGCCAGATCCCTTTGCTCTTTCAGAGACTCATAGTGCAGCTTCTGTAAAGTCTCCAGACTTGCTTGAACGTGGACAAATTGAAGGCGATCATCTTGCATTTGTTCTTGAAGCTTCCGCAACTCTTCATGCTTCCTAGAAAGTTCTTGGTCCTTCACTGCAATCTTCTGTGATAGGTTCTCTGCATCAGACTGCAGAGACTGGTTTGACTTCTCCAATAAAAGACGCTGCTCTTCAGCATTCTTCAACTTTTCGGCACCTATTGCAACTTCACTATCTAGCCTTTTCGCATCATCTTGAGCTCGAGAAAGCTCACTTTCCATCCTTGCCAAAGTCTCAAGACACTGCTTGTACAGGAATGCAAGTGCTTCCTTCTCTTCATTTGATTTAACAACAGCGTGCTCTAGCTTTTGAATTTCTGCTTCTGCCTTCGCAGCTTGCTCAGATAGCTTTCCAGCATCCAACTCCGCGAGGGAGATTTTACTTTCTAGAACAGATATTGTCTCCAGGCATTGTCGATACTGAAGTAGACCAGCTTCTTTTTCAGCCTCTAGTCTGGAAAGTTCGTGCTTGAGATTCTGTGTTTCAGTTTCTGCAGCAATAGCCCGCTCACTAAGTCCTTTCGCATCCTCTTCAACTCGAGAGAGCTGCATCTCAAGGATGGATATCTTTCTTAGACTCTGATTGTACTGAGCAAGGCTAGCATCCCTTTCAGCTTCAAGTTTCTCAAGCGCTTCCTTCAATATTTTTATCTCAATGTCTGCTTTGCTCGCTCGATCGTCCAGACCTCTCGCATTCTCCTGAGCATGGTCCAGATCTCTCTTCAGGTTAGATATCTGTTCCAGAATTTGCTGGTATTGTGAGAGCATAGAATCCTTTTCAGCTTGGATCTCAGCCAAGATTTTCTTCAAGGTTTGAAACTCAATTTCTGCCCTGCTTGCACGTTCTGACTCTGAAGCAACTTGGATTTTGAGATTTTGATTCTCGCTAGATAACTGCGACAACCCATTTTGCAAAATTTCAGGAAGGTACAAGCCTCTGCTGGTTATTCCATCAGGAGCCCTATATTGAGAAGTCACTTCGTCCGACTCAAATATCTCATGCACCTGTTTCAGACCTTTCTTACTTATACAAGAGGTGGAACCTGAGCTTTCTGAATATCCTCCATGTCTTTTTACACCAGATGCATTGTTCGAAGAGAGAGATGAAGCATCTCCACTTGAGTCATACATTTCAAATGATGCCCGGCGAGGGTGGGAAGTTTCTGGTGTATGAGGATCAACCTCGCCTCCTGATGAAGTGGAGGCTGAATCTTCGGCTAGTACATCAGGTACTTGATCGGGAAATGCTTCTGCCATAGTTCGATGGGCTTGGCGAAGCTCCACTGTGGCATGGTTGTACCTCTCTGCTAGCGCACGGTAAGCACGGTAGAACTCCTCGACCAATTTCATCAGCTCCGGGCGTCTCTTGTAGTACATTTCTGCCCTCCTTGCAAAAGAGTCCGCATCTTCTTCGATGAGTTTGATCATTGCTTTGACTTTGGCATCCATATCTGGTTGCAAAAAAAAAAAAAAAAGGTAAGTAAAAGTGCGGTCATGAATGTAGTGACATGAGCATGTCGCACATGTATTGAAGAAAATGCATTTTTATGCTGCTCTGCCATTGAGGGTATAGTAATAGCAAGGTCTGCAATTTATGTGGGATGTTCTGGAACTGATCCTTGAAACAGTATAACTTGGATGCCACAAGAATTGAGAAAAAACAATTGACATTTCCATGCCGCAGATGAAGTATGAAGAAGACCTCCAATCCGATGTCCAATAACCAAGACATATATACTCTAGGATCAGAAAATAATGAGCAATCTTTTGTCATAAGGTCAGCAAATTCATCCCACAACCTTTTTTGTAGGCCAAAAATCAATACACAACTTAAGTAGTAGACATAGAAACTCAGCTCGCAAGCAAGACTCTAGTAAATACAAAATCTTCAGGTCTGTATAGGGGCACATGATTGAGAAGTTTTTAGGGTTGCAAATTGAAGCTTCTTGCAGGGACAATAAGCCCATCTTTTTGCTCTTCAAGTCAGGATGCTTTCAAGAATAGTTCTTCCTGACATTCAGTCAATGAGAGTGCAATAGCAGCGAAGGTGCTTCCATGACTCATTATTATTGACCCAAGAACAAGCTAGCATCTTGTATATTGAAAAGCCATTTGAAGAGGATCCTCTTAAATTGCAGTTAGGAAGACTTTTCATGAATGCAGAACATTACCGGTGAGATTTTCCTGAAGCCATTTTGAATTCTTTGGACTGATGTGGCTACTCCACCACCAAGAATACATGCGTCTTGACTCGGAATGTAACAGAGTCGCCATCACCGCAGCAAACAACAGCGCTGCAACTGGTTTCAACTTAGCAAAAGCCTCGTCGTTGGACCAGTGACAAAGGCCTAGGTTGTAGATCCAGGCCAGAGTAATAGTTCCTCGAGTCTCCAACTTAGCAGCCTTTTTCAGATGAGTCTTTCTCTGTGAAATGAAATATGAGATGTAAGCAAATGTGAGCATAACAGAGATATTGTATGGAATTTTGACTGTCAACCAAAAGGAAACACAGAGGATTTTTGACAAACTGGAGATTTCCAAACCAATTTGCATTTGCTGCTCCAGACTCCATCCTACCAATAGGGAAAACCAAAGCAAATATGGAAAGAAGAGGAAGGAGAAATGGCAATGCCTAATTCAAAACTGGGTGCTGCTTAATCTGGGGGTGAGAGTGAAGGGTCATTAATTGTCAGTACCAAGGATATGCTCAAATTCCTACAACGAAATGTTCCTAAAGCAGCCAACACAAATTCGGAAAATAGAAACTGTAAGTCAATACACCTGTAGGTGTAAAAATTAGTGAATGAATTGATTTGTCCAAAGCAAAACATTTTTGAAGTACCTCAAAAAAGTTCTAAACTTGATGCACATAGATCAATCAGTAGACACATAGTAAAAGAAATCCACAATGAGAAAATAAATCCAGAATGCTCCATGATGCAGCAGTAGGATTTTACTCCAAACATCAAGCAAAAAAAATTACACAGTAAAATAAAAGAAACATAAAGCTTTGAATTTTTCGGCAAGTGAGCCAGAGCACAAACAAGAACCGTATTACAATCAGTTTTCAAAACCCAGAAGATCAAAAGCTACCAAGTCCAGAACAGCTCGTTGCTTTTAGGATCAGCAAGCCAAACCCAAGTCAAGGAAGAGAAAAATGAGCCCAAAAGCAAACTTTTCACCTAAAACCCACAGTATCTTTCTCTCTCTTTTTTTGGCTTCGTCCAGATAAGATCGAGAACTCACCAAAGGAACAGACTTTAACTCGCGGATCAGGAAGCGTTACAATCACCGAGAAAGAGACTTCTCCGACGAGCTTGAAGCTCTCAGATCAAGCACGAACCGAAAGGGTGAAAATGTATGATCAAGAGATGCGCCAACCACTGGATTCAGCAGCTGTGATAGCAGGCTTCCAGCTGCTGCAACTCTACCTTACCCCATTTCCTCTCTCTTCTTTCTCTCACTGGAATATTTTTTCTGTTTCTCTCATTGATGGGTCACTCTTGCATTATATTTCAAGATTCAGGATTGGGTAGTGGGTACTGTCCGTTTTGAAGAGGGAGGAGAGAGAGAGAGAGAGAGAGAGAGAGAGAGAGAGACTGAAACAAGCCAAGAACGGCAAGATGTATTAACAGTCCCACTTAAGCATGAAGAAACACTTTGTCCAGATTTTCTTTCCCTTTTTTCAAGTTTGGCAGTTGGACTTTTTGGCAAGTAATTAATGGGGGTGGAATGGAGCATCTGATTTAAGGAGGCTTAAGGGGCTAACATTTTAATACTAAATCTATTAAATCAGATTATGAAATTCATTATGAATTTATTTAAAAAAAAACACATGGCACAATATACACGCAATTACTCGCATTATTTAGTAAAAATAATATTAAGGTGGAGCTTTAACTCGCGCCTTAATCGACCCATCACTACTTAGTAACTCAAAAAAACAAAGAACCCAAAATTCGCTTACTTGTAATTTGTACGCTCTGTTTTCTCAGGTTTTTTTTAAGGTGGGAATTGGACTTTTCTTGGGTGGGGGTAATCAGTGGGACCTGAAGCCGGAGGTTTTTGCAACTTGGGCATTAAGACCCAAATGATTTTGCTCTGTGAAAATGTGGTAATGATTCAGCTTTTCATTGGGTTTCGAGGAGAAAAGAAAGAAGCGATGAATCTCCAGATTTTGCTGGTCCTTTGTCGCCACTTTGGTCACATGTGCCTTGTGACACATTCTGGTGACTAAACTGCCCCTTTTGCTTCGGATCTCAACTATTTGAGTTTTTTCTTGTGCTTTCGGGTCGCTGTGTTCACATTGCACACGCGTAACAGCTTACCTTTTCCCCCACTTTTGCTTTCCTTTTCTTTTTTCTCGTCTCTCTTTTTCTTGGGTGGTGAAGATACAAGGCTATGTGAGCTACTAATGAATGGGATTAGTGACTAATTACTGATTTGCACAGGCTAACCACAACTTGTTTTGGAGGAGGCACAACTTGGGAGTTTGATGATGGGGATTTTTCATGGGGATATTTTCAACAATATAGACTCTCTATAAGATACATCTAGAAATTAAGATATCGTCTCAAAGACATAAGGGTTTTGTCCTTTAAAATAAATTTTAATTTTACATTTATTTTTCCAATAGAAGTATTTGAGATGGCGACTTTTATGTAATACGAAACCCTCTAAATATTTAGTACGTAGGCATTAAAGTTCGTACTTGTGAGATTGTGACGGCTTTTCAACACTAATTAGCAATCTCCTGATGCTTCATAAGTCTTATCCGTCGGCTATACTTTAGATATTCTTAACATACTATAAAATATACGAGTTGTCAATATTCATTACTTTTCAGTTTGCATGGAAAAGCTTCCTCACTGTTTTCAAGGGCCATATGAAGTGTTCTTCGGAGAGTTATAACAAGAAAATAATATATTTTCTCAGCAATGTTCGTGCTGTATAGACTTCAGCAACATAATGTACTTGAATGGATCGATTGACTGACATTCAAGTTCCAAAGTTCATCCAGCCAAAAAAAACATATTTAAATTCAAGGAAAAAAACAAAATACAGCCATCTAATTAGTTTTTCTAGTCAGTTGGTGACTCCTATTAGTCAATGGGTGCACTTATTCCCCATAATTTCAATGAAGCAAGTTGCCGTTGACATTTTGACTTCTTGCCCCGATTAGATTAGCCAAATCAATTAAATGTCACATATTTCAAACTTACTAATGATATAGGCAAAGGACATGTAATTAAAAGCAAGGACGGTTGGTCCATCAAGGCAACTAAGCATGGATTCCCTTTCCCCAAGATATTTATCCTAGAATTCATTATAAACTTTCAAGACAGCACCATAGATGTATGTAATCCCATATAAATAATTCATTAAGCGAGAGATGCACATGCAGCTTTAGCCATGTTGCATAGAATATCACAATCATAACCCGAGGAATCAAAATATCGATAAAATATAGGGGAGTTCCTTCTTAGTCATCTCGAAAATGTGCTTTTTCATCTACCCGGAATCTCATACCCACGTCATGAAATTGCTCATCTTCAACTCTCAAGAGAGAATGATCGGTAATTTCGACACGATGAAATGATTCTTAACCAAGCCATTTCAATCTTTTTCCCTCTTTGGAGATGTGGGCACAACACGAAATCGATGGAGGATTTAGATTCTAGCTAATCATCGTCTGCCTTTTTTGAGGTGGGGCGTCGCCCTTTCCTTAGGTGAGGGCTTCTAGGGACGGTGGTGGTTCCACACCCTTTTTGTCATCTCTCCAAAAGGCATCGAATCGAAGAGATTCACATCTTTATTGCGACGGTCCTCTTCTTATCTAGGTGGTGGGGGGTGGGGATGGTGCAACTAAAATTTTGAGGGTGAGGAAATAGATTTTATGAATGCCATTGTGGAATTTATTCACCTTATAGCGACCGGATATCGTTTTTCGGTGGAATTTCAAGTGTGTTTATTTTATTTATTTTTAATCGTTTCGAGCTGCTTTTGATGCTCATATTTACGGGAGGAGGAGCAACCTCAGGTACTCAAGGGAAGAATAACAAAGGAAAAACTGGAGGGGAGAAGAAACAAAAGAAAAGAAAGGAGTCGTCCAATGGCAATAGCGACAGTCTCGCCACCTTGAGCTTGATTTTTGCTTGGAGTAGCAGTAATATGCTGACCATCTCAAATTGCCTTTCCTTAAATATAAAGTCCATCTTATTATATTAGCAATAAAATTGTGAGGGTGGGGGGGGGGGGGAAGAGTGTCATAAAGTCTTATATCTATTGTACTTGTGTTTATTTAATCCTAAACATTTTTAATTATATTAATTTTAGTCATAAATAATTTTAACTTAGAGCCAAATTCAGTCATTCCGGCTAATTTTGGCTGAATATTACTAATATAGGTACCGACCGTCCTACGTAGCACTACCGGTATTAACGTGGGCAATTTTAATGATATTTTAATAATTGTCGAACTTTTTCTTTCTTTCTTTTCCTTCCTCTTTCCTCCAATGGCCGTCAAGGGTTGACGTCACCTAAGCAAGGGTGGTTGTAGCCACCACAAGTGAGGGTCAGCCTCGTCGAGGCGAGGGCGAGCGTCGGCAAGGTCGCTCTCACCAAATTTGGTGATGCCAAGCGTTGCCCAAGCCCAGGCAACACCCGACAAGGCCAGCCCTCACCGGAGTGACACTTGGCCTCACTGGCACTCGCACTTGCCCAAGCGAGGGGGGCCGGCACCACTGCCATAGGAAAGAGGAGGGAAACAAATACAAAAAGAAAAATTCGAAAATTATAAAAATTTATTAAAAATGTCCACGTCAACACAAGCCGGTATCCACGTCAACAATATCTATCCAAAATTAGCCGAAATAACTAAATGGCTCTAAATTAAAAGATATAAGATTAAATTGGCATAATTAAAAGGTTAAGGACTTAATCGACACAAATATAATATGTTTAGAACTTTTCTGTCACTTCTCCCTAAAAGTCTATTATTCACGCATGCTATGGAGTTTATTTTTGGGATGTCTTAATCTCTAGCTTAAGAAAGATGGATGATCAGTTTAGGATAGATTGATGTAATAAATAAATAAGGACATATGCATATTCATATGGTCAGAATGAATGAATCAAGGTAGAAACTAGGGAGGATCCATAACTAAAGCATACTGGGCAAGGGATGACAAACCGGAACGACCATAATATTCATCCCCGCGCCCACCACCCCGCATGCAAGACAAGCAAAACCCTCTCTCCCACCGAAATCCATCGATCACAAAATTTTACTGTCCCCGCTTGGATCGGAGCAACGTGGATATCCACCACATGGACATGTCAATTCACCATCCTCAAAAGTCAAGACAACGCGAATGGACTTACGTCCTCTGGTGGAATTGTAGGAATACTAGGCATATGATCCAACACTCAACCACCTAAGCTAAGGCAAGATCGCTCCATCGGACAATTCAGGTGAGTTAGTGTGAAAGGAAAGAGAACGAGGGCTCCTTTTGCACTCTCCCTAGGCTTACAAGAAAACGTGATGGTCGAAAGTCTCAACGAAAATGCTGACCCATCTTAATGGTACAAGTAGTTGAAACGATCAGACTAATAATACCATGAAAATGACGCTCGACGCGTGAAGCGACAATCACCCTTGATATGTTTATCGTGTTAGCAAAAGACGTTCTTGCGTGCAATACGACTATCGCCACCATTATACACCAACAAGTGAAATACTCTCATGTAGAATACATTGGTACTTGTCGACACGGCAATCATCCTCATCCTATTGTTTTCTAGGTAACTAATTCAAAAACCATAAATCAATTGTACGAAGGCCAATTCAATTCTAAAATTTTCAGTTATACCAACTTAATCCTAAATCTTTGAATGATTTGTCAATTTAATCTTAATCATTTTAATTGTGTAAATTTAATTTTAAATTTTATTACAAATTTAGCCATGAACCTTTTGACCATTTACCAATACACTCCCTCCGACTAAATGTTCAAATAACAAGTTTCAGACTAAATTAGTAAATTTTCATAAGGCTTATGGTCAAATTAGTACGATCAAACGGTTTATGACTAAATTGACAAATTATTAAAAGATTTAGAACTAAATTAACCCTATTGAAAAACTTATAATTGAATTGGTTGCAGTACAATATATTTAAATTTTTTTGGATAATTATCCGATTGTTTTCCATGTATCCGACTGAATTACACCCGGAACTTCCACATTGAAGATTACCAAAACACGGAAAACGCCAACGCTCTTCTTACATCCCTCGACGACCACCCAGCACGGGAACGAATTCCAGCAACACACGACGCACCAGGGTCGCTGTCAGTACTGTCGTGGCCGGTGACCAGTACAGTACTGACCGCGAGAGGACATTTTGAGTTATGGTCGGGCACGTGATGGCTCGACGCTAGGATTTCAGACCCCGATCGTTTAGGGGAGCATCGTGGGTCCTGCGACCACGTGGGTTGATTGGAGGAGGACGCATGTAGAGCCTCAGAACATGATGGAGTGAAATGGTCTTGACGCTTGGATTCGCTCGGAGGAGGATTCAACGGGGCAGTGCTTGTCTGTTGGAGCAAGATAACGTTGGGAAGATAGGACATCCATCAGCCCACAGGAATGTAGACTGTTCAGAGTGAAGTACAATTAGCCTGATTGTTAATGTTTTAATTGCTATATATATATATTATTATTAAAATACATTGAGTGAGTTATATTAAAAAAATATCACATCGGAGAATTAGTGTATTGTAAAGGGATTAGTATATTTTAGTTAGTTCATTTGACAAACTTGAACTTGGATTCCTTCTTGGCAATATCTTCGGAAGAAGGTATTTGAAGCTTAGGAAGGGCGATCGACGTTGGTAAATGATTACTCCCCTAATTATAGGTTAATGGCTCAACATGTCTCTTCAAATCATTTTCCGCCGCAATTTTCCTTCTTTAATAGACATGTCTCTTCATATCATTTTCTGTAGCAGCTTTCTTTGTCTTCAATAGACATGTCTGAAAGAAAATGTCTCTTCAGATCATGTCATTTCAATCTCTATAGATTGAAACCAATTAATCTTCGTTTGAAAGGAGCATACACGACGTATAATCTCTAAGTGTGCTAGATCAAAAAAAAAGTTCAATTGAGTCATATTTGTATAGTGTTAATACAAACAAGTTCGAGATATTGAATCTTGAGAGGCATAATTTGTATTCTACAACACCGTTACCAAGAACTAATCATCTTATGAAGATTTGGTAATCCATAACTCACCTCTTGTTTAATTCTGTAACAATTTTATAGCATTTAAGTAAACCTATATTTGGTATGCATTATCGCTTTCTGGAGTTATTATTTTCTATTTAATTTTACTATTTAAAAAACGGTATTCTATTATGTCACGACACTACATAGACGGTGAGCCATGATTTCCATTTCTTAGAGCAAACTTCCCATCTTTGCCCCACTTCCGGTGCTAGTGGAAGTCGGGCGATGGTTAATCCGAGTCTGCTACAGGCGAAACCAATGCTGCACCTACAGATGAACCGCTATCTTATG
Organism: Corymbia calophylla; assembly: GCA_014182845.1. Taxonomy (NCBI): domain Eukaryota; kingdom Viridiplantae; phylum Streptophyta; class Magnoliopsida; order Myrtales; family Myrtaceae; genus Corymbia; species Corymbia calophylla. The sequence goes on along the minus strand of CM024700.1, from coordinate 44,838,196 downwards.
AGACCGAGGAGAAATTAGAGGATTTGAATATGAGTAAGCCCAGCATCACTAAGCCAATCGTTATTGATAGCTTTCTCATTGCTTTAACTAGCAGGAATCGAAGTATCCTTGTCTTTAATCTCATTCGATCAGTTTAGTGGTTATGGAACAAGCTTGCTTGTAAAAGCCGGATTAGGTACACGACATAGGTTTTGTTTCCGATAACATAAGCATAGGTAAATCCATATTCGAGCCACTTATTTGAGTTTTGGTCTGTCTTTTTCTGATTCCATAAGATTAGTGGGACACTTCCTAGGTCCAGTGCATATAACTATCTAAGGTTACCTTTGTTGAAGGGACTCGAACAGAAATAGTATCTATTTGATATCATAGAATAAAACAATGAAGAAGATAATGAAATGCAAACAAAAAATAGTCAACAACAATCTCTTCAAAAAAATAGTAATAATAATACTCTTGTCTAAGTGGTCACCAAACATGTCATGCGAAAATGCACGATCTTTCACCAAAATAAGAAACAATGAATACGATTATATAATTATTCTCGTAAAATACCAGGACAATATTTCTCGTATTAAAAAGAATTCGAGCTCACATTCGATGAAACCAATCAATCTATGTCGGGGAAAAAAAAAGACTCGATCTCGATCGGGAATTGCAGTAACCTTGGAACTCATGAAAAGGCATGAAGATCAACATTCCCTAGCGAGATAATTCATGGGTGTTTCTTTATCACTACAGCACTCAATTGTGTGCAATGCACAAGAGTGTTTTTCTATATCAATCCACAACATAGATAAGTGAATTTAAGGGTAATCGCAAGGAGAAATACCAAAAAAGCCCTCGCCAGCTTTTGCCTCTAACGGGTGGCCAAGTTTTAGCGACCTACTTGAGGATGAAAGATAAAGGAAAGGGAAAAAAAGAGAAAGAAAATAATAAAATATCATTAAAAAATTTATCTACGTCAGCACCGATCACTTCATGTGGGATAGTGTCCAATCAGTCTTAAATATATTATACAAATGTCAGTTCAGTTTTAAATCTGTTGTACCGATGCAAATTCAATTTTAAATATTTTAATTTTGCTAACATAATCCTAAATATCCACATAAAATTTCAATGTAGTTTTAAACGTATTGATTTCCGGTGAAAATTAAGTAGGAATAACTCCATTTGGGTTTCCCGTAAAAATTTAGGATTATGTTAACAAAATTAAAAAGTTTAGAATTAAGTTAGTACTCATATAATAAAATTAGGAATGATTGACCAATTTTTCTCGAATGATTGACAAGATGTATCATCGCAATAAAATCAATGATGGAGAAATCATGCCAAGGCACGAACAACACTCACACGCATTGGATACTTCAATTTGTCCCCACGAAAAGGACCCTCACGACAATTTTTTTTCTTTTTTGTATTCTTTTTCCTTCTCTCCGAATAATAGAAGTATTGCCTGATTACTTATTGATTTTTTCTTTTCTTTTTTTCCTTTTTCTCCTCTATCCCAAGATTACAGTATCCTGTCAATTCGTGAAGCGTCGACATCGTCTTTGGTTGGGGGAAAATGAACAGGTGAGAAGGGCCCTTCAACATCCTATTCCAATCCAAGCGGGGTAGGTGACTCGTAATGGCTTCAGGTATACTACTAAGCAAAGTTTTCTTCAGATGATTTTTTTTTTGGGGGGGTTGTTAAAAAGTCAATCGATTTTGAAAAATCTTAGCTCCCTTTTTTTTCATATTAAATTCAATCAGTGGAAACTAACATTTTGTCAGCTAGGGTGTCGCACCTAGAATTGAGAGAGAGAGACTTAGCATCAAATAGGGCTGATGGAATACTTTTCTTTGTTTGAACTTGACCCATTGGTTTGGCGTTAACTTGGGTATGAGAAAAAGTTATAAATGGTACCGAGATTATTTATTTGTAGAAAGTTCTTTTCAAGACTTCACATGGGTCTTTCTAGATGGGGGAAGGTGGTTTGGGATTATGATTATCTTGTGGTTAGTTGTTTATTAAGCAACGCATCAAATTTCGAATGGAAGGTTCATACACTCATGATTGGTGCTCGCTTTGCGCCATATAGATATCGTGGAGGAGGTCTGAACTCGAGGTTCCTTAGCAGTATGGAAGCGTTAGCATCTCTTAGAAGTAACACCAGAAGCCAGATGAAGAAGTAGAGGGGGGCGTGACAGGAGAAGCAGACGATTCTCCCAGACTCGAATGCCACATGGCAGACGAGGAATGCGGGATGCTTAATGGAGAGTTCCTCAATGTCGTTGCCAAAGTCCAACGTCGGAAGATGTCAGAGTTGACAGAAAACCTAAAGCCTGGACATCCAAAGTCCGCTGCTCGAGTGAAATGAATAAGTCGATTGGCTAACAGGATTCTGTAGGGAATGGCGGTGGATAATATTGCCGCATGGCATGGGGAAACGGACCAATAATGACTTGTCACATGTCATTTAGACATAGGTCAATGATAAATTGCCACGTGTCATGAAGATATAGTGTAACACCAATCCTACTAAAGAAAGCTAGGCAATAGGACACACCATCTTTACGAGTTTTGCTTCGAGCCTACCAAGTCAAAACTTTCTAAGACATCCCAATCAAGTAGGAGTGATCTACACTCTTGCCACCCATTCTAAGTCATTCCCACAAAGTGCAAAGTTCACATTCCCGCAACAAGTATCTAACAAGGGTATATGAAAGTAAAGATGTCATCAAATAAAGCACTTCTTTCCAGAATCCACTTGATCCAAAAGCTAACATACTCTCTACATTTGACCAAGAATTGCCCTATTCTTCTATTCTCAAAGAGCAACGATTTACACGTAACGGGTCAGAAGTATTGGTCACCGACATCCACAAAGCAGTATAGACGCAAACAAGACGCCTTTTTCTCTTTTTCTTCCACGAACATCAATAGTCAGCGATTGAAGGGAAAGAAAGAAAGAAAAAAATGGAACTTTGGCCCTCGATCGGCGCTCATGAAATGACAAATTCAAGTCCAACACACACCCACGCTCTCCCCACATCATCACCTACCTCCATTATTGCATTCAGAATCGCCAAGAAAAGCTAAGAGAGAGGGAGAGACAGAGGGAGATGATGATGCGAAATCGACATGCATGGGACCCAGAAAAAAAGAAAGCAGAAAGACTAGAATCATGGGTGTCTTTTTTTTTTGTCGTGTTTTAGCGGAGGAGCCAACCAGGACACCACATGTTTTCATTTCGACAGCCCCCCGCAAGGCTCTGAAAAGTTACTAATGATCGATAGGGTTTGCATGCACGAGACTCGTTTGGTACCATCCATCTATCCTTTGCAGATCTTGAGTTTGATTCTTGATGGCAGGTTTTGGGAGGACACAGGAAAAGGTGAAAAAGGAGAGTACTTTGCGCTTGTGTTGGGATGGGAAGATGATGAATTATGATGACCTCCATGTAAATTATGGACTTGAACCCGTGGAGAATCCCTCTCTCATTCTTTTTCTTAATATACTATTTCTGGAATTTGCTGACGGAAGCGCGTTGTGTCGCCTTCACATGTGAAAAGATAGATCTGATGGAGAATGATGGATAGATGTCGGCTTGATTTGTTAGCATGATTCCGAGGTGTTTATTAGAAGGAGATGAATGATTTTGAAACGATGGTGGTGAATAGTGCTATAATTATAGATGATCGCTCTTTTCCCGAAAAAAAGGAGTAATTGCATAAAATTAACATAGTGATGGACATGTGCTAGCAAAAGATATGGGAAAATAATTCAATAAGCTTTAAATTTATTATATAACGACCAAATCAGTTCTAAACATTTTAACTATATTAATTTATTTGTAAATCTACCGTACAGCACTATTGAAAGGTTTTTAACTGAATTGACCGAGGTATAATAAGTTTATAACATTTTAGACAATTTTTTTTTTTTAAAAAAAATACTGTTTTTATTATAAAGAAAATTAAATGACCAACCATTCCATGAAGAAGAGAGGTCTCTTACTCTTCATACCCCATCTACCTCACAAAGAAAATGGGCCTAAGATTACATCACTCCCAAGTCCTGGACCACTGAACTTCAGCCTCAGTTAGCTGAGGAAGGCCTTAATGCACAACCTGCCCCCCTATCTGCTCCTTTCGTGGAGAGGAGTTGTCAGTGGTTGAGATATTTCTGAACGGCTCCAGTTGCAACGGTTCTCAATTTTGAGACAAATTCTAGTAATGTGAGCGTCAAACTAAATGATCTTCGATCCATATATGCCTGTTCAACCTCTGCAGACATTACCTCTATATGTTCATAAGAATAAGAAGTGTTGAAATGATACCATTTTACAATTTTCAACTTCACCGAAGAAGCTCGTAGATGGAGCTCCAACCTCGAAACTAGGAACAATGGGGCATCATAGTCGAATGAAATCGAGTTCAAACACATCTAACACTAAGCATTTAGCAAGTCAAGCTCAGTATCAATGCATCAAGGACTAAATTTGCAAATCGAATAGTCAGTTGAACGATACACTCTCCGTTCTTGTATGCAGCTTAGTTCCACCGGTGTTTAGACCTTTGTTAGCTCTCTGTCCATACAAGCAATTACCAGACATAACTCTTGAATAAGGAAGATCGAATGAGCTATAACATAAATAGTGCCAAAAGGCGCAACCTTAGCAGTTACCAACGGAACTGGGTTCTGTACATTCTACAGTTACACCTCTATAGTTACAGAAGCAGAAGCACATGTATGCAAGTAAACAATTTAAAAAAATCATCTAATTACTCAAAGGTAGTTTTTATGGCAAAGGAATAGATCTTATCATACAACAATAGGGGCGCTAGAGTATACAACTACCACAAACAAGGCCACTCAATGCTGGGTGAGAGAAGGAAAAGAAGGTATAGATTTCAAAATCAATCTCCGCCCGCTCCTTAGTGGAGGGGAGGAACCAAAATCGCTATGTGGAGAAGAAACCCTCTTGCCATTGGGAGAAGCAGTCTTGATTACCGTGTTCGGAGTGTCGTTGCTTCGGAGCACCTCTGGCATCTTGCCACCAACATTATTTTTATTATTATTATTATTATTATTGTCGTAATGCTTCTCAAACTCGGGCTGCAGGGCAATATGTTTAAGTTGCCCCTGATTTTGACACACATGAAGTACTGAAGAGGAGCTGGTGGTAGCGAAAGATGTGGATTGTGGCGGTTCATTCTTCACTGAATATGTATTCTGATTTGATGGTCTGGTACACGCAAAGGACCATTTAGTGTTTTGAGTATCATTGTGAAAGTTTATCAACAGCAGAGAAGCTATATGACAATACCTGTAATATGCAGATGGTGTCGCTTGAATTGGATCCCTCTGTTTCGTGATTTCCAGAGAACCTTGGTTGCCCATGCTTTTTTCGAAATTTTCCTTCCCTTCTTCAATTACTTCGGCCTCCACACCAATTAGAGTAGATCCTGGAGTACAGTACAACTATTTTAACAACAAGAATCACAAATAGCAACTAAAGGAGTCCATACGGGAAAAATTAATACAAGCAAGATACAAAGATTCAGAGAGAGACCTATCCACTCACCATCTTTTCTACCAAATGAATTTTTACAACCTTCACACCTGCAGTTGAGGGAGCACCCGACTCCACCCTTTTGTTCAAGGGAATGAAGTGTTAAATAGGATTGTAAAAAAAACAGAGAGAGAAGAAGAAGAAGAAAGGTAAGAACCTGATAGCATTCACAATACTTCTTCAGGCAACCAGATTTCTTGCAGTTGCATCCCCTCTTATGCCGTGCTGAAGCAGGGGTTTTATTGGAATCGTCCTGCATGAAAATTTGTCTGTGAGATAGCAGTTCTGATTGCATTGATAGACTTTAAGGAATATGTGCCTTACCCCAGTATCAGGAAAAGAGTCAGAAGCTCTAATAACTTTCGGAGCAAATGCAAGTGGGTTGCGTGACTCAATCTGTTTGCGAGTTGCAAGGACAGTATTTTCATGAATAGGCTTATTGAGGCAGTCCAGGCATGCGCACGGCTCGATGCAGTAGACACCAGCAGCAAAGCATTCACAGTAACTACAAGAACAGGGGAAAAGATGACTTTCAATTTTATGCATTCGTTTTTTTTTATATTATGCAATCTGTAAGGCCATCTTCGCATTCTTTAGAAACAAAACTAGGAATCCGATTATTGTTTAACTTAGTGTGAAAACCAAAAAATACTAAGTTTCACAAGCTAATGGAATTGCAATCAGCACCACGATGATCCAGACAATAGATCAATTTAAAGCCCAAGAAACAGAGAGGAGAAGTGGACAATTTTCTGACACATTGATTGGTGCTCATCACACTAATCGACCACCCTGGCCAAAACGCAACATAACCATCCCACATATAAGCCAGCATATAATGAAAGATGGAGACTACAAGTAGTTCATGGTTGGCTAAGACTCGTATGAGAAGTTACTATATGTCAATCCAGACGTCAGTTACGTATAAACTCGCTCTTTTGGCATATTTATCATGGCACTTTCACTTATTCATCAGTCTCACAAGGAAACATAACTTACAGCTTCAGACATTTTGATTTCTTGCAGTTGCAGCGTTTGCAGGCCCCATCTTCAGAATGTTCTGCTTTGCGCCTGTGAAACAACAAGTAGTGTTCTTAACTTGAAGTAAATTAAACAATTGTATGCATCATAATAATTATTTTCACACTGAGGTTTAATAGTCATGGACATGCCTCTTTTTCTGAGGACTGTTGTGGTCAAGCTCTTCACCATCAGGATAAGCACATGACTGCGAACCATCTTGTACAACTAGGACTCCATTATCAGTAGAACCTATGTCCTCAGAAGCAACTGAAGTCAAAGATTCATGAAGAGATTGATGGGCATTGGGGAGATTCAAGGAGCTAGAAGAGATTTGAGTATTCATCAACTGATTTTCACTCAACAAATTTTCATGCTCTACACTTTGGTAGTCGTTTGAAGTGGTCGCCAGAGCATTTAAGTGCAGACCAATTCCAGGTAACGTGCACCTCAAGGGATCACCTTCACTTTTAACAGGCAGCTGCCCTTCGTTCACAAGAGTGTTTTCATCATGTTGAGATAATGCCATGTGACTATAATCTGAATCGTCGCCAGAGAGCTTACAAAGTTCAGCAATCTCAAAGTCCAGACAACGCCTCCTCAAGCCCCGATGGAAATTAGGGACAGGCTGCAAATATTCAGTTCATAAGATTGTCGACAAAATGATGTTCAAGCAAAGACGCTTATTGGCATCGCTAGACCATGGAGATATTACTAAGGGATGAGTGTCACTTAATATAGTAGTGTGTGCATCTAAGTAGAACAGATTGATGATGTAACAACTGGACAACTACAGCAAATAAAGTTTTACTTTGTAATAATGGACTTCTGAAAATACCTTCCAAGTGATAACTAATGCTTGTGACACAGTGGAAAAAGATTGATTCACTATAAGCACCACATAACAGACACATAGAATATTGTAATCAACAAACCAGAAATGTGGCATCATTACCGCATAATCAAAAGGCATGCTTGTTCCTGCGTCGTTGTGTGAATTCTTGTCCAGCTGGATTGACATATACTTATCCAAAAACTTATCCAGATTATGGAAATCAAGATTCTTTATCATTTCCTTTTGCTCGTAGGCTTCTTCAGTCGGATATGGGGGTTCTTCTATTTGTTGTTGTTCCCTAGACAGTAAATCAACCTGTTGCAGTCTCTCAAAACCACTGACATCATCCGGTGTGAACCTCGACATGAGAGAACTTAAACATACCGTTCCAAAATCAGGTGATCTCTGGATAAGCTCCCTAAATGCCTCAGCATCATTAGGAGAGCTAAAAATGAACAAGTCACTTGCATCAATTGGCCATTCTTTGTTCTGTTGTTGACCTTCACCTTCAGGAAGTGGTTTCCCAGGAGATTTCACAACCACCGGTATAATGGGAGTCGACATACCAGCAGTCTCTACTGCAGATTCTGCATCAGCAGAACAAGCTGTCAAGTTACCTTCTGGATTATAGAAGCTATGCCTCGAGTTCTGAGGAAACTCCGTTGCAAAATCTGAATGTTCCTTGCATGGTTCAGCATGAACTTCAACTGAAACCTTTTTGTCAGAGATTTCTCTTTTCTGAGAGATGCCATTAGTAAAATCCCCATTTCGGTAGACTATATTGTGGTTTTCAGAAGAACGATCGGAATTTGATGGATCTAAGCTTTGATGCCTGAAAAGAACAAGTCAAGGAATGAGAACAATAGTGATTCCTTAACATGATACAATGCTTGTGCTTTGCAAAGAAAATCTGCAATGCCATCAATTACCTCCGCAGAAAACTTGGGTCCTTGTGAAAATTGGCATGAGGTGAAGTAAAAACTGAGGCAAGGGATGTGAAAGGAAGCGAGGTGAAAGTCTGAGCTATGTGTGCGGATTTCACTGGCTTGATAGGCGAGAGACTTCTGATGAAGTTGAAAACCGGGGAGTCCTGCATATAGAAAGACAACAACATTAGAATATATGAAGATTAAACGTCACTCTTAACAGGGAAGAGCAACAATAGCTGAAAAGAAACGACTTTAATGATGACAAAAACACTGAAGCGCTACAAGGCTGCCCAAAAATTTGCACAGTGAAAACAAATGATTTCGTCGACTAACTAAACCACATTATAGCTTAAAACAGCAGAGCTCTGTAAGAAAATCCTGTAAGCGTGAAAAAATCTTCTCTTGGCATTAATTACTGATAGAACGTTCTCGGCAAAATCACCATTTTCCCCCCGAAATAATCAGAGAATAGAACTGACAAAAAAAAGAACCCTCATTTCTAGACACAAAGTTGCATCGGCAGGGAAGTAAAACCAATTCGCTCCCCCGAAATCATCTCAACGATTTCCATCACCAAAACTACCGCAATGAACTTCTTGCAGAGTGAACAGGGTGATCTCTTAAAGTGCATAGCAGATCGACAAGCAAAGTTATCCCTTAATCAACTCGCGAACGACATGGACAGGACACAAGAAAACTTCAGAAGACCGAATCATTTCTGCTCCCAAAAAGGGCAAACCTTTCCCCACGAAAACACAGACAAAGAAAAACCCATAAAAAAGAAAAGACCCCGAGCGCAGCGGCATCGCCAAACAAACGAAGAAGAAGAACCCAGAAAAAACGAAGCAATTCACAGGACAACCGCGCAACAATTGGGTCCCCAGGGAGAACCCACAAAGAAAACCTAGAACCGGAACGCGACGAGAATTCTACCTCGTGGGCAGAGACGGGAGGAAAGGCGATCTGGGTCTTCTCAGGCGTGTCCATCTCCAGTGAACCACCAACTGCTGCGCATCTCTCACTCTCTCTCACTCCATCACTCTCTCTCTCTCTCTCTCTCTCTCTCTCTCTGAAGTATCTCTCTGCGCGTGCGTGTGAAGTGTGTGGCGAAGTGAAGCGAAGGAGGGGGAGGAGGAGAGAGATTCAAGACGAAGCGGGAAGGCGGGAGATGAAGATTTTGTCGCGGTCCTTTGGACGATGACTTTTTGGCGACGGAACCAGAAGCATGTCCCACGCCAGCCCCAGCGCCACACCCTGTCCTTTCCAGCCACCTGTCTCCCCGTATATATAGGCATAGCGATGGGACCTCATTTCGCCTAAAAGGACCGGCTTGAATAACACTCATAGTACCTATAATCCTAAGACAATGTCATGTTGCCTCATTTTGTAAAAATACAATCTGTATATTTTTACCTTGTTAATTGAAACCATCTTACCTCCTTAATTTCTCATTAGTCATTATGAAAAGATTGTTCAGAAGGGTCGTCATGCAGCATAGAAATTTTTTCTGTTAAGATGATTCGATTAGATTCACATTCAATCGTCGATATGATTTTCTTTGCTCATTTAGACTAGCTTTAGCTTGTTTGTTAGTTTGGTGACATCTAAGGTAGGGAAGTCTAAATTGATCATTCAGATTAGGAACCGTTCAATTACTTATCATCAATCGAAGTGATTGGAACTATGAATAATAAGCTAAAATTGATCATTCATGTAATATCATGATGCCTCATTTTGTGGAAATACCACATAAATCATTTTGACCTCATTAATGAAAAGCATTTTACCTCGTTAATATCCCTATAAGTCGGTTTGAAGCGATTGTTCAAAAGGGTTGTGTTATCATTAGAATGAATATCAAGTCATGTTGCGCAAGAATTCTTTTGTGTTAGGATGGTCCGATTGGATTTCAATTCAACTGCCAATATGATTTTCTTTGCCAATTCGGACCGACTTTAACTTGTTTATTAAAGAGTTTACTTAGCGAGCCAAACAATTGAACAAGATTGATGACGTCTAAGGAAGGAAAGTCGGAATTTGATCATTCAAAATTGGAAAATTGTTCTACGATCAATCATAATAATTAGAATCGTAAGTAATGAGACGAAATGAAATTGCTAATAATTTGATCAAATTTAATGAATTCTAACTGTAACATATGGATATTTAGCTTAGATTTTCGACGACTATTAATCTTGCTAAAGAAATTCGACCCTAAATTTGTCAGGGTTGGATTTTGAATTATCATATTTCATCATCAAATGGACTATTTGACTTCGGATCCTAGTTTCTCCTCACTATCGCCAAATTTTCATTATGTTCCACACAAAGCAACAAAATGCTACGGTTAGATTCCTCATGTGGGTAGTATTCTATTCGACGAGCAATTTTGGCGCCCAAAATAATTTTTGGAAGATAGGCTAATGTATACGTTCATTCAATTCGGGCTTTTTCTCAGTCACGTGACCATTGTCTACATCACACATTAATTAATGTCATAAAGGGTCGAGATCATGGGGACATCGACTGGGAAAATTTTGGAGAATTTTATGATTGGCCGGCAAGGATGGGAGTCTTACCATAAGCTCAAAAAAATTTTAAAAACTTTATGTTATATATAAATAAATAGCTAAAAAACCTAAAGCTCTAATCACCAAAAAAAGATAATAATAATAATAATAAAGTGCCTAGAGCTTCATTAGGAGTATAAGAGTGGTCCATATTTTCATACATCCACCAGGTCCACTACCTACTCCATCGTCCCGTGGATTTTAGTGGCATAATCTATAATTGCTTGTTCCTTTTCTTTTTCAGTACATGAAAACCAAGTCAAAAAATTTGATATGATAAATGCTGTAATAAATTATCAGTGGGGATTTAAATAAGATAGTCATGTTCAATGCATAATAAGGTTGCCACGTAAATTTAGAAAACCAATTTTGTTAAACAACTTGAATTTTCTTTTTAAATATTGGAAAATTCGTTGTAGGAAACTGTTCGAGCATCATTAGCAAAGAATGGTTATCACGTAATTTGGCTAATTTGCCAATCATTTTCCAAGAAGCAGTTTGAAAATGAACCATGAAGCCAAAGAACGAAGGGCATAAATCTTAGCAAGTATTTTATATTAAAATCACATCACATTTATGGTGAGTCCGTCCAAAATACTACTCTCTTATCCCATGGTATGAAGTGTGTTAGGTCCAAATATGCAACCAAGAGAGGATATTAATCGGTTGTTCAAATATGTAAAAACTAATTTTTGTACAACCAACCCCTCTAAAAAAGAATCTGCTTCTACAGGCAAGTAACTAGCAATTTATGATGCAAAATTAAAGAACTTAGGGAAAGAGAAATTGTAAAAAGGATTTACATTGGCTTGACTAAGGTATGCCTACTCCCTTTTCGAGTACCAGTGGTTTTACTAGGCTAAAATCCAGCAGTTGAACTGAGAGTTCACTTAACACCACTTTATTACAAATGTTGGACCTTTCATTTTGTAAATTCGAAACTTTCTACAACTATCTTGCTACATACTTCTTATGGCACCCTTCAATAATTGTTCACACACAATATATATACAACGCATTTAATGCGATATACTCGAATTGAGTTAACCATACTTTATGTGACTTTGGTACAATAAATATAATAGACCATGCACCTTTTTATGAGTTCACTTTTGATTCACACGAAACAGAAATAATTGTATGTAATGTGGTAGAATAATATTCAAGCTCTCTCTGTCTCAAGTCTGAACATGGCGGAAACAAATGTCAGCTCGGTCTGACACAGTTGACATTACAAGGATCGACCGAAACATACGGGGGGCAGTCCTAGGTAATCCCACTGTCCAAAAGCATAAGCTCAGGCACTCCAGATAACCATGGTGTACTTTAAAATAATTAAATTTTATGGCACAAGAACACAACCGCAAAGCGTACAAACTCTCCACCAACTTTAGCGTCCGTCAGGTATCACCAGCAGATCCATTACCACCTTATTCTAATTACCCTTGAACCCCGATGAACGATGCTCCTCTAACGGCAACCCTCCAGCGAAAACGACAGGACAGGTTCCAAAAGAGTAAGTAATGATTGGGAAGAGCATCTTCAATGCTCCAGTTGAGGTATGGCCAGCCCTGCAGCTGCTCCCGCGTGCAAGAGCCGAGTATTTTCTTGATTCTTTATTTCGCTAGGGTTTTGGGTTTCTTCTCTTCTCTTGTCTTGATCGCTGTCATGCTTTTCCTGGATCCTTTCTTCTCCTTGGTCGTTGACAACCGCACTCGGACACAAAGGTCTTCATTACAATAATCTTATGGGAAAATTTGAGATCTCCTAGAAATGATTATGGGGGTTCTAACTTTCTTGTCCGGGGCACTAAACGCCCAGCTCATTAGGTAACAATTTGAATTTGGCATCCATGGCTAGTTGTACCGGCAGCTATTTTTCTTTTACCCTTCAGTTACCCCAAGTCCCGATGAGTCGGTAGGTCTATCAGAAGACCTTGGGGATGCTTTTATATTGATATGACGCCACTTGTTTTGACCTAGGGCTGGGCGTTTTAACCATTTCTTGCATGGATTTTGTGAGTTTAGGAGTGAGGGTTGCTGCATTATCGAGCTCCTGGTTGCTCCCGATGAAGTCCTTTTTGCTTGTCCATTTATGTTCTCTATATGTGCGCTCACGTGTAACGAAAATATATATTCTTATGGGTGTTCTCTATGTACGAAAGTCAAATTGATTTAAGTGAAAGTAAAGGGGATTAGGAGTGACGAGCGAGATTAGACAATTGTTTTTTTTTTTTTTGCACATCACGAAATAATTGGGCAACAAAGAACCGTGATCGATGACGTCCTTGACGAAAGGTTGAATCTTCCATTATCCCCAATCGAAAGAAACTCACGCTTATGGCTGGTGGGTTATAGACTGCGTACCATAGCGGCATGCAAATTTGAAATTTAGAATAGTGGGCGATACATGTTGGAAAAATGTTAGATACAATGAAAACAATAATAATTTTTGAAAATATATTAAAAAAGATGAGAATATAAAAATAATTTTCTGAGGTGTGCAAGCATTATCCTTAAAGGATACTTCCGCCTCTTGGAGTACAAAACTAGGTGCGATAGTCTCCGATGAATATCTTCCCAAGGTACAACGACCTTCTTCTTTATTCTACTTTAAGTGATAGAAAGAAACACAACAATGTTTTGTGTATAACATAACAATAAAAGAAAAAAATATGTAATGAGATAAAAATAAATAAATAAGAATATTCTGGTTTTGATATATCGATATCACTTTCCAATTATATTCGGAGTAACAAATTATTAGATAATAGGAAGAGAGAGCCATTAACAAATAGCCATAAATGATTGGTAATTTTTGAAAAAGATGGCCGTTATATAATCGTTATAAAATAATGAAGAGTTTATGAAGAAATAAATCCACCGTTATAAAGCCATTAGATGGCCATTATAAAACCGATTTTTGTGAAACTGTTACAAAAATTATGGCTTTTATGGCGACCATAAATTTTATCAAATATTTCAAAATTGCCAATATATCTAACAATATGCATATTCATGACCCGTCAATCAAAAAAGTGATTAGAAAACCATGAAGATAATGACAATACTGGACTCTATATAAGGGGATTAAGGAATGTGGATTAGGCGTACGAATTCCTCTGATTTGCTCAGCTCTACTGGCAGGGGACCCGTAACGAAAATCCGGTCAATAGGTTAGGGGGAAACATGGGCCTTGGGCCAATCCACATTGGTCTTGGTCTGTCTAAACACCGAACAGACCTAATTATGCTCTTGTGAAAATATGGGCCTAAGATAGATCGGAAAATTATAAATTTCCACCAATCTTACATAGTGAATAAGATTATAGGAGACTCGGCATATATAGTCAAATTCATATATCCCTACTTTTATGGCAATCTTTTCATGTTTGATGATAAATTGATCACATGGACTGGGATTCAATAACGTTCTTCATCTTCAAGATCTATGAGTGTTTCAATAATAATGAAGTTTGCACCATGTCAAGCGAACGTAAAAAGTGCTCGCGCCACTATAAATTTTGATGAGAACTAAGTTAGGAAAAAAGATTGGAGAATCTCAATAAATTGGCAAACTAAGGCATCAATATTTTGAAGCATGTTTCCTTGTCAATTGCATGCCTGCTATACTTTCTATTCCCGGCTTCTAGTTGAGTAACCTTATCACATCGTAGCAAGGTTTCAGATGTCTGAAATAAAATGTGAGAGATGCACAGTGCACAAATGGAAATACAATTGGGTTCACAAAATTTGTGTTATTGATCGATGCTAAAAGTCTAAGATAAAGGGCCCGTTTGGTTCGGCTTTGGGCAAATGCCCTTAGGAAAATGCAAGTATCTTTAGGCTAAAGGGGTTTTTCGAAATGTAAATACCGTTTGGTAAAATGAAATTTTTCATTGCAGTACAAAATAACTTTGGCCTAAATGCCATTTGGTAAACACTACATTTTGTAAAACACTTTGACTAAATTTCTTTTTTAATAAAAAAATTGTAATTTTTTTTTAACCGGACAGCCACGCCTGAGGTCGCCCGACCTCAGGCGTGGTCAGCCGTCGCCTGGGCGCGCGACCCAGGCAACGGCGACGGCGACGGTCGTCGGTCGCGCGCGACCCAGGCGAAGGCGACGGCGACGGCCGTCGCCGCGCGCGACAGCGCGCGGCGACGGCGACGGCCGTCGCCGGGCACGCACCGGTGGCCGCGCAAACCCAGCGCGGCGCGTCGGGTCGCGGGGTCGCGCAGGCAACCATCGCCTGGGTCGCGTGGCCTTGGGTGGCGGTCGCCGGAGTTGGGGACGCTTGGCCGGCGATCGCCGTCGTGGGGATGCCTTGGCCGGCGGTCGCCGGCGTCGGGGACGCCTTGGCCGGCGATCTTCGGTCTCGTCGGATCCTCGGAGAAGATGAACAGTAATTTCACATTTGCATTTTGGAGCAACTTCCCAAATTTCCGGACCTCCAGATTTGAAAAAAAACTTTAGAGTCTTTTGGAGATGCAATTGTATTCGGCCAAAGTCCTCCAAAAAACAAACCAAACAGGTTTGCATTTGGCAAGGGGGCTTTCGGGCTGAAAGCCCCTTGCCAAAGCTGAACCAAACAGGGCCAAAGTCTATAAGGGCAGGATTGGCCTCTTGATGTGTAAACTAGTTAAGAGTCGAAGCATCCATCCTTATGATAACTGTGGCAGCCACCTCTTTAGTTATCTCCTAGATGGGATGGGCAAGTATACGACGAGAAAACGGATGCCAAAGTCAAACAAGCCGTGGTACTATTGAAAATGATGTGACCTTCCAATTCCTGTTGAAGATGATTTCTAGTCATTATCGTAAGGTCATTCACCATTTGTCATAAATCTTTCCAATAGCTAATCGAAATCTCAGACCAAAAATTCCTAACTCACCAACCTAAATGGCTACAATGTTTTTGGGTCGTTGTCGTTCCCTCCATATCTTCTGTGCTAATATAGATTGGCCTTAGACGAATGGCTCATTGGCCAATGAAGGTCTAAGAAGAATAAGATAATGGATTGTGGGGCACCGCAACGTCCAATTATTCTCTCGAAATTACGTAGCTTGAAGGCGAAATATAACAATTGAATTCAAAAATTCGTGTGCTGATCATGTAGCGTTCGTCAGGCGAGATAAGGTGCCACATTGGTTAGGTTCGAAATTGAAAATATCACGGTCCACTCATTTTGCTGAGCTCATCTGATGGGTTGCTTTTAAATATAATACTTGGCCAATCTATGGCATGCGCGCTTTATTATCGTATTATTTTCCCCTCCCCCTTCGTTTTCATTCGTCAACCTTCTCCAAGCTTCCCAAACAAGAGATGAAAAACCTAGTCTTCACATGCTTGTCAACCTTCTCCAAGCTTCAATAACGTGGTTAGCCTTCCTTGGAATGCGCGGTTTGAGTCACGATTGTATAATTCACAATGTTTGTCAATGTTTTGAGATTGACAAGCCTGTTACTGTTCCCTTAAAAAATCAAAAATCTTTTCACATAAGGCACGAACTGATTGGAGGCTTCTGAGTTGGAGAGTTCATGGAAGATATGATATTGATTCACGGCTATACAGTTCACGTGTTTGTTGACATTTGAGATTGAAAAGCTCATTACCATTGCCTCAAAAAGTCAAGAATCTTTCCGGGCTACGTAGCGATATGAGAAAGGCATGAACTGGTTGGAGGCTCCAAGTTGATGAGTTCATGAAAGATATGATATTCATTTTACTGGCTATCGTTCTCAAAAAGTAGCTCTCATCCTAGGGCGGACGACCCAAGGAGAAAAATGAATAGGTATGAGTAAGTAATTCCCTTATATATGGAAATTAATACACCTTTTCGATTGGAGATGGGTTTTGGACAAATTTCTTCAGATTTTTAACTACTTCACATGCGCGTGTTTGCAAATACTATTGAATTAATGTCATAAATTATATTTGTTAAATTTATTTATCGTTATACCTCTAGGAATAATATAAGAACCGTTGAATACTGTGAGGACAGGAAGTTCCCAAAAAACTTGAGTAACTGCAGAGGTATAAGTTCTGTGTTTATTCGACGTCATTACTGTGAGAAAAGTGTCGGAAATAACATGGGTATTTTATTCAAAGTGAGATAAAAAAAGAAGAAGAAGACGTGTTTAGTGTAATAAAATAGTGAATGAAAGGCTCAAGGAAGAAAAAATAGGTGGGAGATCCGAAGGAATGAGAGACTCGGCAATTCACCTCTCGTATTCCCTGGTTAGTGAAAAAGAAAAATATCTATTTATCAACAAATGGTATGAGTCATACGAGTATCAGCACATTAAAATAAGGAAATAGCATGACTAAGTATCCTAATAAGGGGAATTAGTGCAGGTGGTCCTCACAAGTGGGCAATCACTTAGGGTTTGAAGTGAACCTAAGAAATGAGACATGAAATTGTCCTTTCATAGGTAATGATCTTCAAGCATGCCCCTAGTCCATTCATCTTCGGCGCTTATCCGATGTCAGTATTGTGAGAAAAGTGTCAAAAATAACATGGGTAGTTTCATGCAAAGTGAGATAATAATAATAATAAAAAAAAACGACATGTTTAGTGAATATAATAGACATGATAAATGGGTAGCGACTCTTCTAAGCTCGAAAAGGTAAATGCACAGATTTAAGCAATGGGCTTATGCGAGCAACCTCCGATCCACTCAACTTTGCCCAGGGCAGCGCCCCGCATATTCTTATGTAATATGCGCCGATCTTCACGTCCCGCTCTCTTGGACCGGTATTTTTTTTTTTTTTGGGGTCAAACCTCGGGCCAGTTCAAAGATCACTCCTATTAATAATACGAAAGAATCCCATCATGTTAGCCCTGCCCATTGATCTGGTATATACTCAAACTGTGGTGATGGAGTCAGTTCCTGTCTTTCTAGGCATTGATGGTGATGGAATGGTTGGAGGACGGGAGTTTCAGGAGGAGTTTCGAGCTATGATGGAACGGTTCGGAGAGGAGTTCTAGAAGGGACATTTGGGTTGCTGCTACGGCCCCGTTATCCTGTGCCAGAAAAACCAAAAAGGGAAGAAGGACAGAGCAGTACTACGGGGCCGGCAAAAAGGTACATTCCTCCGTTCCTTCCTTCGTTCACGGGCGAACCCGAAACAACAAAGAGGATCGTACGAAAAAGATAAAAAGGCAAAAGAACGGAATTCGTGTCTGTCTGAACAGAGTCGAGATCCAGGATCGCGCAATTTGCAATTCTCTCTGTCTCTGTCTCTGTGTCTCTCTGTTTATCTGTCTCTCTCCAACCGAGGCAGTATCTGGCGGTGGTGGTGGGGGCCTTATTTTGGGCTGTCTGGCGCAAACACGCACATCTCTCTCTCTCTGGCTCTTTCTCAAGCCGTGATTTTTTTTTCTCTTATCTGTTTTCATTTTGTGTTGGAATATAGCTCGAATTTCCCACTTCTTGGAAAATTCTCATCCACGAAAGGATTGTCTGTCTCTAGCTTTCTCTGGCGGCAAAATGACGGCTCGGGAATCTAATTGCTCCTTCTTTTTGTGCCGCCCCATTGCTTCTCCCTCTTCCTCTTGTTGTTTGGTCTTGGTTGGGGAAGTTGCAGAAGCTAATGGTAAAAAATGATGTCATGAGAGAGTCCATCTCTCATGGCTTTTTATCAGATAGCCTCGACACCCACCACCACCACCGACTGGAGCTTTAAAACTTTCCCATCATCTTCCATCTCATTAGCCTCCAAAGTCAAATTTTCCGTTGGTGTCTGTCTTTCTCTTTGACTCTCTTTTTCATCCTCTGTTTTTTCTCCCTTGTGCGGTGTTCAGACGTTTGGTCTCGCTTGCAGCTACATATACATGGTTTTTTTCCTCCTGGCTCCTCATTTGATCTTTTCTGACAATTTCCAATTCTGGGTCAATGGTCTTTGCGACTAATAATCACGCAAAGGTCGTATTTTAATGGTTTACGCTAGTCATCTTGTCATGTTTTCAGGCACGAAAGATGGGTTGTGATTATTTAGATTGCTGGAGGGTCCCGAATACTAAAGCTCCAATTTTTTTCCTTTCTCATTGGTGGGACTTTCACGATGAGAAGAATTTTCCTTTTTGTCTGTTCAAATAGTTGAGAGGCCATCCAAAGCTGGCTTTCAAAGGGTTTAGCCCAATTTGATTGGAATAGGTATCATGCATGATCCAAAGAGTTGTCTTTCTTGTGTTTGTGAAATGGACCAAGTCGTGATTATATATGGGTTTTGATATTTTTGCAGTTCTCTTGTATTCAGTCTGATTCAAAGTTGTGAATTTACTCTGATGATGGATTCGGAGAAAACTGAGGGAGTTGGTGGGGTGAAGGAAGAGGGAATTGTGGTCCCGAAGGGGATGGGGAGTAAGAGTTTGAGCGGCAAAGACTTGTATCTGAGAGCTGACAAGTTAGATCTGAAAAGCTTGGACTTACAGCTTGAGAAGCATCTAAGCAGGGTTTGGTCGAGGAGCATTGAGAACCAGAAGCCTAAAGAAGAGTGGGAGATTGATTTGGCAAAGTTGGACATAAGAAATGTTATTGCTCAGGGTACCTATGGTACTGTCTACAGGGGCACCTATGATAACCAGGATGTTGCAGGTATTTAAGTTTTAACCTTCTCTTATTCTTGTCTCAAAATTTAGTCTTTCCTAGAGATTTATCATGGTTGTTTCTTGGTAAGGTGAAAGATACATCAGAATGCAGAAATTCTTTGTGTGCTTTTGCTTTATGTCAAAGCCAGTGGGCCTAATGTATCTGTGGAGCTTAAGAGCCATGTTATGAGCCGTTGCTTCACCTACTGCCAATTCTGTGAAATGCTTACTGACGACCTAGCTGTTCTAATGAAGAGCCTGTAAATGTACTGCCAGCTTTAGCTCAGACTTTTTCAGGTGGAGGGTTGCTTTGCTCCATTCGTTTAGTTTCTTCTTGCACATGGACGTGATATGCTTATATAAAATTTAAAAGACGTTATAGGTTTTATAACTTGGTTAGGGAGGTTGGTTGGACTTGATCCGTAGTAATGGAATTTGAACATTTGTACAACAATACGACAGTAAATGTTGTAGTTTATAGAGCACCAAGGCTGATGGTGAGGGTCGATGGTCTGTGGAGAGTTAATTGAAAATTAATAGGGATAACCATTATCAATCTTGAGTCAAAAGGCAGTGATCACTGTCTTCGCAATTGTGATATATGCTCTGACATTTGGGGAATCATGGAAATGTCCCAATGCTTGAGATAGAGTTGTAGCTCGCAAGTTAAATACTATCTAAAATAATTGAGAGGAGTTAGTCTAAATTCGAATATAATCTCAAAATGCCTTGAGGGATAGGATATATGCAAATGAGAGGTTGGTGATCTTGGAGGTGGATTTGTCTTCTTAATTTCTTAAGAGGTTTGTTGTTGGCAAATTTCGCTCTTACTTTTTTGGCTTTTCCCAGTCCCATGTTAGCAAGGTGCTAATTTATTAATTTCCAGAATTTCGGTCAGGTTTGAAGCACCTGATGATGTTTGGATAAGATATTTTGATATGGATTGCTTGGAGACGGAGGAGACAAATCAGTGATCCAGCAATCTAAATATAACGTGTCATTTTTTGCTACCTATTTGGCATAATTTGGTTACTGAACTCCAGTAACTTGTATATTCGTGCAATTTTGCATGCATTAGTTGAATAAGTTTCTGTTGACAAAAGCTGAGGTACTTAGCTAAAGTTCTGTTCTTGGTAAAATTATGGCGTCTTTTTTGGCTTTCTTACTTCTTTGTTTCCATATTTTAGTGAAGTTGTTAGACTGGGGCGATGAAGGTGTTGCAACATTAACTGAAACTGCTGCCTTGCGGGCATCGTTTCGGCAAGAAGTCGCTGTGTGGCACGAGCTTGACCATCCTAATGTTACCAAAGTACAATCTCATTCTCCTTTCTTTGTTATGTGCATTTCATGAAAGATCTTGTTTTCACACCATGTAGAAGATTGCAATTATCTCTTTTTTCTTCTGTATGAACTTGTGATAGTTTTGCCTATCAGAAGTGCTTTTATTTTTTTTAATAAAAATTCCTTCCTGTAAAATTCAATTCTTTTAGCAACCCAATTTGGCTCGTATATTTTACCTTTTATAGTCTTATGCCATTGCAGTTTATTGGAGCATCAATGGGGACTTCAAATCTTAAGATTCCATCAAAAATCCCTTCAAACGAGCCCCAGAATTCACTTCCAGCTAGAGCTTGCTGCGTGGTTGTAGAGTATCTTCCTGGTGGGACCTTAAAACAGTACCTGATAAGGAATAGGCGAAAGAAACTTCCCTTCAAAACTGTTATCCAGCTAGCTTTAGATCTTTCTCGAGGGTGAGTGCTGAAATAAGTTATTCATTCTTAGAAGCTTGTCATGTTGCGTTTCTTAATCATATGAAAATTATTGGATTGCAGTTTGAGCTATCTGCATTCGAAGAAGATTGTACATCGGGATGTCAAAACAGAAAACATGCTGTTGGATGGCCACAGAACTTTAAAAATTGCTGATTTTGGCGTAGCGCGTGTTGAAGCTTTAAACCCAAGGGATATGACCGGTGAAACCGGTACACTTGGCTACATGGCTCCAGAGGTACTATTTAAGCCATCATTTCAGTTTATTAAGCTAGTAAATTTTGGGAAGATGAAAAGGGAAAATGTATTGATAGCTGCATGCAATTTTTGCACTAACAAGGA
Source organism: Corymbia calophylla (assembly GCA_014182845.1). Classification (NCBI taxonomy): domain Eukaryota; kingdom Viridiplantae; phylum Streptophyta; class Magnoliopsida; order Myrtales; family Myrtaceae; genus Corymbia; species Corymbia calophylla. The sequence continues at coordinate 44,816,577 of CM024700.1, read as the reverse complement.
CAAATGCGTGAACAGTAAATTGAACTTTGTGTTTGCCTTCATTTGTTTTTCTTTCTGAAAAATTTCCTTTTGGCCATTAATATTCAACAACGCCACTGGTTCCTTTCTACAAAAGACTTTCTTTTGTGCTTTGCTTTGATAGACTCCTGCTCCTGCTACTGAAAAATTTCCATCAATGATGAGAAATTTGTTTTAACAATGTTTTTGTTCATAAGGTGGAAATAACTGATAATTGATGTATTTTCTACATTTCTGAATCTAATGGAACTGCTGGCAGGTTCTTGATGGTAAGCCATATAACAGAAGGTGTGACGTCTATAGTTTTGGCATATGCTTATGGGAAATTTATTGCTGCGATATGCCGTATGCTGATCTAAGTTTCGCTGATGTGTCATCTGCTGTTGTTCATCAGGTCAGTTTTCTGAATGAGTTTTTCTTCTACATAACCTTTAATTTTGTGTTGTTTGGAATTGAATGTGCTTTAATTTTCATGTGTCCTGTTAACTTAATCACTTTCATATGCCTTTCTTGGGAGTGTTTTATATTCTGTTTGCAGCTTTAGAAATTAAAGCATGGCTCGTGCCCTGATCTGACGCTGCACACTTCAAATTCATAGATGTTGCTTTGATTCCCAAATTGCTGCTGATGAAACCATATGTTGACAACTACATTTCTCACTCTTCCTAGCTTATTGGGCTCTGATTCAAATGATTCCTCCTAATGAATAATGAAGTCAACTTAGATGGATGAAGAGAGTTCAGTGTACTTTTAAGGATCTCACTTGCCTAACATCTGTGTGCGCCTACTAATGGTCCTCAGGAACATTATCTCTCTATTTGCTGGCAGAAATGAGTAGATTTCATGTTATTTTAAGAATTTCACCTGCCTTTGTTTTTCCTTATACAGAACTTGCGACCTGAAATCCCGAGATGCTGTCCCAGTTCTTTGGCAAACATCATGCGTAAGTGTTGGGACAGAGATGTGGGGAAACGTCCCGAAATGAAGGAGGTGGTTAGGATGTTGGAAGCGATCGATACAAGCAAAGGAGGAGGTATGATACCTGAAGATCAGGCTCCGAGTTGTATCTGTTTTGGTCCACCCCGAGGGCCCTGATTTCAGTTCGGCAATCCACAATTGAATCACCCTTTAGAGCAAGGGTAAAAATACATTTTTATTTTCTTTTAGCTTGAGAAATCTGTGAAGAGTACTCAAATGAATGTGCGATTGCCTGACTTTGGTACTTGGTGATGTGTTGGATTCTACTATGTTCTCGGAAAATCTCATCTGTATATTTCTGGCCCATCCAGCGGGTCACGATGATTTACCGAAGAGAAAGTGACTGTGGGCACAGAAAATGTGTGTGTAGCTTCATAAGCATAGGCAAGTGGAAGGATTCCCTAATGATTCAGTGGAGAGCAAAACAGGTCTTTCAATGTACTTCTGGTTCATTCATGGTGTTTCCTTTCTTGGTCAAATATGTACTTTTTTTGCATGGATTGAATTGAACCAGTTGTGATACACTTCTGATACCATTAAGAAGAGCCAATCTTTCTCAACTCTCCCTAGTTCATTCGAAACTACCAGTTTCTTGAAAGACCACATACTTTATTTGCACCATTTGACCTGTGTAGAATGAAACTCTCTCTCTCTCTCTCTCTCTCTCTCTCCTGCTTCATTCCCACAATACATGTCAATTCATTTTCATTTCTCTTCAATGATCTATCAAGTATCGGATGCACTAACCAATTTTTCCTCAAGCATTTTGTTCTTTCATCTGAACCTGTTCCCGCCAAGTCGACCTGGTTTCAGAGTTTAAAACAAGTGTGAGATGCTCGACCTTACCTCCGGTGGCCCACCCTCGGGTCGCCAGGGACATTGTCCTTCCGGGTCACTCCATTGACACCCCGCTGTCCCGGGTTGCTCTAACCATTTTATGGCTTTTCACCATAGTCATGCTCTCAAACCTCACTAGAGGCGGTGAAGTACATCCTCAGCTAGATGACAGAGACCTTGCTCTGTCATCCCCCAGATCTGTGAGGCCATGGACCTCATGACCAAATGGTACAAGTGAAAATTGTAACCTTTCAATGTATGTAGTTCTATCCTACAAGAGCAGATGGTGCAGGAAAAGTTTGCCATCTTGAGAAAAAAGGGTTGTTTTGGAATTAAAAGAAGTGGAGAAACGCCTTCACACAAAAGAATAGTAAATGGAATCGAGAGGTAGAAAATGAACACGAACGGGAAATGTTTTGCAGATTGCCTACTTTAGTGGAGGCTGATGGGAGTTTTCAAAATCTTTTAGGAATGATAACATGTATAGTTCATCTACTTTGTTCTAACAAATAATGTCATCTTTTGATTTTTAATTTGTGGAATGTGCTCCCTAAATTTTTGACCCAATGCACAATATCATCATTGGATTTTTAATTTGTCAAATGTGGTCCTTTAATAATCGAACACTTATCAATAATTTAGAGATCACGTTAAATAAATTAAAAATTCAAAAACGACATTGCATATTGAATCAAAGTTCGAAGACCACATTGCAAGAATTGAAAGTTAAAAAATGATATTACACGTTAGACCAAAGTTTAGGGATCATTTGTGTCATTTTCCGAACCTTCTACTTGCTTTAGGACAGAGCCCCTGAGCCTCATAAACTACATGTCGGTTGAGACGAAGTGATTGTGTATCGTTCATCAATGTTCCTTTTAAGTTTTTCAACGGAAGATGTCCAAGATAGAAGCAACTCATTGAGATAATGAAAAATCCGAGTAATGTCTCATTATTCAGCAATTTTTCACTAATAAGTATCACATTCTTTCCATCAAATAATTCATTTGAATTATTTTCAATCTCAGTGACTTACTTCTCATTTGGAAATCCGCTATTCAAGAGCTTCAGGAGCATCAATGGACAATGCACGGTCGGGTCCCTGGTGACTTGGAACTCCTATCAGTCTCTATCAAAAATAGATAACCACCAAAATTTTGTAAATTTAAATAAGTTTTAATAAATAGTTTCTTGGCTTATGTTCAAAATTTTATATTCAAGGTTAATGCTACGAAAAATCACAAACTCCTACACATATAATAAATTTGTTCCAATTTAATTTTTTCACTGTCAAAAATTCAAAACTAGTATATTTGGTAACAAATTTACCTTTCGTTAATTTTCATTAAATTGGATTAATATTACGAAAAATCACAAACTAATACACTAGTGGCAAACGGATAATAAAACCCCAAACTGATACATCCGTTAGTTACATAAACTATATGTAAATATTTAATATTGTCCCTGAATTTGAATTAATAAAGAACAATTATATACATTTACATAGTTTGAGAACTAAATTAAACACGTGTCAAAAGTTCATAAACCATACTAAACAAATTAAAAGTTCAAGAATCATATTATTTATTAGGTTAAAGTTTAATAACTATTTATGTTACTATTCCTTATCTTTTTTCCAACCAAACAAGAAACATTTCCCCGGGGTTTTAAAATACCGTTAGCTTCTCTGCTAATTGCTCAGGATGACTAAAAATTAGTAAAAGGCGAGGCTATTTCCATACCTTTTATAGCCAGATCCACAACCCCTCTTGGTGAACTGACCATAATACCCTTGCTCGTAAACCACTCCAACTAGCTAACGCTTCCTCTCTCCTCGATAGCCGGGGGGGTCCCTAGTCTTTCCACCTCCTCCTCCTCCTTCGTTTTGACGGCGCGGCGATGCTTCTTCAGAAATGTATAAAAACTTCCTTCCTTCTCCAGTCCTTCTCAATGAAAGACGTTTCAAGACCGCACCAGCGACAACATACGTACTGTATCGCGACCGTTCTCTCTCTTCTTTAAAGCCGGCCGCCCCCACCAAGCATCAAAACAGGTGAAATGGAACGACTCCTTTCAATGTGGAGAAGGGTATCCAAGTGAACTGCTTTTAATGGTTGAAAGGCTCCTTTCAATGGCCTCCAAAAAAAAAAAAAAAAAAAAAAAAAAAAAACAGAGGTAAAGCCCCTCTTGTCGCATAGGGGAAAGAAATGAGGGACAAGCCCCTTCATAAGTAGGGCTTAAGGTCAGCACTAGGATATTTTCCATTTGAGAGATCATTATTATTATGATTTATCGATTGATTATCCGCATATTTTAATATTGCATGTATATCTCCATGTGATTATTCATATTTTGATATATCACCTTAAAATAATTATCTAATAAAGCTGTTTATGAATTTTTCATTAAGATGGGTATTGGAATATATCAAAATTTCTTAAATTTATCCTTTGCTTTAATTAAATAGTTAATACCATAACAAATCGAAACTAATATATTTATGATAAATTTACTCAAAATTAATTTTTTGATCTCAGAAAGCCTCAAATTAGTATACAAATGACAAATTTACAAAAAATTAAATTTTTTACCATAAAAAACTTCAAACTGATACATTTATATCAAATTTGCCATCAATTAGTTTTTGTTAAATTAGATTAATACCATAAAAAAGTCATAAATTGATACACATATGACATACAAATGATAAAGCCCTAAAATAATACACTTGTAAATTGTTACGTATCATTTAATTCAACAAATTGAATATAAAATTTAACGGAAATTAATATAGGGTAAATTTTAGGGGTGATCGGGTCCGGGGTGGGTAGGGTCTAAACCTGAACCCTGTACCCAACCCTGTTATAACCGGTTCCTCTTTTTTGGACCATGAACCCTATCCTGTTTTTATTGGACCATATTTAGGACTCGACCCTGTTTTTCCGATCCGGGAACAAGGTCAACCCTGTTTTCATGGGAACATGTTTTGCAACCGTTTGATATCTTATACGACTTTGAATTTTATATTAATTAACGAAAAAATAACAACGTAATCCTCATAACATTATAAGATAAAGCAAAAATCCTAATAATGCATAAATATTAGTAACAAATATGGATCTAATATTAGTTTCATTCCCACAAATACTTCTTATATGATCTAATATGTTTGCTCATGTATATGCAACGAAGCTCTTATTAAGAAGATAGATTTTTTGAGTTGAACTAAAAATGCTTTAATTAGTGCTACAATAATTTGTAACACTTGTCTTGCAACTATGATAATAGTTGAAGGTGGGATTATTAAAAAAAAAAAACAATGTATGAGAACACTTATTTTTAGCAATTCTTTCAAAACAATTCTCCCTTAACTTGATTTAAAGAGAATCTTTCTTTTTTTAACAATTCTTTGAAGACAAAGAGACTCAAATGCACTATATATACAGACGATTTAATTTTTTTTAAAAGGGTAAAAACCGGTTCCAAAACCGGTCCGGTTTCGGGTGGGTCTTTACTTGGACCTTGTTCTCGGACCGGTTTCAACCAGTTCTCAAAAATTGGAATCGGTTCCCAGATCAGTTTAACCGGGAATCGGTTCCCGACCCTGTTTTTCGGATGGTCCGGTCCGGGTTCCGGATAAATCTGGTCCGATTGCACATCCCTAATAAATTTGTCATATTTGTACTAATTTAGATTTTTTGTGGTATTAACTCTTATATCATGATGTTTCTCACAGTCCTTTCCACAAGTTAAATGACAGATCATAAATATTGTGTTAATGCCAACACGCGGGGACACATGAAAGAGCATGTCAATCATAAACGGGGGCTCTTAAAAATCAAACGTGAAGTCAAAAAGATGAACAATGGGATGGTCAATGGTCAGCTAGTTACACTAGGATATGCCATGATCCGCAACGGGATAAACAGTGTTGTCACACCATACCTCTTTCGGCAAAATAAGTAATAAAATTTAGGACCCGAAAAGGGATTAATAAATCCCGAAATTTTTGGACGTCCGATGTGTGTCTCTATTTTTTTTATAACCTCGAGGAAAGGCAAATCTTAAACGACCCATAACTTCGCTCGGAGCAGATCGGTCGTTGTTGTTGTTGTGTCACAGGGCGTCGCAATGTCGTGATGCCAAAGCCGTGCGTGCGTCGACAACCCGGAGAAGAACGACGTATTCAGCGTATCCTCGATCTCCCCACATCTCCATCTGTACTCTTGACGGTTCCTCTGTCTCCGTCTCTCTCTCTCAAAGTTAGAAGGGCGAGCGCAACCCGCTCGAATTGGGGTCACATTGAGAGGATGATTCGTCGACCCGCCGAATCTTCTTCTGGGTCTTCTTGATTCCGACGTTCTCGATTCATTGGACTGAGCCCGAGTAAGAAATTTCGGATTTTGTCCTCATTCGTCGATCATTTCGTCAATTGGGTCTCGAGGGCTGAGATTCGATCGCGGGAGAGGGGGGGCAGGGAGGGTGCTGGTGGAGCGGAGGAGGTGAAAGGGGTCGTTCGGTGATAGGGATTAGGGTTTTCGGTGTGGCTCGACTCGGTCATTTGGTCGGTTAGGACGCTTGGTTGGATGAGTTCTTGAACGAGCTATCGCGGGTTGCGTGCCTTATCTGAAGCCATGCCTTCTCTTCAGTTGCTGCAGTTGACGGAGCATGGGCGGAGTCTTCTGGCTTCCAGAAGGTAATGCTTCGCTATTGTTTATTGAGTAAGGGCGAGAGCAAGAGCTCGTGGACTTGATGTTCAATTACTTGTAGTTGCTTTGGATTTCGCGGTTGTGATCGGTTGATGATGTATTGGCCAATGTATTGAAGATAGCGTGTTTTGGTATCTGGTTTTTTATGGTTTCTTTTGAAGGATGTCCTCTGTGAGTTTCACCTTCCCAATCATTCGCGCAGGTGCTATTATGCTGCCTGCCCTTGATTTAATGGTTTCTATTCTGTTCTGCTTGGTTGTCTCGGTTGACTAGTGTTCTCAAAGGAATGTGGTTCTGTAGTCTGTTGAAGTTAGAAAAACATGTTATTGAATGACTCTTGCTATGAATAATGTGTTGGCAATTGGTCTCACTAGCTTTTTGGTTGCTGCCAACTACTTCCTCATGCGCAAATGGCATTTTCTATCTAATAGTCATCCTGTTCATTAATTGTGTTAACTCTTCCTGCAGGAAATCCCTTCTTCTTGCCTCCGGCATCTTAGTTGCTGGCGGCACTGCTGCATATGCTCATTCCCGTTTTAGCAAACAAAAGTCCAATCCTATTGGTCATTTTAATGGGATTGATGATGATCAAGAAAAACCAAATAAGGCTGGAAGAGGTCAGGAAAGTGGAAAAAAAGCTAGTAAAAAGAAAGGTGGATTGAAGTCGCTGCAGGTCCTTACAGCCATTCTTCTATCGAAGATGGGCCAGATGGGTGCAAGGGACCTTTTGGCTTTAGTGGGTATAGTGGTAAGCTAATTCTTTAACTAGAGAATATCTCGTGTAAATTTTTTTGTTGTTTTCATCTTTGCTCTCTGAGTCTTCTTCCGTACGTATCTAATGCCATGACATAATGGATGTACGCGTTTTAATTGAAGTGGTAGATTGTTCATCAATGCAATTGATCTTTCAGTAAAGATGAACGTTAAACCTTCAATAGTAATCCTTAACAAGTACGAAGCATTGGCTCATTATTTCAAGATTGTGGAGTTATTATCTTCTTTGGAACATTGAAGCTTTTGCATGGGGTCTATTTGGTTTATTTTCATCTATATGTGGCATAGAAAGAAATTTGTTTTGGCTTTGGTTTCATTTGCAAAAGTATGCTTTTTAATCCCCTAATACTTCTAGATTGTTAGCAAGGTCTAAACTTGTGCTGTATTATAATTCTCCACCTTTAAATTGTAGCATGCTATAAAGTATTTAAGACTTGCTTTCTAAATTTATTTATTTTTTATTTTTATAACTAGTTGGTTGTTACTGTTATATTGTTCTTCTTTTGGATTTCCCTCTAGCTGATTGTTTGTTTTGAGATGTGACCTTAAGGCTAAGCTATCATATCCTTTTTTATACCTTGATTGCCTCTTGACTAAACCATTTGGTAATTTTACTCAAAATTGGATCAGGTTTTACCATAGGGTAGGCACCTGTTGGGTGGTGTTTCGATTGTTCTTAATTCCCCTGCCTTCCCACCTGCAGCACCAACAGCAATGACAAAACAACAACAATAAACAAGAGGAAGGCAGATGGCTGTCAATTAGAGAATTCTGATATGACAATATTCTACGTATTTCTTTGAGTTGTAGTTGGAACATGGAATTTCTGAATTGGCTATTTTATTATTTGATGTTTGTGCCTGAGAGTATGGTTAACATATCCATTTGTGGCATACATGTCAAGTGTCAAGCATTTAGTGTACTTGTGGTAGATATCCTCCATTGGAAGCAATTGCTCTCAGGAGGGGAAGTATAGCAAATGCATTCTGGGGTTGCTTATAGGACATGAAGCTTGAGGACCTCGTGTGTTCTTGTGGGCTTGGACTTACCAGGTGGAGATTGGATCTGCAAAGGAGATGGAATGAAGGATTTAAATCCTGGTCATAGTAGTTAGCAAACGTGTGTGGGGGGTTTTGGATGTGGACTAATGAAGTTGAAGAAACTGAAAGTAGTGAGCTGTAAAACACAAAAGAAGGCTGAAAATGGTTCAGATGATGCATCTACAGGTGGTGAGATCAGTTCTCACTGCAGTAGTGGCTTGTAGCAGTAGCGACGGCTTCCCATGCTATAACATAATGGTTGCTGTGGCAGGCTGCGGATGCTATTTTACGTGGTGCTTGTAATTATTGAGAGGTTGTGGACTGGATAATTCTTTGCCAGGAAGGGTGGAAGTTAATGGCTTGGAGAGTGATATAGAAGAACTACAATGATCCTTTGTCCTGGAAATAGGCTAAGGATCTTTGCGAATTTATCGGCAAGGTAGACATTGGTACTGAACTTCTGAAGGAGATTATGAATGTGATAAAAGGCAAATGTAATTAAAATTGGATTTTGCAGAAAAATTGATTGGTAGAAGCCTTGAGGAAGATGATGCATCTTCTCATTTTATGTGACAGCCTTGAAGCAATGTTTTGCAGACTTATTACTGGAAGCTCCTGACTCAATGGTTTGGCGATGATTTTTTCAGGAAAATTTCGATTGTCATGGACTGGTATTTGTTATATACGACCATTCAGAAAATTTGAGTATAATCAATGTGGTGGATGTTTGGCCCATCAATATAATTGGAAGGGAATTTCAATCCATAGCCAGAATTGGCATTATGACCAGAGTAATTGAGAAGTATTGATGTTACAAGTGGTGTGAATGGGGCAAGGAACTCTATGTAGGTCTTATGGTAGGCACGGTTGGTTTTGTAAGCCATGTCAATCAGTTAAGAATGAATACCAATGCTTTTCCATCCCTGTCCTTGCTCCTCCCATGCCCAGTGCCTTTCTAATTGCTAAAAGACCTTTATGTCAGTTACTCTATTCCATAATTTGTATATCTAGGTGTGCATGTTTTCTGGAGCATTGCATCTGCATTTGCCAGTAGTTAATTACCTCCTTATGTATGGCTTTTTTTCATACTTGAATTAATGAATGGGAAGACCCCAGACTCAGGATGGGATGCTAACTCCATTTTCTTTTTCAGGTATTTCGGACGGCTTTGAGCAATAGATTAGCAAAAGTGCAAGGTTTTTTGTTTCGTGCAGCTTTTCTTCGGCGTGTTCCACTATTCTTCCGGCTGATTTCAGAAAATATCCTATTATGCTTTCTTCTTTCCACGATACACTCCACTTCAAAGTACATAACAGGGACACTCAGTCTGCGGTTTAGGAAGATATTGACGAAATTGATCCATAGCCATTACTTTGAGGTGTGTATTGTTTTTGGATCTTCATGCTGAAGTTTAGTACAGCTCTCTCTCTTTATTCTTTAATTTAGTGCGGATTTTGTCAAACAAGCATTCAGTGGGAGTTCTGTTTTTCATGTCTCTTACTCTCGGCAAACAGCAAGCAGCTTGATGCAATATGTTGCGAATTAAAACAATGAAATTTTACATTTCAAGTATCAGCATGTAGTCCTGTCACGAGGGGACAAGTTGTAATTATTTGATTAGCTGGTGATCACACCATATTTTCTGCCTGCTTTGTTCCCTGCAGTTGCTTAATTCTCTATATGGTTACAGAATATGGCGTACTACAAAATATCTCATGTTGATGGGCGCATAACTAATCCAGAGCAACGGATCGCAAGTGATGTACCGAGGTTCTGTTCAGAATTGAGTGATCTTGTGCAGGACGATCTGACAGCTGTAGCGGATGGCCTGCTTTATACCTGGCGCCTTTGTTCTTATGCTAGCCCAAAATACGTTTTTTGGATTTTGGTAGTCCTCTCTCCTCTGTAACATTGATTATCAGATGGTTTAGATTTAAAAGTCAGTTATCTCAATTTGTGTATTTGATTTTATTTTACAGGCATATGTAATGGGGGCAGGGGCCATGATCAGAAATTTCTCTCCTGCTTTTGGGAAACTAATGTCCAAAGAGCAACAACTGGAAGGAGAATATCGGCAGGTCCATTCTCGGTTGAGGACCCATGCAGAAAGTATAGCATTTTATGGCGGAGAAAAGAGAGAAGCATCTCATATTCAGCAGAAGTTTAAAAATCTGGTGAAGCACATGAGAGTTGTCCTTCATGACCATTGGTGGTTTGGAATGATCCAAGACTTCTTGTTGAAATATCTTGGTGCTACAGTTGCTGTTATCTTGATTATCGAACCTTTCTTTGCGGGTGACCTTAGACCTGATACTTCAACTCTGGGACGTGCTGAAATGTTGAGCAATTTGAGATACCATACCAGTGTTATTATATCCTTGTTTCAATCTCTTGGTACACTGTCTATAAGTTCGAGACGGCTGAATCGTCTTAGGTATTGCTTGATCCACCTGTCGTCACTGTGGCAATTCTTTATGCTTTTTCTTTAACCAATTCCCAAACATCTGTTTAAAATTTTCTTTTACAAGCCAATATTTTCTTGTGTTTTAGCTTCTTCAGGAAGCAATGTTGGGAATCTTCATATGCTTGTTACATTGTTATATATTTGGTTTTGTGTGTTCAAAGGCATTTCTATTTTTGCTAATTGAACATCGTAGGCATGACTTTTCAGTTTCTTTCTGACACTGGTTTCATCTGCTCAGTGGTTATGCAGACCGCATTCATGAATTAATGGTCATATCAAGAGAGCTAAGTGCTGGTACTGAAAAATATTCTTCTCGAGGAAATGGAAACCAAATTAGCTTCAGTGAAGCTAATTTCATAGAATTTTCTGGTGTCAAGGTACTCAAAATAACTTTACTCACTACATCATGCTTTCTTCCCCCTTTCACATATTAACAGTGTCTTCCAGGTTGTTACTCCGACTGGCAATGTTTTGGTGGAGAATTTAACTCTAAAGATTGAATCAGGGTCAAATCTTCTGATTACAGGTAATGTTATTCTTAACAAGGTGTCTTGACTCGGTAATTTTCGTTTCTTTAGCCCCTTTGCATCGTGAATTGTCAATGTGTGGTGGACTCCAAAATCAAACTATATGATCCTTTACATTAACAAGTTAGCTATAACAGTAGGCTAGTCCCAATTGAGAAAAACTTGATTGAAATTGGAAAAAAATTGTGCTTGTTTTTTGGCAAGCTAGGAGGAAACCCATGCTTGTGTAAATTTTCTACATGACAAAATCATACGGAGTGTGCCTAATATTGCTGTTCCCGTACTAGGCGAGATCGAGGAAGGCACAGAAAGGATGTTTGGTTTTAGAAAACTCCATAGTAGCTTGTAATGGTGTAAATGCAAAGGTTAACAATAGAATTTTTATAAGCACTTCTGACATGACACATTCAAGTCCTTTTTTTTTGGGGGGGGCGGATTCCAGAAGGAATATTTGCCTTAGTATAAAGATTTGCATTAGGGAATCTTCAGATGTTCTTGCTTTAAGCAATCAACCAGATTATGGTTGTGCCTAGAAGAAGATGCGTTGCACAGACACACTAGTAGAAATGAAATTGCTTATGCATTCTTTTGAACTCTGCTGTTTGGATAATCTACTGCATATGCTAGGGTATTGAATTTCCAGGATAGCGATATGTGAGGTTAGCATTCTAAAATGAGATTTCCACCTTTGCTGGTTATAAGTTAATTTAAGTTTGGTCTAGATGTTGCTTTTAAGTTCCACCTCCCCTTCTATTTGAGTTATTTGATTTCATTACTTGTATTGTCTATGTCATGATCTGTTGAATCAGTGGCAGTGTGAATATTTCAGTGATGGCTTCACTCAATTTTTTCCTGAACAGTGCGTGCACTGTGTGCACCTGCATTGCTAACATAAACTACATCATTACCTCCACTGTAGGACCAAATGGCAGTGGGAAAAGTTCGCTTTTTCGAGTTCTAGGAGGCCTGTGGCCACTTGTATCCGGCCGTATTGCAAAACCTGGCATCGGTTCTGACCTAAATAAGGAGATATTCTACGTGCCACAACGACCATACACCGCTTTTGGCACACTTCGTGACCAGCTGATTTATCCTCTTACAGCAGATCAAGAAGTTGAGCCACTCACACACAGTGGAATGGTGGAGCTGCTGAAAAATGTAGATGCTTCCACTTTTTCTGCATGCGTGTTTTGCTATAAGTATAATGGATCCATTATTGCTAATAATGGATGGATCTGTAATGTACTGTTGACACTAGTCTCCATGGGTATTTTCTCTTATCTTATAGGTTGATCTGGAGTATTTGTTGGACCGTTATCCACCAGAGAAAGAGATAAATTGGGGTGATGAATTGTCTTTGGGGGAGCAGCAGAGATTAGGGATGGCTAGGTTATTCTACCACAAGCCTAAGTTTGCAATTCTTGATGAGTGCACAAGTGCTGTGACAACAGATATGGAGGAACGGTTTTGTGCTAAAGTTCTTGCTATGGGAACATCATGCATAACCATATCACATAGGCCTGCACTGGTTGCGTTTCATGACATGGTTTTGTCCCTTGATGGTGAAGGAGGCTGGAGTGTGCACGACAAGAGGTTGGTGTGTTTAAATAATGCTGTACTTTTCTTGATTCTTTGGATCACAAAGAGCTGCTCTGTTGTACTGAACATAAAAGATGCAGGGAGGATTCTCCTGTCCTCACTGAAGCTGGAATCAATAGGATTAAGTCTTCTGAGACAGAACGCCAGAATGACGCAATGGCCGTCCAGCGAGCATTTGCAACCAATGCAAAGGCATGAACACGTTGAAGTGTTGTCATCTGTTTCTTAAATGATTTCTAAGCATAGTTAAGAACTAACATCCCATGGTTGCAAATTGTCTTAGGACTCTGCATTTTCAAATGCAAAGGCACAGTCATATATATCAGAGGTGATTGCAAGATCTCCTTCTACTGAAAATCGTGGTTCATTGCCTCTTGTCCCACAACTTAAGAGCTCACCGAGGATATTGCCATTGAGAGTAGCTGCCTTATTCAAAGTATTGGTAAGTATCTTTCCTAGTGCTTGTTATCTATGCTTGTTGCGCTTGTTAACTGTTGCTATGAAATGTCTATCTTGCTTAGCAAGACATGGTCTTCCTGAGGAATATGACTGGATGAGGGGGCTTAAATATGCCAGCGTTATGTCCTCATGCATAATCACATGCCCCTGAAAAGCTGTCTCTCTTAATTGTGTTTTCTAGAAGTCCCTAAAGTTTGTTTTAATGCTAGGTAGATGAAATGGTACACATTTTTTATCTAGGTTGCTACTCCCTGTATTTCTGTTGCTAGACCTGCATTTCGTGGTGGTGTTGTTGGTTTTTTTTCTTTTTATATATATATGTTGACCAATTCATAACATGAGTTGAGAATTTCTTCCTGTTCTCCAGGTACCAACAGTGTTTGATAAACAAGGTGCACAACTTCTTGCGGTTGCTGTTCTTGTATTATCAAGAACATGGGTATCAGATCGTATTGCCTCATTGAACGGTATCTTTTCTCTGTCTCAATTGATTTATTTTGTTTAATTAGCTGAGTATTTAACAATAGCTGTTCAACAACTCTTATCAGGAACCACTGTGAAGTATGTCTTAGAGCAGGACAAGGCAGCTTTCATTCGGCTTATTGGTTTTAGTGTCCTGCAAAGTGCTGCATCTTCCTTCATTGCTCCTTCTTTGAGGTACTTTCACTGAGATTCAATTTACCTTACGGGTCTCTGAAGTGTTAAGGGGGAGGAGTCTGTCACCAATTTCTTCTAAAAGAGTCAATTGTCATATGTACAGTCCATGCTAGCCATTTTGGCCTGATCCTATGTTATGCAGGATATGGCTTACAGATTTGCGTGATTGGAAGTAGGGACATTTGGTATAAATTAATTGTTTCTCATGTTAGACAAAATAATTTATGCAAGGAAGCCAATACATCGGAATTTGTAAGTTGCAGTATCATGAACAGCCCCATATATACTTCTTCGGCTACTCTAACAGCATTTAGTGTTTTACTTTTACATGCTAGCGGAATGCCTTCAGCTTCATTGTTTATTTAGAAATTCATCCTGTTTTGAAGCTTCGCCAACTAAGTATTATATTATGTTTGAGCATGAGCTGGCTTCATTTCAGGCATCTGACAGCAAGGCTAGCCCTTGGGTGGAGGATACGCCTGACTCAGCATCTACTGAAGAATTATCTTAGAAACAACGCGTTCTATAAGGTGCTTATATAAATAGGTGTCATGCAAGACTGGCCGTGTGATTCCTTGTGTTCATTGCATGGATTGGTTCATTTCTTGTGTTTTAGCATTAGTTTGTTCTAGTATTAAAGAAAAGCTTCTCTGTAATTTTCTTGCAAGCATCTTCCCATTGTAGACAACTGCCTAAGGCTTCATTTGGGGAAGAGAGGAGGGAAAGAAAATGAAGTGTGGGGGGAGAGAATTTTAAGTCTTCCCTCTAATCTTTCTCACAAATATATTTAAATCATCGCAAGATTCCTACACCATCTTCTCATTTTCTCTCCTTCCCTTCTCTTCCAAACAAAGCCTAATGGTGGCAATTGTCTCTTAGCCATTAAAATGTTGAGTTAGTCATCCAGGATACTAACTGAAGCTTTTATCTCATGTTTCTTTTCAGGTCTTCCACACGTCGAGCAAAAATATAGATGCTGACCAGAGGATAACTACTGATCTTGAAAAGTTAACTACTGATTTATCAGGATTGGTTACCGGAATGGTAAAGCCATCCGTTGACATTCTCTGGTGAGTTTGTCTCTGTAATTTCAACTTCACAATGATCCATAGATTTTGTCAATCTAGCCTCATGATGTAGGCATAGATCCTCTTTGGTTATTTACTGATTTCACAGGAACATTTCTTGATGCTGCATTAATTAAGGTTCACCTGGCGAATGAAGCTTTTGACGGGTCGGAGGGGTGTTGCCATATTGTATGCTTACATGCTACTAGGTTTGGGTTTCTTAAGGACCGTGACTCCTGACTTTGGTGACCTGACTAGTCAACAACAACAGCTAGAAGGAACCTTTAGGTAATATAGTTTTGATTCCTTAGCATATTTGGCTCTAATTTACCTAATTTAAGCATTGATATAATTTGCGGTTCTAAATGAATTAGGTTCATGCATGAAAGGCTGCGCACACATGCTGAATCTGTAGCCTTCTTTGGTGGTGGTGCCCGAGAAAAAGCTGTAAGCTTATTCCCATTTCTTTTCCCCTGCTTTCAGTCTGAATGCTGCATGGTTGAAACTAGAAGTGTGTCACAGTGGAATCGCTTGTCTAGATGGATGTACATAAATAGCTCCTTTTTCCTGCTTCTTCTTTTCTTTTTTTCCTTCTTTATCTCTATTACTTTCAATTTTAGACTGATGAGTTTTATGGGACCTAAATTAGTTTTCATGCAAGATTCTAGTTTTGGGAATTCACATTATTTGCTCTTGATGATGCTTCATTGGATCCTTTTTCCCCCCTAACTATTCTCCTGTTCTCAGAATATGGTAATGCTGCAAAGCATATACCTGACCGCCTCTTCTTTCATTTGCATTGGTCACTCAATTCTTTTCTACCTGGGAAAAGGAAAATAATTAAGACTACCTAACGTGAATATAGTTAACAAAGATAGAAGCCAACACCCTCAACCTGTCAGATGAGTCCACCATGTCTTCCAACATCCATTTCGCAATTGCTAGGTGACAATGGTTGTACTTTAAATCCTTAATGCAAATGCTTGATACTAGTCAATTATCACCTGATTTTGGGCATCAGAGACCCTGGCTGCTATCTTTATTGGGAGATATTATTAGAGCTTTAATATCTGGGAAGCGTTATTAATTAGTTAGCGATTCTCTCAAAGGAGTGAAGAAACTTAAGAGACTCAAATTCACGTTTTTCTATTTTCTAGGGTATGCATATGCAACATCTACAATATGTATGGTCAAATTTTAATGAAGTGGATAGATGCTTCAAGCATCATGCGTATGAATTCATAGATGCATATACGTATGTAAATTGTTTTCCATGCCTCCTATCAAAATACCCAATGTCCTTAATCATTCTACTTACATGTTGAAATATCAAGCAGATGGTTGAGTCAAGATTTCATGAGCTTCTACATCACTCTGAATTGCTTTTGAAGAAAAAATGGCTATTTGGCATCCTGGATGATTTTATCACCAAGCAACTACCCCATAATGTTACATGGGGTCTGAGCTTGTTGTATGCTATAGAACACAAGGGAGACAGGGCCTTGATTTCTACTCAAGGTGACTTTACTATTTAATCAAATCTCTGCTTCATTGAAAGTACTCTCCTTTTTTCTTCATAATTTGTTTGTATACGAGCAGGTGAGCTGGCGCATGCTTTGCGGTTCTTAGCATCTGTAGTGTCTCAGAGCTTTTTAGCATTTGGCGATATTCTCGAATTGCACAGAAAATTCCTTGAGCTCTCTGGTGGTATTAATCGGATTTTTGAGCTTGAAGAGCTTCTAGATGCTGCTGCTCAGTCTGGTACATCTTTCTCTGAAAATGCAATGATTAAATATTTTCTTTGTCCATGCTCTTTGGCATGAATTTGCTTCAGTATGATATTTAGTCTTAGTCAGCAGGTTTGGCATGAAGATCCATGAATGTGCTTCTTTTTCTTTTTAATTTTTCCCTTTTCTTTCTTTCAGACTAACATACTTTTGCTCTGTGTCAATGCTTCCTGAACATATTTAGTGGTGTGCAAAGTAGTCTACCGTGTGTATTTTGTTCTTAGGAGTCCAAATGTTTTACTCACCACTGATGAAGTTGATGGTCAATCAGGGGTATCTGCATCTGATGCCATATTGCCATCAAAGAGCAGCAATCTTCATTCTGAAGACAACATTTCATTCTATAAAGTGGACATCATTACCCCAGCACAGAAATTGCTTGCCAGGAAGTTGACATGTGATATTGTACCTGGAAAGAGCTTACTTGTTACTGGTTAGAGATTTTTCTCTCGGCTTTTTTGATAGTATGCTATACCGGAAATTGTACATATAACAAATTTGAAGTTTTTTAGGTCCCAATGGTAGCGGCAAGAGTTCTGTTTTTAGAGCTCTGCGAGGTCTTTGGCCCATCGTGAGTGGAAGACTCACAAAACCGTCCCAACCAAAAAATGAAGCTAGATCAGGTTGTGGGATTTTCTATGTTCCCCAACGGCCATATACATGCTTAGGAACTCTGAGGGATCAAATTATATATCCACTTTCACATGAGGAAGCAGAGCTCAGAATATCACAGTTTCTTGGAAGAGGTAACTTATGCGTTTATTAGATGTAATCCTTGTTATTTTCTTTGTTTTTATCAAGAACTGGAAGAGAGAGCATGCTTATTAATGAGATATGGAGGGAAATTAGAAAAGGGCTTTGTGGCTCTTTTTTTTCTTTCGTTTGGCTGATTAAATGCTGTTGATGTGGATTGCAATGTGATTTCAGATCAGAGATCAAATGACTCGACCCAACTGGACATGCATCTGAAAACTATTCTTGAGAACGTCAGATTAAATTACCTTCTGGAGAGGGAGGGAGGTAGTTGGGATGCTAATAAAAATTGGGAAGATGTCCTTTCTCTGGGAGAACAACAGAGATTGGGCATGGTGAGTGAATTTCCATTTCACATTTCGTCACAATATTTCTGCCACCTAATCTACTTCTAACATGCTTACATTTTTCCACCCTCTAGGCGCGTTTATTCTTCCACAAGCCCCAGTTTGGCATTCTCGATGAGTGCACTAAGTATGTCAAATGTTCAAGCATTTGTTTTTATTTTGGAACACTGATATGATGTCTCATTGTGTATTATCTTACTTGCCCTTTACCCTTATTTTGATAACAGTGCCACAAGTGTTGATGTCGAGGAACACCTGTATAGGCTTGCAGGTGATATGGGTATAACTGTTGTCACTTCCTCACAAGTAAGGAGAATGTCTATTTCATTGCTTTTTTCGTTCTCTTAGGAATGATTTTGATAGTTGACATTTCAAGTGGGCGGTCTTAAATGTGTCGTAATGCTTCTGATAGTGCAGCTTGAGTTCCTTTTCCACTTGTTGAAGTTACAATCATTACTATGGACTTATATTGTTTTCTGTTTTCTAGCGTCCTGCTCTTATTCCATTCCATGCATTGGAATTGCGGCTTATCGATGGTGAGGGTAACTGGGAACTACGTCTAATCAACCAATGATTTATTTAAGGCGGCATGTGCTGTTCGAGGACGTATCCCTGCGTCCTTAAAAAATATTGAGGACCACAATCCGTCTTTGGGGAAGTTGCATAGTTTTGATGCATACTCAAACCGCATTAGCTCGTCGGTACGTATTGCACTGGATGGGAAAGTAGCTAATGGCCTCGGCTTGAATGGATGGAGGTGGTATACATAACTCAAATAAGAGGAGTCAAAAACCTACTATGTACAGTATTTATTTTTCCCTCTCTATCATTATCATGGTCATGGTTTATTTAGCTTAGTCCTGTCCATTCAAGATCAGTTTTCTGATTGATGTTAGACGAGCACATGATTATATTTAAATTAGCCCTAATAAATAAGCTGGCGGGGAATCTTTAATTCCCCTATCTCATATGCCTAATGTAGCTATTGAGATGATGTGTTCTTTTTTTCTTCTTTTTATTCCGGTCATTCGTTGCGGCCTCGACTGGGCCGAGATTGAGCGAGAGATCATTATGCTTAAGCTTTAATGAATGTGATTGTAGTAGTCTTTGCCTGATGGGTGATTCTCTTGCTAAAGAAATGAGTTCAATTGGAAGTTCTCTGTCTATACCTATGTATTTCGCCGAAAGATTTTGAAAGGTATTAAACATCTATTTGTATTTCCAAAATTACTGACTGTTTTGATAATCTACTTGGGAGTGAGCGGATTCAGACATTGTTCAAGTTTCACTTGGAATTTGAAATCCACCTAACAAAATAGGTTCTCTAATATTGGGAACCTGAAATATACTTTGTATATTCAGGAACATAAAACCTACCTGGTGATAAGTTCTTCTAAGGTCGATTTTAGGGTTTATTCAATACTACCATTTGTTACCATTCACGATTACAACTTATATTTAGGCGCGAAAATTATGAAATATTAATAAAGTGAAAGTCTTAATCAAGGATGTCGTTGGAAATAGAAGTTTAGATTAATAGTTTTAGATTACACATTTATTATTGGACACGAATGAAAATTAATGGCCATTTGCATAATTTACCAAGAATCTTTTGGGTACTTAAGTTGTAAATTCTTATATGAAATCATTAGCTCTTATTTGAGTTGATTACCATTAATTATTTGACGGCTTATGAATTATCATTAACCAATTGTTTTTATAATATACCAAAATGAATAAGTGTAGTAAAAGTTCTAAAGCTTCTAATAAAAATGTAATCAATTTGAAAACTTACATGTGTAATGGCCAAGACATGCGATTAAACTTCCATTAGCTCCATCTACCTTGAGTAACGAAAACCACTAACGTGATTTTTTCAAATATTTTTTTGAGGCTACTTGGACACCGATTTGGTGCCACGTGGATGTCCCATGAAAAAAAATCAAAATTAAAAAAAGAAAATAGAGAGGAAAAAATTGTTAGTAACAAAAAGAAAAAGGAAAAGGATGGAGATGCAAAGTGTTAAGGTACCAAACCCTCACTATTGGGTTAAGTTTTAGGATTTGATTGCGTGAATTAAAAATTTTAGAATGTGATTTTACTTTTATTAGAAGTTTTAGCACTTTAATTGCAATTATCCCTTTACCAAAATTTATTTTGCAACTTTTCAACTTGCAAAGCTACTAATTTTAATACAAAAAATCTTATCCGAGTCTACTAGCCAACGTTTATTTGATTATTTCAAAAGTACCAACTAATTCAATAATTTTACAAACATATATTTCGAAGTTTACCAATTGGTTAAAGATACCAAGTCTTATAACAAGTAATCAACTTTGTAAAAATTGATTAACATTCACATGGAATTGTTTTCAACTTTTGTTCGAAGTTATTGACTTTATTCTAATCAAGTACAAGCATTTATTTGATTGTTTTGTAAACGTGAAGTGTTCTTATAATTCACCAACATATGAACCCATTCCTAAGTCTCACACGGAATTACCTATTTTGTTTCACTAACTTTAATATACGGATAACCAATTCAATGAATGAGGTGACGCAACTAGTTTTTTTTAGTAACTTTAACATATAGATAACCAACTCAATGAATGAGGTGACGCGGCTACATTTTTATAGTAACTTTAACATATGGGTAACCAACTCAATGAATGAGGTGACGCGGAGCTCATTGACAAAATAAACCCGAAGAAGGAGGAACTTAGAATCCGCAAGAAAAGAAAAGTAAAAAGGAAAATAAAGAAGGGAGAAAAGTTTGATCAAAGCATGCAAGGAAAAGGGGCAAAATGGTAAAAATCAATACGCCAAGATTGAAGGTAGAAATAACACGACCCTTTTTATTTTGATCGATATATTATTCTTGTTTCTAATTGAAAAATTCCCGCTTGGTAGGCCCACCAGGTGGTATAAAGATTACAGGAGAACTTGAGGTGGAGGCAGCACCGTCACCCTTAGGTCTTTGTCCAGCAACTTCGTTGTCGTACTTTCCATTAATACATATTAAAATTTAAACTTTCTTACCATGTTGAGAAATGCAAAGAGATTCGTCTCGAATATTTTATTACCTTCGGGAATAACACCAATAAAATATTTTATTTTTTTTAAATATAAATATAAATAAATAAATATATTTTATTACCTTCCGGAATCGAGCGGATTGACGTTTTGAAGAATGTCCGATTTAGTAGAGTATACAACCTGCCGCAGATTTTCCTATATTCATCGTTCGGGTAAGTATATTAGGAATGCCATAACTTTTGTACGGCATTCACTTTGGTGCCAAAACTTTTTTTTTCTCACTTGAGTGCCACAAATTTAAAAAAACGTTCACTTGAGTGCCACTTCTGACGTGGAACGGAAAAGGCGACGTGGGTCGGAAAAGTTGACTTGGCTATTGGAAAAGGCGACGTGGAAAATGAACAATATTTTAATATATTTATTAATTTTTTGGAATTTTTGGAATTTTTTTTTTTTTTTTCTTTAGGGCGGCGAGTGACCCTCGCCGCCCTAAAGAAAAAAAAAAAAAGCAAAAAAAAAGAAAAAATCGAAAAAATTCCAAAAAGAGGAGAAACGGTGTCGTTTTGCATGAAGAATCCACGTTGGCTGGCGAGAGTCATCACCGGAAACCATGTCGGTGTCGAAAATTATTAAAAAAAATGAAAAAATCATTAAAAACATTCACGTATGCATTTTGGCCAGAAGTGGCATTTAACTGAACGATTTCACTCCGATTTGTCAAGTGAGCGAAAAAAAAGTTTTGGTACCAAAGTAAGTATCGTATGAAAGTTATGGCACTTCTAATTTACTTACCCATTCATCTTCCTAGCCATTGGTCATCTCTTTCATTATAAAATGATCAAGTAAGAGAAACATAGATTCTCAGCTTGCTGAGAAAATACAAGTATTTGCTTTCTTTCAAGTTTGGAGACGACCGGTCCCTCGCAGAAACCATTCAAGTTTTTCAATTTTTGGATGAATCACCCCGCGTTCTCGACATTGTGGGTGAAGTGTGGCGGGCGAAGTTAGAGGCACTCCTATGTTTCGCTTATACAGCGGACTAAAGCTTTTAAAAGGAAGGCTTAAGGTCCTCAATCGGGACTCTTTTGCGGAAATTTCGTCAAAGCGGCGAAGCTAAAAATATCCTCCATGCTACACAGAAGCACTCGCATCTTGATCCTTTCAATGGCAACCTTGTCGAGGCCGAACATGAGCAGATCCATGCCTATTATGAACTGCGATCCATGGAAGAGTCTTTTCTCAGACAGAAATCAAGAGTTCGATGGCTTAAAGAAGGGGATAACAACTCAAAATTTTTTCACCATTGTGTGAATCATCATAACCTTCGAAACCGAATTCTTTCGGTGAAAGATGGAGCTGGCAATATAGTTACGTCTCTTGGTGATGTTCAACAGATATTTGTCAACAATTTTCAAGAGCTCCTGGCTCCAAGTGGTAGCAATGGGGTCCCTTCAATGGATACCATCAAGGCAAACCTCAGGTCCACGCTATCCGCAGACCAGGTTAGTTTGCTCTCCACACCAATCACTTCTTCTGATGTTCATAATGCAATGTTCTCTCTAGCGGGGAACAAGGCTCCGGGGCCGGATGGATACAACTCGGACTTCTTCAAAAAGAATTGGGACATGGTTGGTCCATTGGTTGTTGAGGCTATTCGGATTTCTCTCAATCTGGTTTATTGCTCAAAGAGATAAACAACACAATTCTTACTATGGTGCCCAAGATTCCTAATGCCACTTCGGTATCGGAACCGGCCCATAGCCTCGTTGTAACACCGTATACAAATGCATTACCAAGATCCTCTCCAATAAACTTGCCAGTTCTCCCGAACATAATCGGTCCTACTCAAACAGCATTTGTGAAGGGTAGGCGCATCACTGATAATATTTTGCTTGCACAAGAACTATTCAGTGGCTTCCATTCGGAGCCCTATTTACCTAAGTGTGCTATCAAAGTGGATTTTAGGAAAGCATATGACACCCTCGATTGGGACTTCTTGGAGGCGACGCTAGGAGCATTCGGGTTTCGCACATTTTATCAAGCTCGTCATGACTTGTGTTCGCACTCCTAAATTCTCCATTGCCATTAATGGGGAGCTTCATGGCTTCTTCCCTAGTACTAGGGGTTTAAGGCAGGGCGATCCTATGTCTCCCTATCTATTCACCTTGGCCATGGAAGTCTTTACTGGACTATTGGAATCTCAATCTCGAAGGCCTGGCTATAAGTACTACTGGAGATGCGAGCAACTCGGCTCACTCACCTTTTCTTTGCGGATGATGTGTTCATCTTCGGTGAAGCTTGTATGCCATCCATCTTGAGAGTGAAAGAAGCCCTTGATACCTTCTC
This sequence comes from Corymbia calophylla, assembly GCA_014182845.1. Lineage (NCBI taxonomy): Eukaryota > Viridiplantae > Streptophyta > Magnoliopsida > Myrtales > Myrtaceae > Corymbia > Corymbia calophylla. Next base: position 44,793,176 of record CM024700.1, on the reverse strand, counting down.
ACTGTGGAGCGGTCTTGTGCCTAATGCCGATAAAAGTGAATTATTCATCTCGGGTGGCACACCGAATGTCAAAACCCGGATCTCACGAGACCTTCGGCTTCAACCTAGGCTCCTCCCGGTTCGTTATCGGGGGGTTCCTATAATAACTACTCGCCTCGGGAAAGTGGATCGCCAAGCCCGGTAAGCCTCCTCACTGCTCGAGTACAATCATGGACTCATCGGTTCCTTTCATTTGCGGGTCGCTTACTTCTAATTAAGACTGTCCTGCATGCTATTCAAGTCTACTGGGCATCCATATTTTGGTTGCCTTCCTCGGTGGTTGACCGCATAGAACAAATATGTAGACAGTTCTTATGGAAAGGCCCTACCCTAGGCTCGGGGGGAGCCAATGTATCTTGGGAAGATGTGTGCCTCCCGACTAAGGAAGGCGGACTTGGGATCCGCAAGATACGTGACAACAATAGAGCGGCAATGTTCAAACACATTTGGGTCCTTTTCACAGACAAAGAGTCTCTTTGGTGCAAATGGATCCATGCAAACTATCTTAAACAAAAGAATTTCTGGAAACAATGAAGAAAACGTCATCGGGGGTTCTCAGCCGGCTCGTGGTTGTCCTGATAATCCTTGTATCTGACCACGGTATGTCTTTACCATGTTGGCCTAAAGAATCTAGGGTGTCCACACAATTTAACTTTTCAAGAATTTTTTGATCATCGATGGCTTTGATTTATCCATCCATGGAAACCACTTGCGCCGATATAGTTTATGCATGGAAATAATTTATGCGCCGTGTCATCCGTGGAATTGTTTATGCTAACCTATGTCCGGCGTGTTCATGGCAGAAGATTTGCTTGCAAAACGATAATGTTCTTGCCTGAGCAAGTTCGGCCTTGATCAAACTGATGATCAAATGACCATCTTTGCATTTTACATTGTCAAACGGATATGATTGCTCTTGCAGTTAACTGATGATCTTAGATTACATGATATCATTTTACTTTTTGAAAGAGTTCCTCATTGTCAAACTCGACCAACCCGGGAACCCTTCTCATCGCCATAATCAGTTGGCTAAGTGATTTTTCCACTATAGCTCAAGTTAACATCATTTAGCTATATTACGCCATTTCTGCATCATGCTTTGTGTGCCTTTTGGTGATAGTTTTGGATTCAGGTTGTTAGCAATTCGATTGATCAGACGAAAGTAATCCATGTCGGGTTTTCACCACAGATCGTCGAATTGTGTGCTGTAGATAGTATCGATTATCGTGCAATTTCTTTCTGCTGTTTTGCTTCTACATGTACTCCCATTCCCGTCCAGGTTTGGTGGAATGCGGCCTCCAGCAATCTGAAAGGTGTTCGGAGAAAGACATTACGATAAGCCAAGGCTCAGTAGGAACAAAACCTTCGGGGATTCCGATTTACTTGGTTGAAATTACGAACCAGTGCTTGTCGGGCTGCACCATCACGAACGTCCACTTCCACTGTGGCGAATTCAGCTCCGACAATCTGGTAAGACCAGAAATCTTCAAGCGGCTCAACTATGACGACTGCTTGGTGAATAACGGGGCAGCCCTCACCCCCGGTCAAGTCCTCTCTTTCAAGTACTCCACCACCCGCATGTACCCCCTCTCTGTTTCACATCTCGACGTCTCTTGCTCCACCTGATGAACTTTTAATCTAAAACTATCAGCATTAGAGCTATGTAGGTATAGGTATAGGCGTCATTAGAGATTTTCAGGTTCCTTTTGTTCTTAGGAGGACGGACCATGTTTTCGGGATTCTTCAGAAATGAAGCTGCAATTTATTGCAATTACCATTGCTATGTCCTGTTACAACTTTGTTCTTCTGTCATGTGCTCGAGTGTGGCTTTTGTTAACAATTCATAGCATTTAGCTACCTCTTTTCTCACATCTTTTGATTCCAAGTATGAGAGTAAATGCAGAACAGAAAAATAATGAAATTTCCATATATTTCGATGTATTGAGTAAGTGGGTATGACTTGGCTGACTCTAAGGTAATAAGATAATATCGCATTCAGAAAAAATATATGCATAATCCTAAGAGACATGGAGAACAAAGTAAATATCATAATATCATTAAAAGTGAATATCTGAGCTAAAATATTGAATCAAAAGGATCTTTCATCTGTCCTCGTTTATCAGTATGGGAAAAAGTGGGGAAAGAGAGCCTGTAATCAAGAAAAGAATCTTAATCATGGCAAGTTACTCTCCATAAACTCACATTCAAGGGTACTGCCATATAGTAGAGTACAACTGCACCGATATATTTGCAATGTTAGACATCCAGAGAAGTAAAAGAAGTCTTTTGGGAGCACTTTCAACATCTTACTTTTCGACGCATGGTGCAATTTCATGGTAATCTTCAACTTCGGGAATTCTGAAGGCGGTCCAGAGAAAAGAGAACCCAAGGCAAATCCTTCGGTTAGTTGAAGTTCAAGCTTCCAGATCAAGATCCACTTGAGGCAACTACAAATTTTGGCAATGCTGGTAGCATGTAGCCATGGAGAAAATAAGTAGGATCCCTTGATGACGGCATGCCCAAGCTTATTGTCAAAGTGATTGAGGGTTACATCAAGTTGGGGAAAAGTATCAGAAAAGTCCTAAACCTATTACATTTATGCCAATTTAGTTTTAAGTTTTTTAATGGTACCAATTTAGTCATAAACATTTTGACTTTGGTGCTAATTATGTCCTAAACCTTTTAATGGTACCAATTTAATCCTTAATCTTTTGACTTGGTGCTAATAAGTACTTAACAAAATTAGCTGGAATGACTGAATTGACATATAAGTCAAAAGTTTTAGTATTCAATTGGCACTAATTCAAAAGGTTTAGGATTAAATTGACACCATTGAAATAAAAGGTCTAGGATTAAATTGTCACCAAGTTATTAAATTTGACACCATTGAAATCCGACAAAAAGGTCTAGGATCGACCAATTAAATTGTCAACCATTGGAATAGTTGGTAAATTGGAAAAATTAGATAAATATTAATATGGCAGTTTCTTTATTGAAGAAAAGATTTAAGACTGAATTGACACCAATGTAATAGGTTTAGGACAAAATGGATTTTGCCAACGGCGAAAACAATTTTTCCCATTACGGAGCATTTTTTCAAAAAAAAAATTCCACGTGGCAATTTTAATAAAAAGAATTATCCACGGGACTGATTTTAAAAAAATTAAAACCATTTTATTAATTGTAGTCAACTATTGGAATAGTTGGTAAATTGGAAAAATTAGATAAATGTCGATATTGATATGTGTATTGAATTAAGTTTCTTTCGCAACTTGAAGAACATGCGATGGGTTTATGCGATGGAAACTGTACTTGGAAGACTACATAAGAGTTACAAAGGATGAGAGCAATTAACCAATGTTAAAAACAACGATGGCATTGAGGTTAAAAAGCTAGGCAAAGAATGAAGGGCTGATGTTCATGAAAAGTGACAGACGGCTTATTTGGGTGAATAAAGAAGACAATTGGTAAGTTATCAACTTATCAAGATATCTTGTAATTCAATAGATAAACAAGAAAATTGGTATCCGCTCTAAACAACTTTAAGTGAGGAAAATATTTTGAATCTCCTTAAAATTATTAGCAAAAGCCATTGAATATTAAGAAAATCTCGATATGGTAAACTTTAGATTTTGAAAATTATCCACTACGCATTTCAGAGCATATCATTAATTTCTATAGCGATACAATTTTTTATCGTCATTATACACAATCAACATATATATCAACATATATTAATCTAATTTTAATGCATCACACTCCGATCGACTACGGACACGAAAAATCATCCTCCGAACTATCTGCATGTCACAAATAAGTGAGCCACCTGAGTTTCATACATGCCATTCAAAACTCCAAATTAATTAACAACAAAATTTATGTCCTAAATATTATTATCAAACATAGAAAATTTCGGATGTCATTGGGCCACTGTCCTATTCTTCTTCTTTTTAGCTTTTTTCTGTTTATTTTACATTTGGGGTTATTCTAACGTGGTGTCCAATTAGCACCAAATCAGCGCCACGTGCCTCAAAAGATATTTATACAGTCAAGTCAGCATCTAAATCACTCAAATTAGACGGAGATACTTCATTACAGTTTTCGGCCAAGTTTTAGGACTTGATTAAACAAATTTTAATTGTAGGACTTAATTGCATTGTTATTACAAGTTTTAGGATTTTGATTTCACTTATCCCTTTACCAAAATTCATTTCTTCAGCTTAACAACTTACTAACTGTGAGATGAATTACCAATTATGGTTCAGGTCTTCTTTCCTTAGTTTATTTGATTGTTTCAAAAGTACCAACTTGTTTCAAAAAAAAAAAAAAAAAAAGGGTGTTGATCCCAGTAGTGAGAACTCTTTTGCCAATATTTTAATATATTTTAATATAAAAGATTTTTTTTTGATCTATATTTTGGATATGAGTTCAATCAATGTTGCAACAAAGACGAACAAGATGAATGTAAAGGTAAAAGACTGTAAATAATGGAAAGTGAAAGACAATAACATTGATGAACTGACGAAGGGAATGTGTACTTCGGATGATCTATTTACATAATTACATGCCACCATATATAAAATCTACTAATTATAACCGTTCACTAGCAATTATCATGCTAAGTACGGTTGTAACTGCGCTCTTGAGATTTTGGCACCTTTATCCGTACGCCGATCTCATCAATTAACTGATTGTACCTTTATCCGTCACTAGATATCTTTGCCTTCAATCAGTATCCTTATCCTCATTTTCTCCCCTTGCTTCCAACACTTAGCCAAATTTGTAATAGCCAAGTCTTTCTTGTTCAGTCAATGAACTTCGTTGAACACTCCTCAGCTACTCATCGTTGTTGATTCCACATAATTGTCGACAATTCTTCTTTGTATGTCAATTTTTATGTTGTACAATTGTCAATTTTTTAATGGCTCAAAGCACTATCAACGATTAATTTTCTTTGATCAACTGCATTTTGTTGCTCATTGATAGTCATTGAAAGCTATACACTATGGTTTTCATGGACTGGTCAATAACTATTGCATATACTTAAAGATAACAATGCCAATCAGGATCAACCAAACTCACTTAAGTAATTAAGCTCACTGTTGATCGATTTAAACAAGTTAGGTTATTTTTTGTTGCAAATACAATTGTTCCAGTAATTTACTAATATATATTTGGGACTTACCAGTCCGTTAAAGATACCAACTCTTATTACGGATTATCAAGTCTCTTCAAAATTTATCAACATGTATATGTAATTGCTGTAGACACATATATGGAATAATTGACTTTATTTTAGTCAAATACGAGCTTTCTATATGATTGTTTGATAATTGCCAACGGTTCTTATAGTCTACCAACATATGAAGCTGCCACTAATCTCACACGTAATGACCAACTCTTCCTTGATAAGTTTAACACATTGGTAATAGACTCAAAAAGATTTAGGGAACCATTAAAATAGTTGGTAAATTGGAAAATTTAAATAAAAGTTGATACGGGCAAGTGAATCAAATTAAGATTAGTAATTTTGAATCAAATTAATAACTTTAACACGCTAGTAACCTACATAAATAAATGATGTTAAATGCTTGGAATATATGGTAATTCAAAATAAACAAACAATGTCGGCAATTTTCCAAGAGTGTTGATGTAAAAGTTACTATCATTCGACGAAAATGCTGAAGGTTTTCATGTACGGACATGCCTAACATTCATTGAAATCTCATGTATTATGACTGGCTCGATATGTGAAGACCTATCCTTTCCTTTAAACCTATCTTGCCAAAGATCGTTAAGGTAAATTACCATCAACAAGCGAGAATCCTCATGTCATTGATTAATACTAAGTTATTTGGATCTTTCCATGTGGAGGAAACACAAAGAGAGTAGTGATCTGAAAAGGTTGCATTCTGAGTGAGACAAAATCCTCCTTTTGCTTGTGTTGAAGGAGATTTATCGTTCATCGTGAGTACACAGCCTACCAAGGAAGGATTCTTTATCCACTTTCCTAAACATGGGTCATCTCTTTCGTTACATACAGAGAGAAAGGGATGCTCAGTTTGCTGTGAAAAAATAACCTGTAATCTTTTTCAAGTTCAGAGACAAAAACAATGAAGAAGACGACGTTATCGCAGGTTCTTAGCTTGGTCGTGGTTGTACTAATGATCCTTGCTTCTAACCATGTTACCGTCTTTACTGAGATCCCTCCATTTTTTTCCTTTTCTTTTTTCATGTCTATGATCACTTTACTTAATGCTTAAAGATCGGGTTCTATTCCATTGGCTTGATCCATATATTTTGAAATTTATATATTGGACAAACTCAGTCGACGATGTCATTGACAAACAGAAAATGTGTGGAAAACTTGTGACTCTTTGGTGATGTGGGCGTATTGATTTGTGATATGTGATTAGCTTAATTTCTTTAACTTGAAGGCGATCTCGCATAAATTCACAAAATAACCTTTCGAGACTCAAGTGACATGATTGTTGCTTTTCCTTTTGCATTCTGACATGTTTCTTGCTTGTGCACTGGACTCGTTCTGTACCAATGATCTCATCACTATAATCCTTCGGCTGAGTGACAATTCGATTGGTTCCTATGAAGAATTACTTGACAGAGTCAATTTGATCATATTGAAGTTACCCATGGCCAGGTTTTCATAACAGATGATCGAAATGTGTACTGCAGATATTATCAATCACTGGGCAAGTTCTTTCGATTTTTTTCTTCTATAGAGACTAGGACTTATCGATCATGTACTACTCCCATTGTCATCCAGGTTTTGTGAGGAGCAGCCTCCAAGAATATGAACTGTTCGCCTGATGACATTACGTTGAACCATGCTTTAGCTGGCAAGCAACCTTCGGGAATTCCGGTGTTCTTGGTTGAAATAAAGAGCCCGTGCCCATCCCTTTGCTCAGTCAGTAGCAGTCCACCTCAACTGTGGCTCATTTAGCTCCGACGTTCCCATGGACTCGGAAATATTCGAGCAGTTTGGCAACGTCGAGGACGACTGCTTGGTGAACTGGGGTGCAGCTATCCCTTCTGGTGGTGTTATGTCTTTCAAGTACTCCACCTCCTCCATGTACCATTTCTCCTTTAAGAAACTCGGGATCTTTTGCATGTAATCTAAGGCTATCGATTTTTAATTGTCTGGGCGTGGGAGACCATTGGAGCTATCGGTGTCAGGAGAGATTTTCAGATTCCTTTACATCTTCAGAGGACCATTTTGCTAGGTTTTTTGAGAAATAAAGAACAATTTATAGCAATTATTAATACTATGTTGCTGTTACAACTTTTTTCGTCATATGCTTGAGTGTGGCTTTCAAGGATAGTAATCAGCTATCTCTCTCACATCTTGCATCATCTCTCTGAAGTCACCCCACACATAAGCAGCGATGACAATAATGTATTACGACTTCAAAGTTGAGAACAAGCAAGCAAGTTGATTAAGATTGGTAACGAAACCTCCTAACCAATGACTTCTCAGTCCCGTTTTTCCCATTTATTAGTTGGATTTTACACCATAAACGGGTGAAACCACCAGCTTATCATGACCATATGATGCTAAATGCACCTTTCCACGGGTATCTTAAAACTATATCAAACCAGCATAAAGTTCCCAAACATAAATCACAAGCACACACGAAACCTTAAACAAGACAGTCTTAACTCGACTCCAACCATAGCAAAATATCTCGCAGCCCATTAAATCTCTCTCGCATGGAACACTGGGACACAAGTCTCACTCAAGCATCCTCAGGTCCAACCAAAGCGAGAAGCATCTTCTTGTAGTCTCCAGATGTGTCATTTGCAATAGCCCGATCGAGAGAAACGCCATTCCTTTTGTGGTACTGTTCTTTGATCTGCTGCATGTCAACTTCTGCACGAGTGGTGACTACTCTAGTAAGAGCCCATTCATCTGTTCCCAGCTTGTTGATGGCCAGACGCAGTACCTTCTCAAAGTGCTTCTCTGGACAAGTCAAGCACTTAATTGCTGATCTCAGCAGTTTGAGAAATTCATCATTTGGATCAGCCTTCAGATCCTGCATCCAGAGGTTTCCAGATAATTACGGCACCAAAGCAATCTCCCAGAGTAAGCTGTGTCTTAAAATGGACAGAGAAATCTTTACAAAGAAATTGAAAGAAATTCAACAGCCGACACCCAACATACAGAATAGGAATATGAATATAAGGAAAATATCTAAGCGATATGAAAAGAGTGGTCATAAACATTTATATGTCAGGAGAAATCAACTAGCCAACTTGCAGATCAAAGTGACGTCCGCCCAATTTAGTTTTTCCATAGGGTAGTTTTGGCTTCTCTTTTATAATAAAAATTATTTGAGGACGAAAATCTTCACTTATCAAAACATCAAGCTTGTTCCATTAGAGCCCCAAGAAATTTTCAAGTTTGAATTTCATGACAATGATGGATACTGATCTAGTTATCGGATGAAAAGGTCTGTCCTCATTTATCAGTACAGGAAAATGTTGGGGGATGTTTCCTGATCAAGATCCACTTGACACCATTATCTATTTGGCAATACTGTAGCATGTGGCTATGAAGAAAAAGAATAGGATACCTTGTTGATGGCATTCCCAAACTCCTTGTTATAGTGAATGAGGGTTGCAGTAAGCTGAGCTTTACTTCTTGTAGTAACAATTCTGATGAGCTCGTCATGATTGTAAGCCTTCTCTTGAATCTTCTCATGAAGTATCTTAGCCTCAAATCGTGCCAATGTCATGTTCACCTCAGGCCCCTCATACCGAAAGGTGCTCGCCAGAGGAACAACAAGCTGCGGCATTTGCGTGAGCAATAAGCATGCTTCGTTGAGTTCCAAACACAAAGTCAAGCTCTAGGAAACTATGAGGCATATATAGCCCAACAAAATAGCATAGAAAAGCACAAGACTATCACATTTCTGTGATTCTTACAAGTTGCCATCGGAAGCATACTTAACGAACTTGAAAGATATTCTCGTGTTTCTCTTCAAAAATTTCCAAGCTTCTGGCCTCGTGTATTTAAGGCATCAGTTTGAGACAGTAGAGGTAACATATACATTCACACGCACTGCAACTACAGAAATTTGACTTCATACCTATTTGATTGACAGGATGATCCTGTGATGAGGCTAAAAGTTAATAGTACCTTGCGGATATCCCCAGCAGTGTGATATGCGATGTCTTCTTCAAGAGATTTCTTATACCGAGCATGATAAGCCTGCTTCACCATGAATAACTCCATTGAAGACCTCGTACAAGCTATTTCCATGGGGAGCCAGCTGCTCGAAGTCGATTTCTTGGTAGCTTCATTGGACAAGAACGCATCACGCTCTGCAGGATCCAGGGTCCACAGAAGCACAGATCTCTGATAGATGTTTGATGGAATTAAGAGGCAGGGGAAACAAAGAGGACAACAGCTGAGCAAGGACTGGCTTTTGGAGAGATTCTTTACATTGCAGAATAGAAAAGAAAACTGACCTCAAAGTCACCAGAGAGTTCTTTGTCAAGCGCTTTGAGAAGATCTTCCCCATATTTCTCGGCATACAATCGTCGGATTACTTTCCGCTGCGCTGCATTTCTGTGAGCCAGTATGGATATGATCCGACCTTCATTCGTTCCCCATCCTGCGGACCCAATTTTTTCAACAGCTTAACAATTTGCTCACCCAGCACAAACAACCATCAGAATGTACAAAAATGCGCCGCGAATACATATGCTAGAAGAGCAGCCCGTATGATGGACAAAACCCAAGAAAAAAATAAAAAAGAAGAAGGCCATTATGACGCAAATGGTCTCTGAACTTTTATCAGTTATTCAACGCCGTCCTTGAACTTTTTCCACTGAACTCGTGCAATGAAAAGCGCATAATCACTACCAAACTCCACTTGTTGAAGTGCTAAAACCAGTCGAATGAGCTTGGAAGAAATGGTTCTTGCCTCTTCTTTTTGTTAGCTCATGCAGTAGCAGAAACAAAGATGGGACTTGCAAGACAAGAATGATCAGATCAACGCGGATGAAAGGGAGGTCTAGCACTAAAAACTATCCTTGATCAGAAGAAACGAACAATCCACGACATGGATCAGAAAGAAGACTTCGCAGCAGGATACGGGATCAAAGATCCATCGAAACAAACAAAGGGAAGGACACGCATTGCTTTAAGATAAAAACCCAGATGAGCATTCGATCACCCGAAACCGACGACGATCAAAGCATGAAACAACAGCTTGAAGAGAACCCACATGGTCGAAAATATTCAGAGCAACACAGAAGTTGATAGAGAAAAAGTTAGCCATAATGATGACGACGGAGATGATGAAGATGAATATAGGACACCTGCGAAAGCTTTCTGGAGCTGCTCGGCATCCTCAGCCGGAGACGGGACCGACGGTGGCACCTTAATAGTCGCCATTTTCTCTCTCTCTCTCTCTCTCTCTCTGCGAGTACGTGATATCGAAGACGAGGATGCGCCGGGCTTTATAGAGACAGACGGGGTAATATTAAGAAAATTCAGATTATTACCGGGTTATCCTCCCATAAAAAGACCCCGAGCTTTAGATTTAATCAAATTTGACCCCGATTTTGACTTTGAATCATCTCTCAATTCTATCTCGAACTTAAAAAAAACCTCCAACTTTAGATCAAATCCAAATCTGAAAAAATCATCAATTTTAACTTGGGAGAATTGCCGAAAAAGTCCTAAACCTATTGCAGTTGTGCCAGTTGAGTCCTAAATCTTTTTTTTTTACCGAAAAAGTCCTAAACCTATTGCGGTGTCTTGGGTTGAGTCCATCCGGCCAAATTTGGCCGGCCGGAAGTGGACGGGCCCGGCCGGCGCCGGCGATAATTTTTTATTAGTTTTTGATTTTTTTCGAATTTTTTTTTTTTCTTTTTCTTTTTCTTTTTTTTTCTCCCCTCCCCTCCCCCGCCGCGGCAGTGGCGGCCAGCGCCGCCGACGAGGCTGCCGGCCCCTGCGCGAGGGCCGCGGAGCCCTCGCCGGCGACCTCGCCCGGACTCGCCGGACACAGGGGCCGCCGGCGAGGGTCGCGGCCCGGCCGCCAGATCGGGCGAGGCCGGCCGCGGCGAGGTGGCTTCGCCCGGATCCGGGCGGCTGGCCGTGGCGAGGCGCCTTCGGCCCGATCGGGCGCCGGCCGCGGCGAGGACCCTTCGCCCGGATCCGGGCGAGGCCGGCCGCGAGGCGGCTTCGCCGCCATCGCGGCGGCGCGCGGCGAGCGCGCGGCCCGGCCCGATCGGGCGCCGGCCGCGCGAGCGCGCTTCGCCCGGATCCGGGGCGAGGTCGGCGCGGCGAGGCGGCTTCGCCCGGATTCGGGCGAGGCGGCCTCGCCATGGCGGCCGCGGGCGAAGCGGCCTCGCCGCGCGGCGGGCGAGGCCGCCTCGCCGCGGCCCCTGTGCCTCGCCCCGGTGCAGGCGAGGCCGCCGGCGAGGGTGGCCGGTCGACGGGGCCGCGACCCTCGCGGCCCTCGCGCGATGTGGCCGGCGGCCTCGTCGGGGCTGGCCGGCCACGCTGCCGCCGGCGTGGGGGGGGGGAGAAAAAAAAAAAGAAAAAAAAAACAGAAAAATTAAAAAAAACAATAAAAAATTCGGAAAAAAAATCAAAAAAATCAAAAATTATTAAAAAATTATTAAAAAATTGTCGGCGCCGCCGCGGCCCACGCTCCCGGCCGGCCAAATTTGGCCGGATGGACTCAACGGCACATCGCAAAAGGTTTAGGGACGAATCGGTCAAAAAAAAAGGTTTAGGACTAACCCAAGACAACCGCAATAGGTTTAGACTTTTTCGGCAATTCTCCCATTTTAACACCAATCACAAATCGTCCTTGAACTCTTTTTCTGTTAACCCATTCATTCAAAATCGCCATGAGTTGTTTGAAATAACGTTTTCCATGTCAGTAATAAATCAACATTAGTAAGATAATGTGGAAATTATTTTCAAAATGAAACCTTTTTGGAAGCTAATAATGGTAGATTTGGGACTAAAGTTAAAATTCAAGAATATTTGGAATGGAAGCTAAAATTGAGGGTTTTTTTTATTTTAAATAAAAAAATTCAGGATAAATTTGGACTAAACTTAAAGTTGGATTTTTTTTATGAAAATTTTTAGAGTAGAATCAAGACTGAACTTTAAATTAAGGGTTTTTTTTTATAGGTAGATTATTACGTGATAAGTATTAAACCTAAAAAATAGTGGAGGTGGATTTTAAGTGCTGTTAATGCGGATCTAAATGCTTCTTGCCAGGCTTTTGCTTTAAATAGTCAACTTATTTTTAAAAAAAATTTTAATAATCAGGGCTAATTGTCAAATTACGACTACTCTCTTGCTGCTTTTCCATTTGTATTTTTCCATCCGATTTGGATCACGCTCTCCCATTTCCCACATCCGAAGAAGATATTTCATTGTGTTCGTATTTTGGATCGGGTGAGATCGGGGGATGGCTTGGGTCCCTGTAATGAGCCGCGGGTCCCACATAGGAAAATAGGAAAATCAGTGCGCCGTTCAATAATTAATATATCTTAATTCATCAATAAATTAGACTTAAATTCTTTTATGAAGTAGGTGCAACTGAATATGTTGACAAACTCGAATTTAATCTAATGAAACAATAATGACTAATGGAGTTGATATCGACAAATGGGGATGTTGTAGCAACCATTTGGCTTAAGAAAAAATGACGTCCCATCCCCAATGTTATCTCGACAAATGACAATGGCATTGGAGATGATGACGGCTAAAGCATGGATGGCCACTAGTGATGAGTTAAGTAACACCGACACCGATATGTGATACGCGACACAACATATCGACAAGTTGTTTACTAAAAAATAGAGAATTTTGACCAATTAAAACACGTTATATATTAAATGTATAGTTTTATTATACATGATAAATTATCATTTTTACGATTATTTCAATCAAATTAATTTGATTCAAATTTACAATAAAATATATAATGAAAAAAGAGCTTCAAATGAATTTACATTAAAAATATTAATCCATCATTTGTTAATATCATTCATTGTCACAATTTAATTTGATAAATTCAACTCCACTCTAATAATCCATAAAACTTGAAGAAAAAAAACAAACAATCCACATTTTGAACGTGCATGTTAGAGTGTGTCAAAAGAAAAAAAAAAAAAACAAATTTGAGGAGGTAAATTGTGTGTCACAAGAAGTGAGAGTTAAAAAAGAAGAAAACATTAGGCTTTTTTCTTTCCCCATTTATTTATTTTATTTATTATTTTTTTACATATTTACATTTTGACATCTTATTTATTGAAATTTTTTTAAGTCAATCCGTTAGAATTACATGTCAGAATTTCGAACTTGCGTATTGAAATTCTAGACTCAAGTGTCGGGAGAATTAGTCAGGCGTTGGATTTTCCGACATGCGTTGATCAATGCCGGAGAGTGTCGATGAGCGTTAGAGAATGTCGGATATGTGTTGGAGTGTCCAACACGATACGAAAACTCTCGAAAAGTATCGGTAAGGTGGTGAGTAATTGGAGGACGTAGCGACGCCAGCAACTTCAAAGACCGAGGCCTACATTGCCGTTTCAGGCAACATTGATGTGCCCTCCAAGGATTGAAGTGGTGACCATTGAGCGATGGTGAAGGCTTAAGCTATTTTGATGATGCAAGCAGCTATTCTCGATGCGGCCTAGCTCATAAAATTAATAAGCTTGGGATGCGAATTATAATCATTCTGGCCAGAAATTGATTTATGAAACATAAATTTTTTTTTTATTTTATTCCCGAATGAATTTTTGAGCAAAAATACGTATAAAATTTTTCCCTCCTAAGTGGCGGTAGACGACGACCAATAGTGGTGGCGGCGGCGGCAACTATAAGTGACTATGGCGGGTGGGTGACCGACTGGTAACAAGAATGGGTGATGATAAAAGTTTTTATTTCTCATTTCTATTTCAGAAATAAAGAAGTGGAAAATTTTTATTTCTTATTTTTATTCCAAACATATTTCGAGAATAAAATTTTATTTTAGAAATAGAAAAATGAAATTGTTTTATTAAATAGATTTCTATTCCAAAAATAAATTTAGAATAAAAAAATAGTTCTGGAACATAACTAGAATAATTATCATGCACACAAAATTTTGCTCAACTAAAACCTCTTTCTTTCTTTTCTTTCTTTTTTGAGAATTTTTTAACTGGATCAATTACCTCAAGGATAGTCGTTATGATAAATGAAGCTCAAATTCATGTCTTTTAGCTTTCTTTCTATTATCTTTTGTTTATGAGAACCATAAAGAGAAATTATTACTTTTTTTTGTCTGTCCTACTTTAATTCTTAATCCACTCTCTAACTTTTACCTTACCTCTTTAGAGGTCGAAATTCACACTTAAAACTAAATATTTCTGCTCCTAATACTTCTGAGAAGACAGGGATTCGAACCTTCCACTTTTCTAAGAAGATAATGATTCGAATTCCTTACCTTCCATTTTCTATATATGAAGGGTGACTATTGTGGTAAACTCTAGTAATTTAAAAATTGTCACTTAATGAAGTCAATTTTGGTTGGACCGAATGTGTTTGTTTCCCATGTGTAGTCATCTGCTTTTATCCCTTGAATAGAAACACAACAAATGCAAACAGCTGGATTATTTCCCAATAAGAACATGAACGAAGAACCCTAAAATTTGCCCCAAATCAGGATATTTCCTGCTCAACACAGCGCAGCTTTTCTTTTCTTTCATTTGAGTCACGCGGTCACCCCATTTGCCATAATTTGTCCACCTCAACCGCCATGTACGAGTTTTTATGAATACAAAGTTTGGAATCTGTTTGTCACGCAAAAAAAGAAAAAAGTTTAGAATGAATATATTACAGTAAATATAATTTGTGGCTTCTTGTGCATTTTTCTTTTTAATATATAGGGAAAAGATCTAATTAAAGCATGTGAACTTTTTTTCGTGATTATATGATTATTTTATATAATATTTTTAAAATAATGTTAAGCACCTTCGGTATATGACACTTGCAAATGTGCATATGCACAACAAACATATTAGGAAGGAGAATCGCTGGGGTTTGTCCCTTCTAAGGAAAGGTGAGAGGTTCAAATCTCTACTTTTTCATAGAGAATTGAGATGTGAACGATTTAGTTTGAGGTGTGAGTTTCAACACTCATACCCTGATATGAAAGAAAGCAAAAGTCGAGTATCAAAATAAGAGTAGAGTAAAATTGATAAAAAAATTAGGAATGAGAAATAAATTATTAATAAATATATACAATTCAAAGAAAATGAATCAATATATGTGGAAAAGAGAAAAATGTATTGAGATTCAAATTATTTTAAGAAGGCATTGGTGGGATGGGAAAAAAAATAAAATTTAAATGCTGAAATATATGAGTGACAAAATAAATGAATCGATATGATTGTTAGGCTATGTTTGGAAAATGGGGTGATAAAAACTTGAGTGAAAAAAATTTGAAAAGGTTAAAATTTTTGTATTGAAAAAAATACTTTCCATGCAATTCGTTTTGAAGGAAAAATATTTTCCCCTTTCTACATCAGAGAATTCATTTTCCTTATTTTAAGCATGAATATTTTCTTCGACTGTGAATGATTTTCTACAAGTTAACTATTTTCGGCAAATCAAATACGTGAAAATCCGGAAAAGTAATTCGAGAAAAAATCATTTAACTCAAACGAACGCTGATTTTTGGGCCCTATTCCTTGCATTCTCATCACCAGGCTACTCTCCAGAATAGCCCATAAGCCCGGAGTTGGGCCGGGCCGACCCGATGGCAGGGCCCATAAATCTATCCGGCCCGGTTTGACCGAGGGCCCCGTCTCGGTCACGTTTTGTTAGTGTCTATCAATTAAAGAGGGTGGCAGAGGTAGCTTCTTGGCCTTTTACCGAACGCCTTGCGTACGTTTCAATCTGCTCCCTCCTTGAAGAAAACGCATTGACGATGAAATCCAAACCGATCAAAACGCAAACCCGACTTCGCAACATGGAAACTTGAAAGCATCCTCTCTTTGAAGATACCCTTTTTTTTTCTTTTTCCTTTGAAGGTCAGTGGAAGTGAAGAGCGGAGAAAGAGAAAGAGGAGAGAGAAAGTGAGCTGAAGTGGGGAGGAAGAGGAGTGGTTGGAGGAGGAAAATCGAGAAGGAATCGTTCCACTTTCGATTTTTGAAGTTTTCTTGGGGGCGTTCTTGCTTTATCTTGGGTAGTGGGAATCTCTCTCGTGGCAGCTCGTGGTGTTGTCACCGTGGATAATATATGTTCAAGGGGTGATTCGTCCTGCCTTCAAATGGGTAGGCAGCGATCGCTCAGGAGTAAAGCTGCCCACTTCGTCTCCGATCTCACCACTGTTCTCCTCAACCCAATCTCTGATAAGCCCTCCTCCAAGCCCTCTCCTCCCTCTCAATCTTCCGTGAGTCTCCCCCTTTCTCTCTCTCTCGGCTTCTGCTTTCTTGAAGCTTCTTTTTCCTTTGGGCGTTTCTTGTTCTTGCGTTTTTGTTTTTGGCTCTCCATTATCGAGTTGACCTGCTTTTCGTTGCTGGTCAAACGTCTGTTGCTGGGTTTTCTTTACTGGGTTTTTATTTCTTGAAAGTTTTTTTTTTCGTGATTCGTGATTCGGTCGACTGGAATTTTCTTGATGGTCGGTCCGGGGTTGAGTTCCGCGCTTCCGTGTGGCTCAATATCGATTGCATCCGAATTACCGCTCTTGTTACTGCTGATTGGTCGTGCAATCGGAAGTCCAAAGCTTAGCTAGGAACTGCTAGCTGAAAACACTCTATCTGCGGAGTTTCTATACTGCATTCTTTCGTTCGGTGTCTGTGTGATAGAAGACCGTACGAAAGATTGGTGAAGATATTTTGGGATGATATGTTGTCAGCTCAGTTGTTAAATTGCTCTCGCAGCTCGCTCACTACATATTAGGAAAATGCATGTTATGCAAAACAGAGGCCGATAGGGTTCTAAAGATTCCGTAGATAGGCAAGATCATCTTTCTCTTATTTCGGTTGACATAAATATACCTGCTCACGCTGTGCTGATTGTGTTTTGTCCTTTATAAAAAGATTGTTATAAATTTCTGCTTGGTTTATATAGTCACTCAAACTAGATTCCAGCTGCACACTTCTTTGTTGAGACGCCTGAAAAGCTCAATCGTAGATGTTTTTGTACTATTGCATGCCAATGAATTTCTTTGGTCAGAAATTGCAGACTCTCTGATATCACATGCTCAAGATAATGTATGAAGGAATTTTAGACCCTAGTTAAGATATAATTTGGCATTACTCAACATCTGCATTAAACAGCAGTTGTCCTTCACTTCTGGTGTTTAAGGTGGTTTTTGCTGTTTAAAGATTACATTAACAGCAGCTGCTCATAGTTGCCCACTTTTATAGGATAATGCAAGTGACCCTAGACAACTAGATCCAATCAGAGAAGAGGGTTCGGAAGATTTAGTCGATGGTCCCGATACATCATCTTTCACAGCATTTCTTTACTCTCTCTTGACATCATCTGAGCCTGGAGACGATCCCAATGTTGAAGAGAAAAATGATAATGGGCAAGTAAACGGTGAAGTGGTTGCTGCATCAAAAGAAGCATCTGACGTGCCAAGGAAGGAAAGTGGTGGCAAGAAAAGCTTGTTTTCTAGAGGGAAGCAATCATTGGGTAGAGCTTTTAACCAGGCAGCAAAGATTGGTGGGTACCGGAATCAAGAACAGAAAGGCGACAGTGACATGAAATATAGCGATGTAAATGAAGTTATGCTTCCTGGAGTTGAGATGAGGCATTTGCAGAATGAGACAGAGCCTATGGCTCTGACTGATGTTCCAGATATGTCAGAACCTTCATTGCTGCTTTCGGAGAAAACACGCAGTGTACTTTATACATCACTTCCTGCACTTGTTCAGGGGAGAAAATGGATGTTGCTGTACAGGTATGGTCATAATTGCTTCAGTTTGCATCTTTTCTGTAACTGGTATCTCTCTTCATTTTATTAAAGAAGCGCTCGTAAATTTATGTGTCATACTTTGCAGTACATGGAGGCATGGCATATCACTTTCCACTTTGTATAGGAGAAGCATGCTTTGGCCTGGTCTCAGCTTGCTGGTAAAATGTTACTACTTTCTGTTTAGAAACCATTCATGTCTTTGCCTGAAGAGCACTAGCACTAGAGTTAGTCACATACTTTAGAATACCAAAGAACGTTCTTTGCTAGGTGACACACATGCAAATTAGAAGCCATCACTATAGTTAGGGATGGTGATTTTTGGCTTGGCTTTTATGAAGCACCTTATAAGTACTCTTTTATGGCTTTGAGAGTTTTTAAGACTTTGAGTTGATATCAACAAAAGTAAGCTCATCATTCAAGACACTTTTCTCAGTCATTATGGAGGTCAGACATATTGTCAAACTCCTTAAATAGCCAACCTACCAGAGCACATGACATCATAATTAGTGCACCAAAAGTTAAAGCTTGAACTGCTACTGAGAATTCTGTCTACTTGTAGTTTCTCAGATACAAGTACTTCAATGTTTAGAACAGTTGTTTGTCGAGTAACCTGAGAATATGAGTTCTCATGCATGTGAGCTCTATTAGGTTTGTTTGAGATGATAAGTCCTCTTTCACTTCACTTTATAATTTTGAACTTCAATTGACAAGAATTATATAATTGGTCTCTTTGATGCTTTATTCTCTCTCTTTGTATGTTTCTTGAAAGAACTCTTATGGAGCTGCAAATGCTCACCCAGGTAGTTGGAGACCGTAAAGGTGCAGTATTTGGCAGCTTAGTGGAGGCACCACTTAAACCAAACAATAAGAGAAAATATCAGGTGGGCACTCATGAGTTTCCTTGTTTGAAATTTTCTTCAACATAGATAATTATTCACCCTAGATTTTCAACAGGGAACAAATAGCACTTTTGTTTTCACAGACACACCTGGTCATCCAGTTATATACCGCCCCACAGGTACTAATTTCCCCTGTTCCTTTCCATCTAGAAATTTATTTTGTCAAGTTTTTAATGGCTCTAATTTGTTTGCATCAAAATTATTCATTTACCATTGACGAGTTTCTATGCCACATGAGCTTGTGCTTGACTATGGTTGTGTACTTTCATGCTAGGATTCTTGATTCAGCAACAGGAACTATTGACTTCGAATAACGAACAATTTGTTGTATTCATTGTCATTACGTCAATGCATTGACCATGAACCAGAGGCTTATTAATCGAAATTGGGGACTAAATTGAATCGTCATGTGTCCTTTTGGATAATAACTTAGGGCTTGTTTGTTTAGAATTAAGTAGCAAGTACTTCCTGGTTTTTCCGCCAAAATATAAAATATGATCATAATTTTTGAAAAAATTATATAGGAATTTATGTATAAACAGTTGTGTATTGTGAAAGTATTGGATGTTTGGTACTTAAAAAGAAGGTCAAAGTGTGTACGCTGCATGATTTGGAGTAAGCAACACATAGAAGTATATCTAGACACACCCTAGCTCTACGGTATAGCTTGCCCAAAATTAGGTGTCAATTTCAAGAATTAGAAAAATATATCATTTCCTAAAATGGGGTTCTCTCTCTCTCTCTCTCTCTCTCTAAATCGATGTTCATAATGAAGTAGCAATAGCTCTGCATGTCTCCTTGGATAGAGGTGATGGTGAATTGAATGTTAACCATGTTATGTTTCCTGCCTTCAAGCACTAGTTTTGTTTGGCCTACCATGTTTTGTTCCTCTCCTGTGTATTTCCTTCCTGGCGAGTGCTTAGAAATGCACAGTTACCAAGGTGCTTGCATTCTGACAACTGCATATAAACAGGGGCCAATCGGTATTACACTCTGTGCTCGTCTGACTTTTTAGCAATTGGTGGGGGCGGTCACTTTGCAATCTATTTGGATGGCGATCTGTGAGACTTCTTATCTTGCTCCTTATCATTTCCTTTACCCCTCTCTGTACTCTCCAAGTTTTCTTTTATTTCTTGTCTTGTTGCTTTCCTTTAGAAGAGAACTAAACACGATATTGAAGTCGGTGACATGTAAGATCACCCAATGATCAATAGCTAATAATTGTTCGTCTTTGTTTTAGGTTAAATGGATCGAGCTCAGTCTCGGAAACATATGGGAATCCTTGCCTTGCAGGTTCTCAAGACTTTGAAGTAAAGGAAATTGAGGTAGGCAAGATGACATGGGTGCTAGTGTGATTTGAAAAGGGTACAATACGAATTTTAAGTAATGCTAAACATACTAAGACTTTGTCAATAGAATTTTTATAATGAGTCTTACTATACCTAGCATTGTTCATGAAATTTAGCTTACTTGGCCTCCTTATGTTCGGTCTCTCCTATGTTTTGCAGTTGTGGGGCTTCGTATATGCTTCCAAGTATGAAGAGATGCTCGCTCTTAGCCGAACGGAGTCCCCTGGCATTTGCCGATGGTAACCTTTTGAATCACAAGCTGAACTTTTCGATGACCAGTCACCTGAAGCATCGTAGTTTGGGAGCACTGATTACATCTGAATGTGTATATTATTGCTGGCGCTGGATGAGGAAACACTTGCCTAGACCCGGTGCATCGTCGGGCGCGATCACAATGATTGATTGCCCCGGTTGTCCCATGTGGGTCTTATTGTAAGGGTTGGGATGATCACACATCCAGTCCATTTTGAGTGAAATGTTGTTTTGCACCTCCTAACCCATGTTTCTATATGTTGTATAGTCCTCTACATGTTTTGCATCTTACCCTGTATATAGCTGGAGCGGGGACCGAAACTCAGAGTCAGGCATCATGTTTTTCTCTCTTTGGTCTTATATATGTAAATATATGGTTTCTCTTATCCTTTTTTATTTTCTAGATGCTTTTATCAGTCAAGCTAGCACCGCAATGCTCTTCTTTTAGAAAAACACTGAAGACATCAAGATACAATTTTTTTCATTGAAGAAATCATTGTAAAAGATAGGAACACAGGCATCATCAACGCATGCTTCGATGAACTCATTTGTAAGAGGATTGTGATTATAATCTAAGCAACTTGGATTGTTCAAAGATAATATGGGGAGCTCATTTCATTTTCCCTTTTCACGCCCACAAATCTTTTCATTATCCAAAAACCGATGTGGATTATGATGAGCAAGGTCAAAAGTGCAATTGGTGCAAGCTAGCATCACCTCAAGAAGCCTAATTGGACTAATCGGACGCTTGGAACCTTAAATGAGCCATCGATTATTAGCAAGGTGGTTGCTTAAGGTACGTTTAGTAACATTTTTACTTTTGGGAATAATTTTTTTTTAGATATAGTTATTTTCTATTTCTAGTCCCTGAAATAATTTTTGAGTAAAACAAGGCATTTGGTAATTATATTATTCTTGGAATAAAAAAAATAAAAATGCGTTTAGTACCGACAAAAAAAAATTATTTCTTTTTTCCTCATTGGCGGCGGCGAGGTGGGCGGCGACCGACGGGGGCAACGGGTAGTGATTGTCTGATCAGTAGTCACTGAAGTCGATCACAGGTCGTCGGTCACCAACTATTGTCGGTCGCTAATCGCCAGTCGCCAATCACCAATTAGTCGATCATCACCCGTCGCCGTCGTTGCTGGACGCTGGGTCGTAGGACACCTATCGCCAATCGCAGGTCGTTGGACGCCAGGCCATTGATCGTCTAACAAAGGGCGGCGATCAACCACTAATCAATAGTCTCCGGTGGTTGAAGGTTGACGGCGGCCGGCGGTCAGCAGCGGTTGGCAGCTGACAATCGATGGCGATGGGCAACCTACAACGATCACGGTCAACGACCAATGGTCGATGGTCGGAGGTTGATAGGCGATGGTCGGTCGACGGCAATTGATCGTGAGTAAATAACTCAAGAAATAGTTTCTAGAAATTATTCCGAGAAATAAGAAGTTGTTTCTTTTTACTTCTTATTTCTACTTCAAATTTATTTTCGAAAATATTTTTTATTCTGGAAAATAGAAAAATCAATCGGCGTTGCCAAACGAATTTATTTATTTTATTTATTTTGAGGAATAAAAGAATAAAAAAATAAAGAAATTGAAAAGATTCCAAAAGGACCCTAATGGCTAAGCTTGTTTGTCTTTTTCTTCAACTTATCGTGAGTTTGAAGGAAAATAGTACTACTTTGCGAAAAAGATGGTGGGCTGCCTCGGATGTCACGTGAGGCTATGGCAATGGGAATGCCCCATTGCCACGATTTTTATGCAGGCCTTGGCCATATTAAAAAGTCGTGGTTTACATTGACCATTTCCTGTCATTAATGAAATTTCTATAATGATTTTCAGTATAATCGCTTCGCTAATTGTCTTTCTCCATTCTTTTTTTGGAAGAAAAAGTCATAACTAAATTTTAAGTATGAATTAACGGGTCCTATGTGGAATTCCCTATAGATTAGGAATATTCTTCATTTTGAGTTTTTCCACGATATTGTCGAAAAATTGAGAATTATTGGCAAGACCCATCAGAATTAAAATGAGTAATACTGATACCAATAAAGAGTTTTTGTCCCAAAATCATTCTTTAGAAGAAAGTAGGTGGCTTTTTTTCTTTTTTTTTCCAGAAAAGGGATTTTTTTTACGAGAAATATCTTGCAGCATTACAGCCAGACAAGACAACCACTTGTACTATCCAATCAAATTATCATATATTTCGAATGGTTTGTATTTGTTAATTTATAGGAAAAGCAGAACGGACCGGCGGTGACTTGTCCGGCGGTTCAAGGTTTTTTGATTCTTTTCCTGGGAATGTTACCAACGACAGATCCTCGGATTGGCGTCAAAGAAAATGCTGTTGCTTTCTCCGGCGCTTCCCCTGCTTGAACCCAGATAATACTCCGACGCAGGCGGCAGGGGTCGCCGACCCAAGAAAACAAAAGGAGGCTCCTTTTTGCGAATGGCGACCTCCCCGAAATCGACGCAGTCCGGGAAGAATTCGAGCGCCAACAGCGCGAGAATTTGGCTCTTCTCGCTCCTGCTCACCCTCCAGTACGGCTTGCAACCTTTGATCTCGAGGCGGTTCATCAGGTCGGCTGATTTCCTTGCCGCAAGTACTTCGCTTGCGGTTTTGATCCACGGTCGAATTTACCGGTTTCGGTTCCCGGGTGTGTGGTTGTGTGGGAGCATTTCGACGTTATAAGTTGGGAATTTTGATTCTTGAATGAAAGTAGGGGCTTTGCTTTTGTTCTTGATTTCTGCTCTTTTGTTGGGAAATGTTGATTTTTCTGATGTTGATGCGCGTTAGGATTCTTAGGTAGATGAATTGCAGTAATGTTACAGTTTCCTCGTTTAGTTTATTGTTAATGACCCCTGGAAAATCATGTTCTGAGCTGTAATTAGTATGTGAAGAGCCATAGCATGGTGAGTAAATCATAGGTGGGGTATCTGCTCTGTGAAATTTTCTATTTAAATTAGACCTCTTTGAAGCATATAAACTCAATCAAGAGGCCATAAAGTCAAAGTATCTTTGTTGGAGGCTGAGCCACAAAGTTGAAGTTTACTAGTGTTGCTTTTGGAGATAGGAGAGTAGCTTGTTTCTCTGTGCAGGCTCTACAGTTAAAATGACAGTTGGCTATTCATTCCGGATAGTGTTATGGTTCCTTTTTTCACTTATACATTTTAGATGCTTCTTAGGAAACTGGACAATGGAGCCCTAGCCATCTTAGATTGTTTATTGTGAATGATTGGTCCTATTTAAGAGAAGTGATTATGCATGAAAGTGTAATGGCCATGAGTACATTGATGTGATTGACTATAATGATGTCATGGTGACACAATACAGACTGTGGGGAGGTCAAAGTCTTCAGGCATCATATTCATATTTGAGTCGAGATATTATCTTGTGGGCCTTCTCAATTCTTGCAAAGGACCAAAAATCATTGTCCCTCGTTCTATGTTACAATACATTGACACTCGTCAGAGAGTGTTTCCCACTTTGATCCTGAAATTTGTTTATTTGTTGCAAACAATATTTTGTTCCTTCTTGGTGACCTCCTCTGTTGGTGCATCTAAAGTGGAGTGACTGGAGTCTCTTATCTTTGCATCATTTCTCGAATCATTGCCTTCATCTTATCTTTTTATTGCAGGCGTGAAGTCATTGTGACTACCTCTGTTTTGACATGCGAGGTAGCAAAAGTAAGCACTTTTCTTCTCTCATTTTTTGTGTACTAACCCATTCACATTTTATTCGCTATTTATTCCATTTATTTTACATCACTTTGAGAGAAGAATGAAATTCTTCTTTTCATTATTCAGGTTTTCTTTGCCGTCTTTTTTATGGCAAAAGAAGGTACTCTGAAGAAACTATACCAGCAGTGGACTTTGGTCGATTCTCTGATAGCATCAGGACTTCCTGCTGCTATTTACGCTCTGCAGAATAGCTTACTTCAGATTTCCTACAAAAATCTCGACTCGCTAACATTCTCAATGCTGAACCAGACCAAAATCTTTTTTACTGCTTTCTTTATGTATATCATCTTAAGGTTTGTTGCTTAACCTCTCTTTATCTTTCATTTTTGGAGAAAATTCTTGTGTATGTTTGTACTATCTTTCGGAACTGGTTATATTTATTGACTGTTTAATAACCCTAGCTGTTGAACACAATTACTTTATGCCTTTTTGGAGCATCACATTGAGCATTTTGTGAGACAAGAATGAATGTTTGTATGTTGGCAAAGAGCCTTTGTTTTCTTCTTTAGATTCCAACCAAAATATCTCTAAGCATGCCGAAATGTTGGTTGATTTTATTGGAAAATCTATTTTCATTTTTATCTTTGCTAATATTTTATTTGGGAAAATTCTAGATTGTATTATGTGTGTAATTTACGTAAATTTAGTCCTCCTGATTTTTGCTGAAGAAAAATCCATCCCCCCCCGCCACTTTTTTCTCTCTCTATGCATATGGACATGCACATATAATCATAGTAATGTAGCAAGTAATGTTACGAAAGAACCTGTTCAAAAATTCAGAATTCCTGAATTTTTCTTACCACTCTTCTAAAGCTATATTTGGTGCCACATTTTTAGGCAAAAACAATCAATCCAGCAGATAGGAGCTCTCTTGTTATTGATAATTGCGGCCATTCTTTTAAGCATTGGTGAAGGTTCTAGCAAAGGATCTAGTGGTGGAAACCCTGACCAGACTTTCTTTTATGGGATTGTTCCTGTTCTAGTGGCTTCTGTGCTATCAGGTCTGGCTTCTTCTCTGTGTCAGTGGGCTTCTCAGGTAATAGGAAACAAATTCAATAACTTGCCATGAGTTGCATTGAAGATTTTCCACAATGACTAATACTTTTGTGCTGCACATTTTCTCTTTTTGCAGATCAAGAAGCACTCGTCGTACTTGATGACAGTAGAAATGTCTGTTGTGGGATGCCTGTGTCTGCTTGCTAGTACTTTTAAGTCTCCGGATGGAGAAGCCATCAGGAAACATGGGTTTTTTTATGGTTGGACTCCACTTACTATGGTAAGTGTCCAAAGGGAATTTTTCTTTTTCTTTTTCTTTTTTTTTTTGGGGGGTGGGGGTGCCTCCATTCTCAGCACACAAATCTAGATTTTGTCTCCTTGATCATAAGCCTATTTTATTTATTTAGTTTAACTGGTAAACATGTTATTGTTCTAAGAGCATAAAGGTAGGATTGTGGTTGAGATAGCTTTCTTCTAGGTGCTTAAATTGAAAAACACGACATCAAATTAATTTGGACAGAGAGACAGCAGTACTCTCACTGATTTCATATTGTAGTTGAAATTACTGTTTTTGGAGTAAAAGCATCTCAAGCATTGGTCAGGAAGAATTTTTGGGATAAAACCCATGAACAAATGGGAATAAAAATCATACGCTGGAAGTGGAACTACCTGAGAAACTAAGCTTGAGCTCCTTCATTGCAACACAGCTCGATGTTAAAAAAATCCATTACAATGCATTGTGGGCTTGTGAAATGGGCTTCTTCATTGGTGAAAGGTTATGATTAAGTAGCTGTGGTAAGAGAAATTGTCATGGAGTACCTAAATACATTTGTAATTTAGGAATGAAACCCATAGAAAATTCTTTGTTTTCAGAATGGAACAGCCTAAGTAGGATCTTGGTACTGTCATATGCTCCATTGGAATAATCATTCCTTAAAATTGTCAGGTCCAGCATCAATAATCTTCAACTTTTAGCTACTGAAATGGGTTTTTGCAGCCTGTTTATGCATCAATGTTCTTTTGCACATAATCGATAATTCGGCTTGAGTTTGTCGAGGATGTGACTCCATGCTGTTCTGTGGCACTAGCCTGGGATGTGAATTTTCATGGTTTGAATTGGAACAAACGAAAATACTACTTAGTACAGACATGAGTAGCTCTTGATAGTTTCTATCTATTAACTTTGCCTTCCGAACCACCTGTTCAACCATTTAATTCACATTTCTCTGCAGCAATGACCAATGAGAATTTTATGCCCATTTGCTTTGTTTCATCCAGATCCCAGTCATTTCTAATGCACTAGGTGGAATCCTTGTTGGCCTAATTACAAGTTATGCTGGTGGTGTTCGTAAGGTAAGTTCAGCTTTGGCTGTATTACAATGGCACCTTCTTGTGCTTTGCCATGCAATGTGTCCTGTATCTTGGGTTATTAACTGGCCGAAAAAGAATTAGTTGAGTGATTACTTTCTAAGTGAAATCATTATGAAATTGCCATCTATCGGATGAAAAGGCTGATTTACATAATTCAGTAAAAGTGGGAAAGATAAACACCTGATAGTAATTTTTAGATCTTTCACATCCATGTTAAGAAATGGATGCGCATGCTTTACCCTGTGTGATGCTTCCCTTGGTGCCTCAATAAATCTCAGCCATTAATTTATGTGAACGAGACTTTTGATCAAAGGTTGAGAATTATCGAGACATCAAGGGAAGCATGATACAGGTAGAGGATCTTCTCCCTTTTAAAGTTATGATGCAAAATTTTGGGGAAGCATTTAGTTTGGCCAGCTTTTGGCAGTCATTGGAAAATTTCCTTGAGAATGAGCCACGTAAGGCAGCTAAGTTTTTTTTTCCCCCGGTATTGCATTGCTTTTCATATACCGATCCTTCATTGTGTTCTTGATGGTATGCCCATTACATACATTGGTTAATTCTCTCTTGAATTGTTGCAGGGGTTTGTTATTGTTTCTGCGCTACTAGTCACAGCCTTGCTGCAGTTCATTTTTGAAGGGAAACCGCCTTCGTGGTATTGTCTTGTTGCTCTTCCACTTGTCGTCAGTAGCATCTCGATATACCAGAAATATCCATACCGAGTCAAAAAGAAGGAAGCTTAGATTGCAGTGTTCCGAGCGCGTGAGGGGAATGCTTGATTCGCCCCTAATTGTATTTGATCAATCATATCTTCGAGCTGGTAATTGTAGCTTGGGGAGGTTTTAGATTTTAGTTGCTACAAAATCAATCTCTGATGTTTCAGTAGCCTCTGCTTCAATTTTTTTATTTCTAGATATTCCGTTGCATTTAATGCTGTGGATGAAGAGTTTATCATTCAAGAAAATCGTTATTACTGTCATGTCAAATTTGCTGACCTTCTTAAGTGACTGATGTTCGGACAATACCATGTTGGAATCCTTTTGGAGAGTTGTCAACTCGGTTGGGTATTTACCAACATATTTCTTGTCTGAAAGGCGAATTCTCCTATGAAAGAGATAAATTTACCGTGGCGTGAGAACTTGCAATCTGTGATGACTTACTGTTATTATGAACTTTATCGATATAGGGTGTAAGGACTTATTTATCCATGGCAATAACTGCCTCTTAATTTCAAGTTTACCAACATTTGTAAAGGGTCTATTGTTGTTTCCTTTGATTAGCATGCACTGATGCATTTTAATCTCGTCCAGCTGTTATAACGCCTGTGATCCCGGCCCTAAAATTACCGATTCTCTTTCCGTTTCTAACGTATATCTTATGACAAATAAATGAAATTTATTGAGATGTGTTGAGAACTTATCATCCACTATATTTATACCACTTTTAAATCGAATGGCGATGTTCCTGTCAAATACCATTTATCTGGGTATTTTAAGCATTAGCAACCATTTTTAAGTTCGAAGCAAACCTGCTACGACTTGAGCAAAATTGTTGGCGTGCATTGTGAACTTAATATGGTCAATGACATGCGTTATGCTCACTATCTTAGAATACAATAGAGTAATCTCTTAGTAAGTTATCCTGCACCTTAAGGATATTATCATTTGTAATTGTAGTTATGGTGCTACTCTTTGCAAACAAGTGATTAATTTCATTTCCTATCATCAAATGTGTTAGTATGTGTTAAAAGTCTCACATTAGACAGGTATATGAGTTGACCAAACACCACATTTGCGAATTCTTAATACTGATGATTTTGAAATTGGTGCGGTAGGCTCTATAACCCGTTACGTGTTGCTTGAGGGAGGAGGGCTTTGCTTCATTCCACAATCAAATTTGTTTTACAATAATTAACAAAATTCATGTATTTATATTATATTGCTTCATTTCACGATCAAATTTGTTTCACAATTATTAACGAAATCATATATATATATATATATATTATTCTATAATGGCTCAAATCATAATGAATTTCGTGAAAATAAAAAAAGTTTCGATTAAATATTTTTCAAGGTTTTAAGACTAAATACTTCAAAATTAAATATTTTGAGTTATGACATTCAGTAACAAGTTCAAAAACAAAGAACAAGAACAAGAAAAACTTGTAGTAAATAACGTCACTGAAAATTTTAAAATATGCTTTGACACATTTACTCTATATATATTTTTTTACATCAATAACCCCAAAATTGTATTAAAGTTTATATTTGTTGGTTGCTTTAAAAAAAAAAATTAATGGCGTGCTGTATGTAAAGTCAACTAGGTGAAAACATAAAACCCTGCTAAAAACCATGACTTTTAACTTCTCCGAGATAGAGCTCGGAACGGCTAAGGTTCTTTCGAGCCTCTCTCAGCTTCCCGGAGCCACTGGGCACAAGCCATGGCCATCCTCGCTCTCCCCTTGGTCATCTCCTTCCTCAAGCCCCACACCGCGAAGCTCTCTCTCTTCGGCCCTCGCGCGCCGAGCTCTTTCCGCCTCTGCCGGCCGCCGCTCGGCCCTCGCCGTTTCTCCAACACCTGCGTCTCCGCAGTCAGCGAGACCTCCGCCACCCCACACCAGCGCTCTGCCGAGCAGCAGAAGCCGTCGGCGCCGACTTTCCAGCAGGCAATTCAGCGTCTCCAGGTGGGTTCGCAAAATCTGTCATTTGAACTGTGTTTGCCTCTCCTCAATGTAGGTAGATTCGATAGGATTTGTGGGTCAGTTCTTGATTGATGTTTTCGAGAGTCTCGAGCAGACTTGGCTCTCTGGGTGCTCGAAAGTTCTATGCTTTTCTTCTTTTGGCCCCTGAAAATGGCTGTTCTTGCCACGTTTGAGATTTAGCCGACAATGTAATACGCTAATTATTAAGCTCTTCTTGCGATATTGACATGGAAAAAGTGCAGGAGTATTGGGCTTCAGTCGGATGTGCGATAATGCAGTGCAGCAACACAGAGGTAGCGTGCAGCATCGATTTATTCACGTTTCTCTTTGACTTCTTGGATTTTGGTGACGTTTTATTGACTTGTCATTGTAGATTAGTGATCATACTAGTGTTTGTACTTCCGTTGGTGATCAACTTTTGTTCCCAAAATTGACGTAGCAATAGCAAGAGAAGTCACGCGTCTTTGGTTTTTTTTTTTTTTTTGAATGTACTGCATAAAATACTATTATTCACATGTTCACTCGAGTACAGGCAGGAAATTCTTCTGTGAGACCGTGAAGATCTCTGGTCAAATTAATCATGGCCAAGAAAGAGTTTCTGGTCTAGCTTAGACATGGTTCAAACATCCACTTCTTTTTGCTTCGTCATGCTTTTGTCTGTCCATACAAGTTAGGAACTGTATGTACCATTGTGTATTGATGACATGTCTCATTCTTCCTTCATCTGCATTAACCAGGTAGGAGCAGGAACTATGAATCCCCTGACATATTTACGGGTTCTTGGTCCAGAACCATGGAATGTTGCGTAAGTATGCTTTTTTAAGAAGATAGTTTTAAAAGAACTTGTGTGCTTTTCCCTATTTATATCCTCAAGTGGCAATTATTTGCATTGCAAGTCTGAAATATTTTTGGGGGAAATTCAGAGCTATATTGGTTGTTGAACAAGATTAGTATTGCATAAGAGATCTTGCATTTTCTATCATGGTTCATCAAATGAGATTGAAATTGCTCCTGCAAGTTAAGAGATTAGTTTTAATTTTAGATTCTCATATTATTTAGAGTCGTCCTCAGATTATCATTGCATTGTGGGAAAAATGCTAGTTTCATGATGTGGCAGCTTGTCACGGATGAACAAGTCTTCTTTGAATGTGGGCCAAAATTTGCATATATCTGCATAATTTTTAGAGAGTCAGATGATTACTTCTGACAGTTATAGTAGTTACCCATTGATGAAGGGAAATATTGTTGCATTTGATAGGGTTATTTTCAGGAAGTCTTAGGTTTTCTGATATTTAGATTGTATACAAGATAATAATCATGTCAATAATTTCTATTAAAGTAAAAATTAAATGGTGGCTTGTCTTTCAAGCATATTTTCCAGATGTTGACATAAAAACCTGATGATTTGATGTTTCTCATATAGGTATGTGGAGCCCAGTGTCCGGCCTGATGATAGTCGTTATGGAGAAAATCCTAACAGGCTTCAGCAGCACACTCAGTTTCAGGTCAACTAAATTGGGCTTGTTGATCATTATGGGATTGTATGATCCTTGATGCTGTCTGTTTGCATTTTTAATTGTTTTGGATGTCTTTTATATTTACTGGTCTCAGGTAATACTAAAGCCTGATCCTGGAAATTCACAAGATCTATTTATACGTAGCCTGGCAGCACTAGGTAGTGACTGCAACTTCACTAGCACGCCTAAAACACATGCTTGTTTACTTCATTACATTCTTTTACCTTGTCTGTGAATGAGTGCTAGCTAACTTCACATGTTAATTATTAACCTTTATCTTTTGGCACCCAAGCTTTTGGGTCATTTACTAGATAAAATGGTAGTGACTGTTTTGTCTTGCAATTTTTTTCCTTTTCTCGGTGGGTATAATCCAACATGATTTTCCATTATGAGTTTCAGCAATGCTAATCTAGAAGTATGTTGCCTTTCAGAGGGCATAACTTTGAAGTTAGCTCTTTTAACAGAAATGGTGGTCCATCTTTTGCATAGATTGGCAGTTCATACAGATTTTTTTTTTTTAATCTAACATGCATGGAGATAAGTTCACATGTTACTCAGATTTTTAATCTAATATCTGATCATCTGATCATGGATGAACTGTAGGTTAGATTATCTTAATGGGCTCTTTTAGGAACGGACCCCTTACTTTAAAAGCAAATAAAAAGCACCTTTTTTTCCTCAGTGGAAAATTGGCATGGGTATTTATTTCAATGTCAGGATTTTCATGAGCTCCTCCTTTAGTGAAAACAAGTTTTTAACACAATCACCATTCTGCGAGTTTCATGTGTACTTTAGAAGTTGTTGCATAACCAAATTCTGTAACATGACACTTTTCCAACAATGCATGGTGTAAACTTCATTTTACTCTGTAAAGGGGCCGAATTAAAATTTCTTAGTTAATGCCCTGCAGATTTAGAAATGAAACATTAAAAGCAATTATAGATAAGGATTTTAATTTTGTGAGTTGTATTTTGAGTGCAATAGCAGCATGCTTATTCCTGATGATGTTTGTCCTTTCCTGCACATTATATTCAGCATTAGATTCTTTGCTGATCGACAGGTATTGATGTTAATGCACACGATATACGGTTTGTGGAAGACAACTGGGAAAGTCCGGTAAGTTCTTTCTGTGACTATTAAGTCCAAATGGTACACACTGACTTTGCATTCTTCAACTTGTTACGTTGATGTGATTTGCTCACAGGTTCTGGGTGCTTGGGGGTTGGGCTGGGAAGTCTGGATGGATGGGATGGAAATAACACAATTCACCTATTTCCAGCAGGTTTTCTTTCGTAGAATTTGATCAGGTTTATTGCATGCATGCAGCGTGGTTTTCATGTGCATGATATACTCTTCTAAGAATCCTTCTCCTTTTCTGGCTCAGGCCACTAATGTGGTGATTTTGTTAAGTCTCAGGTTTTGTGCTTATGTTTTCGGTTCTTCTGTCCTTATTCTTCAGGCTGGCAGTCTTCAGTTGATGCCAATATCTGTTGAAATCACGTATGGTCTTGAACGTATCCTTATGTTGCTTCAGGTCTGGTAATTCTTGTATATCCTTCATTTGGATAATTCATTCAGTGTGCCTAAACTTAACTGTGGATTTCCTCTAGGGAGTTGATCATTTCAAAAAAATTAAATACGCGGATGGAATCACATATGGAGAGCTATTCTTGGAGAATGAGTAAGCTAACACTTGCCTTGTTTATCACTTGTTAACATTCTCTTGGTCTCTCTCTGTCTCTCTTGAAAGTGTGTAATGTTATTGCAGTGCTACTATTTAATTATCGTAAGAGCTCCTTTTGATGCCTGTGAGCTTGTTGTTCTTGTCTTTGGAACCTCATAAGTTCATCTCCTAATTGTGGTAAATATCTTGTTTAAATATTCATCATTTGGGTTTAACAAGCAATTAATATTCAACAATCGTCACTAATATTTTATTATATGACAGAATTTATTGTTATATCACTATGACAAAATTTATTGTAATTTCTTAAAGAAATCTTATGTATCATTAAAAAAAAATTCTAAGTAAGGTTTAACAAAATAGAATATGTCTAATCAAACTCTAGAGATTTTTGGTCCTCTTTAAGCATAGAGAAAACATCTAAATTTTCATTTATCACTTTTCCTTAGGGTTTTGTGTACCTACTCAACCAAAGGGAGGCATTAGTTTTGGGCAAACAAAACCAAAAGAAATGGAAAAAAAACCAAGGGAGGCATTATCCAAACTGCATGACAAAAATTTGTGGACCGTTTTGTCTTTTATTTAAAAGGGCAAAATTGTAGCGGTTGCAGCATGTAAGTGCAAGGAACTGGCTCAGAGTCCTGATCAGATTCTGTGAACAAGGATTTAGCCAAGGAATGGCACCTACTGAGATCTAAGAGGTTTTTGGATTCCTTTGCCGTCTTTGGCCATTGAAGGGCTGCTACAGAAAGTTTATGTTCACTGGTTTCATTTTGTCGAAGAATTAGAAGGAAATCTCAGAGATCTCGAAGATAATTTCGGGATAATAAATTATTTTGTTTCCATTTATAAATTAGGAAATAAATCTCTAGAATCAAGGAGTAGGAAATCTGTTTTTTATTTCTTTCTATTTTCTAGCAATCCTAGACTCTATTTAAATGTTATATTCTTTGTAATTTGATAAGCAATAAAGAATAGAAGAAAACGTTTCTTCTTTTTTTCAAATCTTTATTTTACTTGTCATGGGAGCAAAAGACAATAGTGATGGTCGTGCATTCCAAGCAACAATTGAGGAAGAGCAAATCAAGTCAGATTCAATTCCATTCTCAAAGGAACAATTTCTTTACTTATATCTGTTATGAGAAATGCCATCCCAAAGTTGTTTTTTAATAAAAGTCCATCTTCCGAAATAGTTTTTGGCCATTGAAGGGCTGCTACAGAAAGTTTATGTTCACTGGTTTCAAAAATTTTTTGATACAAACACAATTCCAAGCGCAAATCCATGACAATGGGAAAGAATATTTTAATAAAATTTTGGGACAATTTTTCTGGAAAATTGTGCATCAAAGTTCCTGCCCCGACACCCCTCAACAAAATGGGGTGGCGAAAGGAAGAATAAACACCTTCTAGAAGTAAAGGGCTCTACTTTTCACAGCCAAAGTTCCCACGTATCTTTGGGGTGAAGCTCTTCTTACATCTACATATCTTATCAATAGGATGCCATCTAGAGTGTTAAGGTTTCAAACACCTTTGAGAGTCCTTCAAAAGACCTCAGACTTGCTTCAACCTTACCCTTAAAACTATTCGGATGCACTTGCTTTGTTCATATACATGATAGAAATCGTGGAAAACTTGACCCTAGAGCAAAACGATGTGTATTTGTTGGTTATGCTCCTAATCAAAAAGGGTATAAATGCTTTGACCCAATTTCTAGAAAATGTTTGTTTCCATGGATGTCACTTTTTTTGAATTAACACATTTTTCGGAGCTCATCTTCAGGGGGGGAAAGAAAGTGCAGATTCGCACAATACCGAACATCCTCACTCTAAAAATCCAGTTCCTACAACCCTTGTACCAGATTTTGAACCATATGCTTTAAATAATGAAAATTCGGATCCACCTATATTGGCATCTCATCCTACTTGTGAGCATAACAGGTGTGAAACTAGTACCAAGAATACAGAGTTTCCATCATATTCTCAAGTCTACACGAGAAGAGACAAAACTCAAGAAATAGAGTATCCTGCTCCTTTAAAGTGCCATGAGTCCGAACCAAGGCATGACCATAACTCCATACAATCTTCAGGTAATGTTCCAACTCAATCTGTCCAGCTTGATCTTAGTCAAAAAAATGAGTCTATCAATGAACTTGACATACCTATTGCTATTCGAAAAGGAGTTAGGTCTTGTACCAAACATCCTATGGCTCATTATGTGTCTTACAAAAACCTCTCATCCAATTTCCGTGCCTTTACCTCAACATTGTCTCGTGTGGAGATTCCAAAAACTGTGCAGGATGCTCTACAAGTTCCCGAGTGGAGGGAAGCGATTCTTGAGGAGATGAAAGCTCTAGAAAAATAGAACGTGGGATATGGTGGATCTACCCAAGGGAAAGACCACGCTTGGATGCAAATGGGTATTTACAACCAAGCATAGATCCGACGGATCTCTTGAAAGGTATAAAGCTCGGTTGGTTGCCAAAGGATTCACCCAAACCTATGGGATCGATTACTTTGAGACCTTTGCTCCGGTTGCAAAACTAAACACTATAAGAGTGCTCCTATCACTTGCAGCTAACCTTGACGGCCTTTGCAACAACTAGATGTGAAGAATGCATTTTTGAATGGAGATTTAGAGGAAGAAGTATACATGGACTTCCCCCGGCTTTGAAGGAAGATTTGGATCAAAGGTATGTAAATTAAAGAAGTCACTATATGGACTAAAACAGTCACCGAGGGGCCTGGTTTGAGAAGTTCACTCAATCCGTGAAGAAACAAGGGTATGTTCAAGGACAAACCGATCATACCATGTTTATAAAGCATTCTTGTGATCGTAAGGTTGCAATTCTTATAGTGTACGTGGATGACATCATTCTCACTTTGGGAATAATATTGTTGAGATGAACAAGGTTGAAAGAATGCCTTGCTTCGAGTTTGAGATCAAGGATTTAGGAACTCTAAGGTATTTCCTTGGAATGGAGGTAGCTCGATCGAAAAAGGGAATTGTGGTATCGCAGAGGAAATATATCCTAGATCTTCTAAAGGAAACGGGAATGAGCGGTTGTAGACCAGCGTAAACTCCGATAGATCCCAATCGAAACTTGGAGATGACAAAAATGGGGCTCCTATTGATACATCAAGATACCAGAAGTTAGTAGGGAAACTTATTTATTTGTCGCATACTCGGCCGATATTGCCTTCGCTGTGAGTATGGTAAGCCAATTTATGCACTCTCCATATGAAAAACATCTTGAGGCTGTGTATAGAATCCTAAGATATCTAAAGAGCGCACCTGGAAAAGGTTTGCTATTCAAAAATCTGTTCAACATGGGATTGAAGCATACACGGATGCAGCGGGCAGGGTCCATTGCGCGACGAAGGTCGACATCGGGATATTGTACATATGTATGGGGGAACTTGGTTACTTGGCGAAGTAAGAAGCAAAATGTGGTGGCACGAAGTAGTGCAGAAGCTGAATATCGAGCAATGGCCCATGGGATTTGCGAAATGTTGTGGCTGAAACGAGTACTAGAAGAACTTCAAGTATCGGTGGAAATGCCTATGAAGTTGTGTGACAATAAGGCTGCAATCAATATTGCTCATAATCCAAAGTGCAACATGATAGAACTAAACATGTTGAGATTGACAGACACTTTATCAAGGAGAATATTGATGCAGGAGCTATTTGTATGCCATTTGTGCCAACAACACAACAAATAGCTGACATTCTTACAAAGGGATTGTTCAGACCTAACTTCGAGTCCCTTGTCAGCAAGTTGGGCATGATAGACATTTATGCACCAACTTGAGGGGGTGTCGAAGAATTAGAAGGAAATCTCGAGATCTCGAAGATAATTTCGGGATAATAAATTATTTTGTTTCCATTTATAAATTAGGAAATAAATCTCTAGAATCAAGGAGTAGGAAATCTGTTTTTTATTTCTTTCTATTTTCTAGCAATCCTAGACTCTATTTAAATGTTATATTCTTTGTAATTTGATAAGCAATAAAGAATAGAAGAAAACGTTTCTTCTTTTTTTCAAATCATCACATTTGACAAATGGCATGCAGATGCACTGGAAAATTTTCCTTTCCTTGAATATCATAACTTTTCACTAGTAATATGGTAAGAGACAAGTGCATGGCATACCAAGTCAGATCCAGTCTTCTATAACATGCTAGTTCAATCTTTGATTGCAAGAATCTTTTATTGGTTTGGTGAAAAATAAGAATTTCAATTACTATGAGGAGGGTTTCAATTTATTTTGTGTACTTGATAGGGAACAGAGATTGGGAATCATTTTGCTACCACCCTCCAATTTCTCTTAAAGGCTGGCCTTGGCTTAGGAGGATGAAAAAAATATTGATACTCACAACTAGAGCCCAATGCTGGCACCTTTATAATCTTGATAGTCAGCTAAGAAAGCAGTAGATTCCCAAACTTAGGATTGTTTTCCACGCGCTCTTATCTTTCCAAAGTCTTTAAAAGACAGACTCTTTCCTCCTGATTCTGAGGACTATTGCACTGGCCTATGTACTTTGCTCCTAATTCATATAATGACCAGGCAAATGCACATGTACATATTAGAAAGTGGCTAGCGAGCTCGGAAGTTAGATTGCAAAATTATACTAACAATACTCACACACATATGTTTTTCTTACTTTCATGATTGTTGAGTTCCTGATAAAACACTTGATTAGTTTATACTTTCAATGTTTTCACTCACGTTTTGATCAGTTAATTATATTTACTGCCAAACTATCAGAGAAGCTTGATGAGCTTCAGTGGCAAAAAGATTTGAAAAGATAAAGTGATGAATGTAAAAGTTGAGCTCGTGTTGCAAAAGGATACAAAAGGGATGAAATGATACATGTAAATGTAAAGATGCTGAGATCACACTCCTTCTATAGTTATGAGTTGGAGTAACTGTCTCCCTTTCACTCATCAATTTGCTGTTTTACCCTACTTTGATTTGCTTTACTTTTAAGCTGCAGATGATGACTCTTATATTCTATCATCATATTTCAGGAAAGAAATGAGCTCTTATTTTCTTGAGCATGCAAGTGTTAATCATCTCCAAAAGCACTTTGACTTTTTTGAGGAAGAAGCTCGTTCCTTGCTCGGTTTGGGCCTGGCAATCCCTGCGTATGTTTTGTGTTTTGAGATTTTTCCAAAACTTCAGGTGCCCCTTTGTTCGGTTGATCACTTGCTCTGCAACATGCTAGGTATGATCAGCTTTTGAAGACATCTCACGCTTTTAACATTTTAGACTCAAGGGGCTTTGTTGGGGTGACAGAACGTGCTAGATATTTTGGTCGCATGAGGAGGTATGGTCTCTGCTAACCCCTTGAAAAAGGCTTAATATTCCTGCATAAGATGCCACTCTAGCTAGCTCAGGATTTTCTTGTTGAATACAGCATGATGTTCAAAATTGTTGAATTGGGGATTTTCTTTTTCTAATCTGCTTTGGAGGATCTCAATGTTTATTGTGCATAAAAAAAAGTGCTATGATAACTGTTCTCATTTACCTTTTCAGAACCAGCAGTAAGGTAGGAATATTTTTGGGGTTTCAATGTTTTAACTGGCACCACAAAGGTCGATGCTATTACCTAAGTGTTGTTTTTTGTCAAAATGTAATTTTGCTTAGTCTTTGAGTTGTGTATCTTGAGCTATTAGTTTTCGCGCTTTGTCCCATTAAGTATGAGAAGAGTTACAGAATTTCCCCCAAACTTGTAATTTTGCCACTCATGACCTAAAGTGTGTGGGGATTGCAACATTTGTTCCAAGAGGATAAAAAGGCAGTTATTGTGCTCCTGAATAGACAATTAGCAAATTTCTATTTGGACAAGTTTTACTGGTGAAAGAAGTGATAAGGTGAGACTCCTGATGAAGAAGTTCCTATTATATAGAACCCTAATCTCTTTTTTTTTATATTTCATTTTCATGTCTCTATTGGTTTATATCGTTTGAGTGCTCAGACTGTGAGAGATAATATGTGTAGGTAACTAAAATCATGGCAAAGTTACTATAATAACATGTCTTGATTGGCCAAGAGGAGGTACCAAATCTTGGGCTTCATATGAATTGGGAGAATGGACTCCTCTGGGAGCCACTAGGTCATTACATAGCAAACAAAAGGTGAAGACGAGCTTACAAAATACTTGTGTTTCCTAACTTGTGGTAGAAAAAGCTCTTAGCCATTCTTTTTAAGGAAAAGAAAGCAAGTCTATGTGATGTATGGAGTGACAACCTGCCACTTTGAAAACTTTGGCAGTGGTTGAACTGCCCTTACAGATTTTGGGGTAAGCAAGTCAAGGAGATGGTCTTCATCTTACATAAATATCACAAGTTTGAGATTCTCTTTTTTAAGAATTTGGATAAGAAGATAAATCGACTTGATTTATTCAGCTAATATTATGTCGGCTGAATTCAATATATTCCCCTAATATTATGTCAGTGGATAATACAATAAATGAATAGTGCAAGAGTTATCCCCTGGTCGCTCATATTAATTCCTGTTCTGATCAGTTTGGCACGACAATGTGCGCAATTATGGTTGAAGACCAGGGAGTCGCTAGGGCATCCACTTGGTGTTGTTAGTGAAACTGTTCATCTAGCTTGTCCCCAGGAGGTTGTTGATGCAGCTTCGAGCGAGGTAAATACACAAATCAATCTGAATTACTTTCTCCATTTTGTATGCTGTTAGGCAATTTCTACAAAACGTTGGATGTGCGATGTTACCCTTTCTTTGCATATTCTTTCGAAAGGACAGCTATTTTTTTTTCAATTAATGCCCTTGAATTTTTAGACATAAACCTTCTCAAAGTTGAATTAGAGCTGATTTAGGCAGAGTTTGGGATACTGCCTTAGGATTTTAACCATTCCCGTGACATGTTTAGTTGATTATAAACATTTTAGAAACTATTTACCATTTTTCCATTGTGATTGTACCATTGCTCTCCTTCAGAAATGAAGAAAGATGTGGCAAATCAAAGTCTAACTCGTTGGCTAAAAATCAAAGTCTTACTCAATTTTGGGGAGTTATACCTTTACATAGTGCAATAATTCTTTTTTAAAGTATTGTGATTGGTTTCCAGTTCTGGTGGTTGTTTTGACCTTATGTCTACTTAAGGATCTCATCGTTGACTATATATTTTCAGCTAAAGTGATTGGTCATCATTCTTTCCCTTTTTTTTCCATTGTCTTGTTCACAGGTTCAAGATGTACCGAGGTTTTGTGTACTGGAAATTGGAACTGAAGAGATGCCACCTCAAGATGTAGTTAATGCAAGCCAACAAGTATTCTTTACTCTTCCTGAACAATCTCTTTTCCAACTCCTCTGATGCTGAGTACTCCGTTGGTTCTTCAATGACCATGCTTCTCTGTTACAGCTTAAAGATCTAGTGATAGAGTTGCTGCAAACCAAAAGATTAGACCATGGTCAAGTTCAGGCATTTGGCACTCCTCGCAGACTAGTGGTACTGCTTCAATTTTGCAGGCTTTTGATAATATCGTCCTTTGCATAGTGTCAGGGACTTTTTTTATGCTTCATAGAGGGGTAATGGATGTCACATTTATTTCAGCTCTCATTATGTGGAGCTTTTTGTCTTCTAATTTGTTACAGCAGCATCAGTCTGTTTGGTATTCTCACCTGTCCATCTATGAAAAGGGAGAAGTATAGTAACTTAGAATGATTGAGATGTCAACAAGGATGCTTAAAATTGGATGAGTGGTGCATGAAATTAAAACCTTGTAAGCATGCTAGACCATCAGCAAAATATGCCCTACCTGGACTTTTCATCCTTCTTTTGTATGGATGCATTTCCTGTTAATGATGAGTACACTTGCAGTCAGAGATGTTTACTTATGTTGCAGTTTTGGACTAAAAAATTTAGTTTGTTAAAAGGAAGAACAACCGTATTGTTTTATTTCTTTCACTCAGGATGCAAAACTTTTCTTGCTGTGAGTGTGTATAATTGAGATATCTATTTATAAACATCATGTTCTAGGTTTTCATATTTTATATGTTTCCATTTGCATGATTTTTAAGTCTTAGCATATGCTTAATTTCCAGATCTGTGTGGAGAGTCTTTATGCCAAGCAAACAGACAATGAGGTTGAAGTTCGAGGTCCTCCTGCTTCAAAAGCCTTTGATGATCAAGGAAAACCCACTAAGGTTGATTTCTCTTCTATTTGATGTTAGTGCTCATTAAAGTTTAGGCTTATTAGTGGCATTAAAGTTTAGGCTTATTAGTGGTTAATTGCATTTTACTAGAGGACTTGTATTTGCAATGATCATCTATTAATACGTTGATTGACATAATGGATATTGTGTGCCATTTAACTCATTGAAGGTTTGCGAAATCCTTTATGACTTCGATGCATCTCAAAGGGTTGACATTTTATGTCATTTTGTTGAGATACCAAAGAGGATGGCCTCTTATTCAACTTTAATATTAGAGCTAGAAGTTTGCATTGAACTCTTTTTTCACTCATTTATGTGTGATGAGCATCAAGAACTCTCCACCCAACCTTACGGGTTTGCATGCTTAAGGTTTTGTCATCAAATCGACTTTCTCTTGAAGGGGACTGTTAAAATTTAGAATATCTTCTTACCTTTTCTCTACCAAAATTAAGCTTTTAGAGAAGACAGTTTACACTCAACTTCAAGACGCATTAAAGCCTGTGTATAATAATAATATCTGGAACTTCAGGGTTTTTTTTTCTTCTTTTTTTTTGGGGGGGGGGGTGGTCTTTGAGATCCTTTTCTTCTTTCGACTCGAGTGATAATATTATTTTGTCGTATCACTGCAAACTGATTTGGTCTTGAATGTTATCTTTATCAGGCTGCTGAAGGTTTTTGTCGTAGATACTCTATTGGCCTGGACTCATTATATACCAAACCTGATGGTAAGAGAAGTTGAATTTATTTGTGGTTAATTCTTCTTCTCTACACTTAACCTTCCGCTTAACTTTAGTTTTCCACTTATGCAAGTTCTCTTCAAGGCAGTTTGTACATCATATGCATGTTTCAGCAATTGGAGAAATGGATAAAGAAAACTTAAAATAGAATATGTGCACTTTATCATAGAATTCATCTAACATTCCCTATCGACCACTAATTTTTGCTTTATTGTCTTCAAAGACGCTAAGCTGGCTACCCATGGAGGGAGGGAAGGAGGGAGGGAGGGAGAGATAAGATGATGAGAAGGATGTCAAGTTTACTTTCCCACATAATTCATTAATGAGTTTTCTTAGGTTGCTAATGAACTATAATTATTGAATTTTAAATATGTAGAAAAGCAGTCTGTAGTTTAGTCAAAATGATGTCTTTGAAAGCAGTTATGCTTGCTTTAGGTCTTACTGTGTCATGGATGAATGGATTTCTCATCAGTATGTGGCCATTAATAAACTTTAAAGTAGGCATCCAAGAGAACATACTTTGATTTGTTTTTTAAGTAATATACTTATTTATGTATGTCAGGTGTTTGAAAGTTCTTACCTTGTCATGTATGAATGGATTTCTCATCAGGATGTGGCCATTAATATCCTTTAAAATAGGCATTGAAGAGAACATACTTTGATTTGTTTTTTAAGTAATATATTTAATTATGTATGTGTAAATATCTCTTTCTTATTTCTTCAGGGAAAACAGATTATGTGTATGTTCGTGTGAAGGAGCCTGCTCGACTTGCTTTCCAGGTCTTCTTGCTGCTTATTTATTTGTTATTGTTTTATAGCTGGTAAATTAGTCTTACTTTTCTCAAGTAGTATACTGAGGATAGAGATTGTTTAGCGAAATTGAATATACACATTGCTTTTTGCTGCTATATTATGGTCTATTGTCGATGTCAGGCCCATGGGCCCAGCCCAGGCCTGAAATTTTCATTTGAAATTAATTTAAAATAAATAATTAAAATAAATATAAGGCCGAGCCCTGGCTCTACACGGAAAACCTGGTTGGCCCTAGCACAACCTGGTCTCCAGCCCTAGTGCCAACTATTTCACGAACTATTTGCCTGTCGTTAAAATGTTTTATACACTATTGAAAAGGAGAGTTGCAGGTGGAAGGGCGTTCTAACTTTCAATTTCATTTTTTAATTAGTTGGTAACGTGTTAAAACCAGTCAAAATAGAATTTACTCGAGAGCTGATAGTTTTGCAAAGGGAATGGCTGCCCACTTTGGATGCCACAAATTGTTCACTAAAGTGCGGAGTACGAACTACGAACTCATAATTCTTCTTCACATTAGCATGTTCTAACAAAGTTGTGATTAAAAATTTGCATGCTCTCACCACCATTTAAGAATAGTGACAAGATGGCAAGTTTCATAGAATTTTCTTTAGTAGTGCCTCTACTGCACTCGTTAAGGAACGAAACAAGGAAAGGCGCCAACTTTTTTGTGATGTACAGTCAGTGCTTTGAAAGTCGAATCTATCTTTATTAAGTATGCTTAATAAGCCTCATTAACGTAACCTAGGCATGGTTTGAGAGTTGTCAATTTCTGGCATCTTAAAAGTATTTATTTTCGTTTTGGGCAAAGGACATCATAAATCTTTGTGGAAAAAAGTGTAACATATCCATCTTATGCTCAGGATCAGCATATACAATGATCATTGGATGTGGGTCCTATGTTAGAAACAATGATCTTTTGTCTGGATAAGTGTGATTCTGATATATAATTTCCCTCCTATGTTAAGGTTTTGTCTGAAGATTTGCCTGGTGCAATTGCTAAAATATCATTTCCAAAGTCCATGCGCTGGAATTCTCAGGTATACACATCTTTTATTCTCGCTCACTTTGTCATCCTCTGCTGAAAATTCAATGCTGTTTTTCACTCTCTGTTCTATTTTGATTATTCTGGGAAATAGTTTTCATGCTTAATGAACCTTTTATTTGCAACTTCACTAGAACATGTTGGTCTTATGGTATGTCTGTATGCCTTGGATTATATTTGTATGGCTTGTGAGCCTTTGGCTTCTCCATTTTTCTATGGTTTAATGTTGTTTAACACTGCATTTATTTCTTGAAACCATTTTAATCTTCATTAAGTCACTGCAAATGGAAGTACTTTGTGACATTCGGTGTCTTGGTATGGTCAATGTTTAACTAGTTTTACTAGCTTCCTTATAGGATACACTTGCAAAGAGATACAGAGATTGATGGTTCTAACTGGTGGGGATTAGCCCCAAACAGATAACATACTCAAAAAATGATTGTCTTGGTTTGGTCCAATATATCTAATGATAGTATTTCCATAAAAAAATTTTAATATTGTTGTACCGTGTTTTTCTTTGAGATGCTTCCTATATTTTCATAATTAACTGAAACTCAAGGCAAACTTCTAGTTATACGTTGTTTATGCTTTTATTATTGGGACAAAAAATAGGTTCATCTTATCAATCATCTATGGATGACTCTTAAATAGGCTCATCTCCTCGATCATCTACGGATGGATCTTGGTTGATTATGATGGCGAGACACTAAAATTATCAAGAATTTGTATTAAAACGAGAAGCGCGGTGATCTGTATAGAGCTGTGAGGTCTTTCTTTTAACTCTTGAGCTTTTATCGACTGTACATTAAACGAGAAACCCATCGTTTAGATGGGTGCTCATTAATTTTTTCCTCCTCACTGGAGACATAGTATTCTTATCATAAATAAGGCTAGGAATATTTATTTCAAAGGGGCTGTATCAATAATAATGATTAAGTATGGACAATTCCTCAGTAACTTGTTCATTTACATCAAATATAGTCTCTGTGTGGAGGTAAAAAAGAATATGCTTTCTGGAGAGAGATATACTATTTCACCAATCAAGCTGCCAGTATCTAACATACTTATACCTAACATCTTTCTACAAAGTGGTGACAAACCTTGTAATGTGTGTATCTTTCAGTAGTATCAGGTAATTATTTGTTTATGTTGAATCCATTAACCAAAATTTGCACATAATTTCGCATCCTTAATTTTGTAATCAACATATGAAATTTGGAAGAGCTACTTGTTGTCGATTGGGTCGCATTTGCTTTTACGTGTTCTGGACTAGATCAAATCTCAATGAGTAGCATGCACATTCTTTAATTACGGAAGATGATAACTCTTAGTCTAACATGTCAAACAATCCAGGCATGAAGTGATATAAGCATTTCACCCTTGGCTTGGCTTTATTTTATGGAATAAATTTTCTACCTACGTTCTCCTGATGCTCTTTATCATCTACCAAGATAGATGGTCAGGATGTTCATTTCTAGCCTTCGCAATTTAATGATGTCACTATTGTATTGTCCAGGTGATGTTTAGCAGACCTATCCGGTGGATTTTAGCCCTCCATGGAGATGCA
Source organism: Corymbia calophylla (assembly GCA_014182845.1). Classification (NCBI taxonomy): domain Eukaryota; kingdom Viridiplantae; phylum Streptophyta; class Magnoliopsida; order Myrtales; family Myrtaceae; genus Corymbia; species Corymbia calophylla. The sequence goes on along the minus strand of CM024700.1, from coordinate 44,748,312 downwards.
GTGGTTCCATTTACATTTGCTGGACTTTTGAGGTAGTTATGAAGTGTCGCTACCTGCATCTTTCTCCTTTTCCTTTCCCAATTATTGAGTAAGCTTAATTTGATGTCTTTCTGTCATGGTCTCAATTTTCTGTAGTTTGCTGAAATTTGTAAAAAATTGCTTGTGCAAGTTATGAATGTTTTGCCTATTGCACAAGTGATAGCTGCTCAAATGATAGGTAGTAATTGCTTTACACTGCTCATTGAAAACACTTTTTTGCATTTATCTATGTGCTTTAGTATATTTAAGTGGGTAGTCCTTTGGGTTCTGATAACCTGTCTTATTGAGGATGAGGATGTTAAAATTAAACATTCGCTCCATTTATTTATTTCAGAAAGTGGTAAGAAGATGACTTGCTCTAAAAGGTCCAAATTTCTAAGCTGATCAAGCATCAAATCTTGCCATTCTTGCACATTGGATTAGTTCTATGATTACTTGACATTCTCTTAAAAGTAGCTAGTATTCTAATGGGATCCACTGAATAAGATTCTCTCTCTCTCTCTCTCTCTCTCTCTCTAAAAGGTACCCTTTGTACCTCTCTTTAAAGATTTTAAGATTTTCTTGTTTTCTCTTTTTTTAATACGTGCTTAAGACAAACTCAAAAAAAATCTTTATATGCAGAAAAGCAAGTGTTTTGCCTTTGTTTCCTCATTTTATGGGATCTGCTCATGTGATAGATAATTACTTGTATTATGCTTATTTGGATCCCAGAATGCCAAATAGCTTTTGTTTTCCTTTCTACTATTCCATTTTGTTTGTCTTAATATTGGAAGTATGTTCAATTAGGTAGAGATAGATCTTAGCTTTTGGGGAAATCTTCTTATTCAGCAATTGAACTTTAGGCCGTTGTACTTGCTTAGGCATAGTCCTCATATTGACCAGTGCATGTCCATGTTTGACATTGAGCACTAACAACACTTGTATGCATGTCCCACACTCTTGCAGTGGAAATTTATCATATGGCCTTCGTAATACTCCATCAGCCACCTTCCTGGTAAGTATCCGAATTGTCTCTTGGTTGCAGTATTTTCAAGGGCATGGATATACTTTGTGTTTTGTTACTGTGAAAAGCTCTATGAGGACTCATTTATCAGTGTACTCTGTCGTCTAGCCATTTCCTCAATCTATTGTGCAACTCCAGTATGCCTTGCCCTTTTATTCCATTCTTTTCTCGGTTGAATTTTCTGCACCTTTTCAGTCTCTGGTACTTTCCTTTAGACTAGGTATTCTGGTTCATTCTTCTGGTGTTTTTTTCTCTCGATCTAATGCAGCATGGCATAGTCCATTTTCGAATTTCTAGCATGATTTAGCTTTTCACAAAGGAAATTAATATCAACAAAATTAATGAAGATAAGTATAAACATGATGCCATTTATGGCTGTTAAAGGAACCTAGCTGTACATGCATTCAAAGGAGGAGGATGGCGATCAAAGAGCATGGCATTCTTCTGGATGTTGAAGATGAAATAGTGCAATTTTGTAGTGTACTGCAATGGAGCTTGAAATGAAATACTATACAAAATATGAATTCTATGAATATGTCAAATATAGTTTGAGGAAGATGAATTTGGATATTCCAATAAGCAATTTTCGGAAGTACCAGAAATATGTTTATTTCTCTTCAAAGAACAAACAGAATTATTGACAAGGAAAAGAAAAGGCTATAAAAACAAAATACACAAAAAATGTGAAAAAAATAGCATCATTGCATTGGCATGCAAGCTATTTATGTTAGATAAGAGATCAATAAATATATTATTAGGACTGTAACTCCACTTAGTTTGTTGGCCAGTATGTGTTTAACGATGCAAGGGCTCCATGCTGTTCAAGAACAAATTATGTTATTAGATAATTACTAGTCAACAAGGTCACAAGCAAAAGATAATTCTGAACTCCTTCCAGGAGATGAGCAGTAATATTTTTTTCTGACATTACACGAGTGGAAGTAAAATATTTTGTGATTTCCCTTTGTACTCATTTTGGTATGAGTTTTCTCTTTGCATTTTTGCTACTGCTGTGCTTTTCCATTCTTCTATGAAGTTATTTGAAACCTATAGACAGGCATCTATTTTACTTTCCAAAATCCTCTGTAGGTGGAAAGTGCAGAATCCTATGCAGCTTTAATGAGAAAAGCTGGAATTGAGATTGATATTGAGGTATGAAATAACCAAATGATTTGCATTTTTCTTCTTCTTCTTCTTTTTTGGGTTTTAATCCTTTTTGGAATAGTATTATTTTTCTTGAAAACCTGTCATAAATAGTAAGGTTGATGAAATACTGATCTTTCAGATTCTTTGGTATGCAGGAACGGAGAAATCAGATTTTCAGGCAGTCAACTGCACTTGCGGAAAGTGCCAAAGGTCAGATTGTTGTCAATGACGGATTAGTTAATGAGGTAAAAATATTTAAGTCATTCATTTGAATATAGTTGTCAAGTTTGCTGCTAAGTACCAATTCAACTTGTATCAGGTTGTCAATCTTGTTGAGGCACCTGTTCCAATTCTTGGGGAATTTGACAAATCCTTTTTAGAGCTTCCCAAAGACCTTTTAACTATGGTAAGTGTCATTATCTTGGGAAGAGCAAACAAGTATTTGAGTTGGCTTCTTTATCTAGTTATTTGGGAACGTTACCTTGCGAAAATGCAAACTAATGCTTGGGTTGGCTTGCAAACTAGTCTTTGGCTATGGTCATATATTTGGTTTTCTGGTATTCTTTCCCATCGTTTTAAAGTGAAAAGGGCTGTTGTTTGGGGGTTGCAATGGATGGCGAGGAGTGGGCTGATCTTCCAAAAGTGATGCACAAAATATGTTTGGATTTTGAACGATTCTTAAATGTGACATCTTGATATTGAAATCTTTCTACTTGGAATCAATCTGCAAAACGAGCATCAGATAGTGTCAAATATGTTGATTACAATATGTAAGGTACAAGTAGTCTCTGCTAGGCTTTGTCAATTATTTAAGCCAACTAGCAGTGGTGAAAGAAGAAGCGGCCAGATTAGAGCGAGACTAACACTATATGACTTAATCTAGCATTACTTCAAGCATGGAACTTCAATGATGGGTAGAACATGCACATTTAACACCTGCGATGATGGAAGTCATATAATCGAATGGTACCTGTAAAACCAATCAATGTTCCACCCATGTCATTGGGAGTTTGTGGTTGTAATGTCCACTATATACAAGTAATTTACTTTGTAGCTGTTATTTTCATGTTTTCAGTTGAGTTTGTTTATGCCCCAATGTGCAGGTTATGCAAAAGCACCAAAAATATTTTTCCATAGCTGATAACAGTGGAAGACTGTTGCCATATTTTATTGCTGTGAGAAGTTCTTTTGAAATATAGAAACTTATTTTGGTTGTAATGTATGTTAATATTGTTTATTTGATAGTTCGGCCTGGGAATTTCCTTTTAGGTGGCAAATGGGACAATTGACAGGGCAGTAGTCAAGAAAGGAAATGAGGCTGTTCTCAGGTTTACATCTATCTGCCTTTGAACACCTGATGATGCTTCTAGAAGAGAATGAATCGATCTAATTTTGAAGGTCTTCAATTCTGTTTGGTATACTAAAACTTTGCAAAATGAATAGCAGGAAAACACTGCACTTATGGCAGGTCCTTAATTCTTGTGAAGTACTGTCAAATTTACTCATTAAATAAGAATGATTTTACCTTGAACAAAGTATTTTGTGCAAATTTGTTCTTTGAACTTCCAATTAGTAGTTTTGACTAGTTTTTGTCTATTTTACAGGGCTCGCTACGAAGACGCAAAGTTCTTTTATGAGATGGATACATGTAAAAGATTTTCAGAATTTCAAAGTCAATTAAAAGGGATACTTTTTCATGTGAGTTCATAAACTCTGTGCATGATCTAAGGAAAGAGCAGTCTGTGTATGTAAGATCTGTTTCATGATATATGATATCTGGCTTGTCAATCTCACATAGCGACTGGTTGTAGATGACCAACAGCTAGAGGGTATAATTGCACCATCACAGAGTAATATTTTAATATGAACCTGGGCGTGCGGTTGTAAGACTAAATAGTTCTTCAAGCACTATTCTCTCCTTATACATTCCAAATTATTAGTTTTCAGAACATACCATAATGTTAGGTATCCATAAACCGAGGTCTCATTGGAAGTTTTTCAAGTAGAACATACCATAAGCATATTTTGAAGTAAAGGATTCAAGACTAATGAATTTTAAGTTGAAGGGAGTGAACAATTAATCCACTGCTCTCTAGCGTGTTTTACAAATCTGAGTTGAGGTACAACACTCTAGAGGTCTTAAAAGAAATGATGAGGAAAATTGGGTGATGATTAGGCAGCAGAATCATGTAGATGAAATTTTAAAATCATAATAGCTGTTCTCAGCAAGATCTATGGTTCTTAGCCTCATGGTCAAAAATAGGCACAGAACTACATGCTCTACTTTCTTAATGGATAAGATGAAATCATCATTAGTACAAATGAAGACCCTACATGCTTGATCCAGGCTTCGGTTTGGTTACTCTATTTTTCACTAGAAAGATTGTTTTTTCCTTTTTCTTTGGTAATGTTTTGTGTTAAGACTTTTATTCTTGAACGCAGTATAGACTACTTCTGACAAACTGATTGTTTTGATGTTTTAACCAGTACCTGATTATTCATGAGGTTGTTTTTTTTTACTGGTATGTATGATTAAATAGGAGAGGCTTGGAACAATGTTGGATAAGATTTCGCGTTTGCAGAGCACAGTATCAAAACTAAGTTTGGCTATGGGTGTCAATGAAGATAAGCTACAATTTGTCCAAGAAGCTGCATCTCTTGCTATGTCTGATCTAGCTACCTCAGTTGTCACAGAATTCACTTCCCTTGCTGGAATAATGGCCCGTCATTATGCTCTTCGAGATGGCTATCCTGAGCAGGTTAACTTCATTTACAGTCTCTGCAAGGACTTCTCTTTGCCAGAATGATTTTTCTTCTTTCTTTCTTTCTTTGGGGTTGGATGGAACCTGTCTTCATCTTCGTTGTGTGTTATCTATTTGTGGTAATTGCTTATGGTGGCACAGTTTAGTGCCAGGTATGTTCTACATGGCAATACATGTGCTTCATCCTGATGCTTATGACTTTGGCAGATTGCAGAGGCCTTGTTTGAGATTACACTTCCTAGATTTTCTGGAGATATCCTTCCCCAGACTGATGTGGGGATAGTATTGTCAATTGCTGACAGGTGAAAAAACTATTGAGTTCATATTAGTAGCCCACTCAAGAGCACTCATAATTTCACCTGATGATCCATGTCATGGGAGATTATGCTCTAATTTGTTGTTAAAGAGCACATAAGTTCATGTCCTTTGGGTTTCATTACCAATCTGTGCATATCCTCAAGAATAAATTTAGTAGAAGGGTTCCTAGTATTAAATCATTACATTGTAATCTGGATGGCTTTGGTGTTATCATCTTACTACATTGGTTATGAATTCATCTTTTTAACACAAAATCGAACAGCATTCTGCATAATCCGCAGAAATTTTCTTCCTGAACTTAATTAAATAATTTTCCATTGATATCATTGTGCAGACTAGATAGCCTTGTTGGCCTATTTGCAGCTGGTTGTCAGCCTAGTTCAACCAATGATCCTTTTGGGTTGAGGAGAATTTCTTATGGACTTGTGAGTTATTTGTGTCCTTTCTTGCTGCTTCTATGATGGTGATGCACTTAAAAGGTCAATTTATCATTTGAATATGTTGCTGAATTGTTAGGTCCAAGTGCTGGTGGAGAAGGACAAAAATCTCGATCTGAAACATGCATTACAAATTGCAGCTGATGTCCAACCCATTGAAGTTGAGAGGACTTTAACTGATGTAAGATCCTTGACATTTGACTGTGTGTTTAGATTGAATGTCTCTGCATTTTCCCATTACTGTGTTGATATATGCTATGACAGCATCCAGTCCCCAAACATGGCTACCTCCAGGCAGGCTGAGCGGCCAACTTCATGTGCCCTGCATCATGAAGTTACATGATCCAGAGTAGATTGAATAAACATGGGAAAAGGACACTACAAATGCCTTCCGTATAACGCTGACTAAAATTGCAAAATTTTTCGACGGAAAATTGAGCTCTGTTGGGGGGAGGGAGTTTTTCCCCAAAGAAAGCTATGTCATTTTGTTCACTTTGCTAAGTTGGACAAAAAAATTTCCATGTTGGACTTCAATTTCTTTTAAAAAAAGCTATGTAGGACTTTCGGCCAGAATGTCGCTGGAGGCATTTAAGTGATTGCTTTTTTCTTTTTCTTTTTTTCGATATGGCACTTGAGTGATCTCGCGAAAAGTTTTGGCATTAAAATGAGCACCATATGAAAATTATGACACTGCTAATGTCCTTTTCCCAAAAAATATGGAAGTCCTTTCAAAACATTGCCTATCCAGGGAACTGGTAATTCAGTAAAGTGACCTGATTGAGTTCAACATGCGCTCATACAATTCATAGTGTCTCTCCAAGTAATGATTATTTTATTTTCTTTTAGGTACATCAATTTGTCACTCGGAGATTGGAGCAATTTTTGGTATGTGTACTCTCTTAAATTGATATTCTAGTGAGGTGTTTTTAGGTCAATTTCTGATTGTTTTGCGAAATTAAGAGTCATAATAAGCAGTGATTAACTTGATTTCATTCTCGATTTGCTATAAAGAAAGGTGTTGTCCTTAGTTCCAGCATTTGGTTATGTACAAACCCCTTGCTGCTATGCCACTCTAGACAGAGCTCCATTAGAAAAGTTCACGGAACAGAATAAAAATTGAGTTGTTATTACTATGCATGTGGAGATATATTGGTCATCTAAACTAGTAGTATATGAAATTAAATGGTAACTCTACCATACCAAAAACATGGTATTCTAGTACCACGTTATACCATCCAACATATGCCTCTAAAAGATAGAAGACCGGAAACCATAATCAACATTTAACATCGTGTTTCAGCTCCCTTTTTTTGCTACCTACTGATTTTTTTTATGAAACTGGTACCTAGATTGTTTCTCCCATCATTTATTATAGTTTCAGGCAAGAGATAAGATGTGCAGCCAGCTTTGACCTAATACTTGGTATGTCAAATTTCAGGTTGATAAGGGAATTAGTCCTGAAATTGTTCGATCTGTCCTTCTGGAACGGGCAAACATGCCTTGCCTCGCAGCAAAGTCTGCGTTCAAAGTAAGTGATCATGTTGCCAGTTTTTCCAGAAATTCGAACCTTATCTTTAATTCATGCTTCAGCCAGAAGACAAAAGCCGTTTAAAAGGCTTAAAGTAGATTTGGAGTTGAAAAGAAAAGATGTCTCTGCTTAACATGAGTCCTGAGAGGATGTAGATATCTGTAGCTGATAAGACAGAGCAGTGCCCTCATTATTGAAGTTGGAAAGAGGGAGGGATGTCCTTTGAGAGAAAGTGACTGGATGATGTTCACATGAGGAAATATAAATTTTTTAGTTTTCTATTGACCTAAGTAAACTCTCTTCAAGGTTATCTTACACTAATGATATTAAATTCTTAAATAATAGTTTCTTAGTCAATACTTAAGGAGATAAAAAGTCATTCATCTGCTTTGCCTCTTTATCAATGGATGTTGATCAACTTGTACTTGTATGTCAATATTTTCTTCTAGATGGAAGCTCTATCAAAAGGAGAACTTTTCCCAATGGTTGTTGAAGCATATTCTCGCCCCACGAGAATCACCCGTGGAAAGGATGTTGGCACCATGGAGGTAATTCTGACTAGAAGAGGACATTGTATATACAATCGAAATATCAGAACAATTTTAATGTTCAGGTAGCATGTGCTGGAAGATAAATATTAAGAAATCTTTGGCATAATGCAAGCTTAGGAATTTTTGGAAATTAACTTGGAAATAAGTGCTATTAGTCCTATATTGTTGTCAAAGGTGCACTCTCTGTAGATTTTTCCATTCCCCCCTAAAAATGGTAAATGATATACATTGATTTGGATTAGCAAACCAGAGCTGGCTTACCCTTAATAATGTCCACATTCTACATTTCCAGCAAATGTCCTTGTTCTCTTTGTCGCACCACGATCATGGTTATCATGAGCTGGGCAACTATTCTTCCAACCTCAACTTTTGAAAAAGTATGGAATAGTTCTCTTGTGAAAATGGTGTAAGATGAGAGTCAGTTATCCACCCAAATACCAGAGGTCAATCTTATATTCTCTTTGAAGTCTTTCAATCGTTTCTGAAGTCCTTTATAGTGTTGTACAATGATGCTATCGGAAACACCTTCTTTCTGCTATCATCTGTTTAGGTGGATGAAGCTGCATTTGACACAAGTGAAGAGAGGGCTTTGTGGGACACCTTCTTGTCAGTGAAAAACCAAATAAATCCTGGTATTGATCTACTTACCTTAAAGTCACTGTTCTTTCTGATCCATTTGTAACTCTTTTGAGCCCTTGTGCCCGATCATCTAATGGATCTTCTGTAGTCCAACTTTAGTCTTGTCTTTAATTAATGATAATGAAAAAAGTTGAACTTGATTCCCCTCTGATATGAGTTCTGCATTCTCCTGCAGCCATTGAGGTTGATACTTTCGTTGAGGTATCTGTGAAGCTTATACAGCCATTGGAGGACTTCTTCAATAACGTTTTTGTCATGGTGGTATGTTTTTTCCCCAATTCATGATACATTTAACCGATCTTGTTTCACGGGGAAGTTAAAATTTGACCACTCACTGCAAAGAACTTCCAAAATGTTCGTATCGCTTCATTGACCATCTCTTAGGTCAGTCGGCATGTTGCATTTGGTGTATGTGAAATTGGATGGAAGGTAGATTCTTTATACTCACGAGTTACGAATGAACACATAAGCACCAAATGACATAAGACCCTGGGATTGGAGACGTCAGCATCAACTTTGACCTTCTGACTTTATTGGATGGAGGGGTCTCTAGCTTGACTCTGAGAATCCTGGGGATATTACTTCACAGTGACACTTCCATCATATTTCTATATATATGTGCAACTGATTATTTACAGTGGTCATGGGTTTTTGCCTTCTTTATGCAGGAGGATGACAGAATCAGAAACAACAGGCTTAGGCTGCTTAAAGAAATCTCTGACCTTCCAAGAGGCATTGCCGATCTGTCAGCATTGCCGGGATTTTAAGCTGACATTGAGCCAATGTTGTTTTGTTCTGACAGGGTTCTTTTTTGGACCAGCTTAAAAGAAAGCAAACCACAGTAACCATACCATTGCGATTGCCATTGAGGTGTACATACAGGAGAGTAGGCTTCATTAAAGGAGAAAGCCATGGTTCATGTGTCCTTTGCCTTGGATGTAAAAGAACTCGTGAAACCTAGCAAGTTTTGTATTGTGCCCACTCCAAGCATGTAAAAAAAGATCCTGGACAGTGCTTTAGAATGCTTATTATAGAATTGCATGTTTTGTGCAAGATTGAAAAAGGAATTAATGATATTTCAAATTGCGTGAGCTGAGTGAAGCAATATATATAAAAGGTCCTGTATTGTTTAGAGACGACTCCGTTTTATTGGTATTGAATGATGAGCAGGTAGGATGGGCTGATCCTTGTCTTATTCGACATGGGTGCGGACAATAGGAACTTTAATCATGTCAGACCAGTACATGGTTCTCTTGAGCATTCATACTTGCCGTGCGCGTAAGAGTCTGATCTTGTTTTCTGTAGTTTATGCTAATCAGCTTAGCTCCACTGTTAAAAGAAAAGAGTGGCTGTACATGGTACCGACAAGGATACAAAACTAAGTGGGAGAGGCATCGAAGTGTTGAGATGGACACTGAACACAATTGGGTATTGGGGAGTCTTTTATTTATGCAAAGCATCATAAAAGGCTGCATATTTCAAACATAAGCTGTTTAAATTAGTCGGAATCTTCTTAAGAAGCTCATATCTACAATTTAGGGTTCGAAATTTACCAGAAACATTCTCCTTTTTTTTTTGGACGAACAGTAACTTTCCTAAGTAAGCCTCATATCTCCAATTCCAGCCTCTGAATGATGTACACAGAACCTTTATGCCCATCGATCTGCAAAGTCCATCTTGGTGAACAAGCAACTAGTTGAATTAATTGTTAGGTACAGCTGCACCCTAAATGTAGTCATTATTCAGTTTTTGCAGGTTCAGTTTACCACTTAATTTGCATATTCTACAGATGGGTAGAGAGAAGCAGCTAGTTGAATTAATTGTTAGATACATCTGTACACTAAATGCAGTCATTATACAGTTTTTGCCAGTTCAGTCTACCAGTTAATTTGCAAAATCTACAGATGGGAAGAGAGATTGATGGGTCAGGGTCCCATTTGCATGAAAGTGTCATCGTCCAATAGTTCTTCAAGATCAATCAGATCGTCATCAAAATCTGTTGCTTCTCCATTATTGTCAGGTGTAATTTCGCAGTCAACCTGTAATCATGGACCAGAATGATCACTATAGTTAGATAACATTGAAGGAAAGGAAATGCAAGGAATAGTTTACTGTTTCTTTATAACTGTGTCGTAGATAAATTTTATAGTCATTTTGCGTACAAAAATTCCTGTCACCATTTAAAAAGAAAACTTACGAAAGCACGTAATGCAGAGAACGCGAGCAGGTGGTACAATAGACAAAACAGGATCGACAATCTCCTATAAAATCGCCTCAATAATATCCCCCAGTGCATTATGCATGAGAGGTTATTTCTTCTCCTTTGAGTATGTGTACCAGCAAGAGTGTGTGTGCCGTGTCAAGGTGGCATGCAGGCACGAATGGGGTGTGCAGGCAAAAGTGCGCGTGCACACCCCTGAGAGAGAGAGAGAGAGAGAGAGAGAGAGAGAGAGAGAGAGAGACAGACAGATGTACGTTTTGCTAGTTAGTGCAAACCTTCAAATACTGAACACATTTTTAGTAACACCTGAATTACCTGAGCTTCTTGTATTTCAGAAACAACGTTTAGCAGTCTCCTATATTGATCCCTGGCCTCAGGGTATTGTACCATGGACTTCACTCTATCAAGAGCTTTTTGCAACCTTTCTTCAGTCTGCTTTCGTCCTTCTTTCAAAAAATCATACTCATCCTCATCCTCATTTGAGGATGCATCCTGCATGCTGGAGGCGTCAGCAAGTCCTTCTCGTTTAAAACCTCGTAGACCACTACCCTTTCTTCTCCAACGCAAAATAACCTTCTCTACAATTCCCACAGACCAAAGAATATTTTTGCGATTTTTCCGCACCTGGTGACCTCTGAAATGGGCCTTTAATCAAAAGATGAAAAGTTGTTATTTCAAAGGTTAAGTAACTTCTGAAGAAAACTGAAATAATATGCAAAAACAAATATGTTAATACTTTTCTTTTGAAAACAAAATGGAAACTTCAGAAACTTTAAAGGAAAAAGGGTTAAAAAATTTCAAAAGAAATCTGATTAGCAAAGAGGGAGGCATGCAATGTACCTGAATTTTGACAATTCGCTGCCGGGTGATTAAAAATTCTTTTCGACCTTTCCATCCACGAAATTTGTTCTGTATCCGAATTGCTGCAGCATGCAAAGGTTCATCAACTTGTCCTGGTTTGTATACCTTTGATGCAACCAGAGTAAGAGCATGTTCATCTGAAATTCCATGATTATCATCACCATACTCTTTTAATTGCTTTCTTTGGAATGACTGCACTCTAAAAACTTGGTGAATACGTGCAGCAGCTTGAGTTGCATTGCAAACAGCAGCCAATGAATCTTTAAGTGAAAGGCCGCTTGGTAAGTCTCCTTCTCCGATTGGAGTGGGACTTCTTTCTGAAATTGATCGTACTGCTTTTCCTCCAGAACCATGAGAGGCATCACCTCCAGCAGTGTCCAGATTAAGCGATGAAAGGTGAGCACTCAAAGCAGACTCAGCAAGATAACCCGCAATTCCTTTGTGCCTATTGGCAGAAGCTAAATCTGCAGGTGTTCTCGTTGTATAAGTGGGAGTTGGATCAGTTAATGCTCCAGGTGCCGCACCAAGAGAGATGAGGGAAGCAACCGTCCGCTCTCTGATATCATTAACACCACAATGATCAACTGTTATATATTTCAAGAAAAAATGTACACATCTGAAACTTTCTACAAGATCATTACAAGATACAGACACATTCAAGTGCCTATAACTGGATATAGCTTTTCACTTGAATTTTCAAATGATTAAGTTCTTCACGAATAGAACTTTAGGAACTCCCTATGCAGCTTAAAACAATCAATAGAGTGGTGAACCACTGATAGTCCACGAATTTCATCCCTAATAATTAAAATCAGAATCTATTGAATGTATATGACTTAGGGGGGACAACATCTCAGTCCAGACTTGGTTATTGGCAACTTGAAAGAAAAATTGAAGATCTGAGGGCCCATTTATTCGAAGAAACATCTAGTATTCCATTTCCCTAAAAAAAGAAAAATCAGTGAGGAAAATCATATGGCGTAACCTTTCCCAGGCAACCTTTGCTTTCCCTGGCATTTTTTCTTGAGTATGCAAAGCTACCAAAAAAGATTAACTCTTCCATCTAACCGAAATCACAGACAAAAAATAAAATAAAATTTCATTGTAAATTTGAGTGTTGATGATTTTGATTCAAAATGAAATTACATCCTGAAGAAAATGGAAAATACGAAAAAGTGAAAGTGATGTATAGACAACATTTCCCTGGAAATAGAAAAGTAAAAATAGGACAGTCTCAAGAACCAAAGGTAAACCTAAACAACATTACCATAACCTCTAGAGGTGAAAAAACAGCACTTCAGAAAACCAGGTATGAAATTCCAAAAGCACATACCTGCCAAAAGATGCTGCCCAGTGAAGTGCAGTCCATCCATTTGCATCCCGAAAATTTACATTTACACCAGCAATAATTGTTGGTTGCAGGGCCCAGTCATAGCCAAGAGCAGATGCAAAATGTAGCACACCTTGGCCGCCCTCATCCAATACGCTGGCACCTTTTCCACCCTCAGCTGCCTTTTCTATGAGCCATTCGCATAACTTCTCCTTGAGTAGCTTTTCAAATAACTGCTCTCTTACTCTCTCTGTAGAAAACTCATCTGAAGTACTTTCCATCACATGATCCCAACGAGAATCATCATCTTTCAGTAATGAGCAGATCTTACTTCTCAACTGCAAGTTTTCCCCAATATTGCCATTGCTGAGACGTGGAGAGTTTGAACACAGCAACTTTGCAAAACGCATGTGAAGTGTCTCAATTATACTGCAATCATTAGCATCTGCAGAAACATCTTGAGAGTTGTTCACATGGAATTCAAACTCACGAAGTTCACTACATGCCACCCTATTGGAACATGTGATGTAAAAGGGAACCCTCCCAGCCTTGTGCACTGGAGCATGGCAATGCAGAACACCATCTGCTATAACCTCTGCTGGAACTTCTACTTCACCAAACATGCAAGACCATTTGCATAATTCTGCTTCTTGTTGACTTCTCAAGAACCTTCCAGTGATTAGCACCTGTACCACATAGCAAAACAAAGAGGAAGTGGCCTCACTTAAGTATGAAACAAAGAAAGCAGCATTCCATTCAACTCTTCTGATAGGTACTAAAGCTATGACACTGCTTAATTGCACTATGTGGAAATTTCAGTCAGAGTACCTTCATTTCTAAACCAGCGTATGTCCAACTTGGTGAAAAATCTATGATGCTAAAGAGCTGTTCCTGAGAAAGAGAGGGAGTGAGCATAAAGTTATTATCTTGCTCCTGAGAGTCACTCGAATCAATACCACTGTCACTGACAACCGCACTCCAGTAAGCTCCAGTACTGGACTGACCAAGTAACTCATTCACATCCCCTAGTTGTTTACTCATCCACCGGTTGAAACTGTCAATCTTCTTCAAACCATCTTCTGCTAGAATTTTGGCAAATGGCTGTTTTCCCGTAGAAGGGCAGCCGGTTTTTACTTCTAATGCAACATTGCCATCTAAGAATGAGTTTGTATGATGTTCGTTTTCTGTGCTTACACTCTGCAATTTTATTGGTTGGATGTACCTGACAAGGCACCAAAATACACTAGTGAATCAGCAGCACAACTTTCTCCATGTAACTACAAGCAAGATTACAGGATGTTTGCATGCAATTTTGAATCCCCACGCCACTTAGACAAGGTAAAAATCGACTTCAGAATCTTGTTAAAATGCTTGATTAATGCAGATATTAAGCAAACTCTAAGTTCTGCTACATACAAATAAAAATAAATAAAAAACCAACAGTTGAATATAAGAACCATTCAAGAACAGATAAAGATGACCCATGTATTATAATATAACAAGGATGTTCCCCGAAATCTCATGAATAAGATTATATACCTCATAATAGAAAGACAACTAAAGCTTTTAAAAAGCAATTCGTTTCATGGTTTAACTATTTCACAATTCATTTTCTTCTCTAGATATCATCTGACCAACAAAATTGGAGCACACGGATTGCATAGATATTAACACTATGCTTAGAGCACAAATTTTTCTAGCAAAAGAAAAATCAAATCTACATAGCTATCTTCAAGTACCTGTAATTCTTCTTGGTCCTGTGATTGGATCCCAATCTCCTGCTTTGTACTGATACCATCCGTGAAAAGCTGCCCTAGTATATCATGACCATGTTTAGGCATGCTTTCAGGGGTAACAGGTTGTGCAGAAGAACCTGACAGCTGAATAAGATTGGATTGGCCACCAGAAGTACAACTTTCTAATGCCTGCTCCCAAGATGAAAAATCAATATGCTTTTGAGGTTCTAATGCTAAACCAGCGTCATTACACTCTCTAGTAATATCAGCAGGAGAAAGAGAGAGAAAATCCATTCCGGGTCTAAGAGACAGGTTTGCTTGATAATCATCTGCTGGAAGTTGAGAACACTTACATAAGATTGGTGACAAAAACTTATAAGATAACAAATGAAAAGATAAGAAGCTTGAGAAGTCTAGAAGTAATTGCATATGAATGCTCTCCAAATCAGGGGGGAAGGGAATTATACAAAGAAAAAGAATGCACTGATTACTTGAATATGAAGCCGGATAATAGGGATCAGAGCATCCAGTGTCAATATTATGCATTCCAGCCTCTTGAAAGTCAACAATAGAGTGAATTCCAGAATTTGCCTGGTTACTGTATGCTGTTCACGGTATAATAACAATCAAGAAGATATTGTTAACTTAAAAAAATGAACAATCACTCTACAAAGCACTTCCAACCACATGATACTCTAGGAATGATATGTGGGACAGTTATTAAACAAATGAACTGGGAGACTCCTATAACAGAAAAATGAACCTGATTCAGCATCCCCATACTCTGATGCCTGAGGACTAGAGCTATCCGTTGTTTGAGAAGGAACTTGGTAGTTATTTTGGTTATTATTATTAGAAGACAGGGAACTATTCATCTCATGGTTAGCTTCAGTTTCACGGGACAAGGAGATTGTCTCTTCAGTTTCTTTGATTCGATGGATGTTCATCCTGTTGCCCTGAGAAAAAACAAGCCCATAATATGTGAGCATCATATAGCTAGAGAAAAGATATTAGATACAATTGCATTTACAGTGTAGAAACATGCTGGCTGATCTAATGATTCAGAAGCTCCATTAGTCTACTCTTGTGGCAACAAGAGAAGTGATTATCAAAAGAGACATTGCTTGAACAGGGGTTAAAGCAACCAAATTAGTAATTCTGCAGTAATAGGATATTATGGTACCAACGTATAGAAATTAGTCATCACACTAGAGAATTGTGCTATCAGTAATTTTGTGTTCTGTTAAACCACATATAAAAATAATTTCTTTTATGATGAAAGCACTGTAAATTGGAACAACAGTTAAGCTTGTCGGGAGCGTTTAAAGGACAGGGTCCACCCAGTAGAATATGAATAGCATAGAGTTCAACAGAGATTTATGCAATATGAGAGATATACATACATTACTCTTCTAGAAAAAGCAAAAGTTGACGTGGCAAGGTTTTAGACAAACCTCTTAAAAAGTTGTAAACAATTTCTTGGTTTTAAGGTGGCAAGATCCAAGCATTGTAAACAATTGTCTTGATGAAGTATGCACTGGATCTACTGACCAGGACCAGCATGTTAGGGTTTACACCACCAAACAGAATTTCCTATCAATTCCAACGCAAATTTTGGTAGCTGATGACAGGGGCTGTTCTGAGCATTCAAATGGGTATATAAGGGTATTTGGGAAGCTGAACTATCTTGTTGCGCTAGACCCAACATTGCCTTTGCAATCTGCAGCAATTCATTCCAAGTCATCTCCCTGAGCTCCTCAATGATTCTGATTTCCAACTACTACTGACATCACCTTTTATGTAAAAGTTCTCCAGGGAGGAGGTTTTTTTTCTGATAACTGGGAGGATCTATTTAGAGAGGAAGTTTACTACCCAATATTCCCTATTTGTTGGAGGCAATCTTCTGCCTTGGAGAAATGGAAACAGTCCATAGTTTTGCCTATGCCCAGGCTACATGCAACGTGACTTAATGTGCACTTGACATATTCTTAAGGAGCTTGAACTCAAGGAAATTGAGCCAATTAAGTAGCGGAGTGACAAGCAGCCCACTTTCTAAGCCTATTAATGTTGACTGTCTTTTGAGCAAGAAAAGCTTCAGCAAGGACTTATTACCATAGCTACATTAAAACAGTGGACAACTTGCTGACATATTATCCTAAAACCATTCGACAACTTGCTGACATGTTTGCAAAACCCTTACATGGGGATCCAATGGTGATTCATTTGTAACATGCTGGGCCCCCCCACAGGTTGAGGACTTATTCAATCACATAGTTTGGATCCTAGAATATGGCACCCTCAGGGCTTTCTATTTGATTGTCAGTAAGAAAAGCAATCATCCCCTTATCATCTTAAAATAAGAGCACCTGGCTCTGCCCATTCACAAAGACATCCTTCTATGGCCAAACATCACATGCCAACAGATGTGGTCCCATTATTGGGACTCAGGATATCATGCCACGGGTTCAAGAGTAAAGCTCACCCGATTAAGTGCGGAAATTCAGAAAAGCTCTGTACAGGTTAAACCAAGTGTTCTTGAATGACTGTCATATGTAATTCCACCAATCCTTTGTCATATTATGCACTAAATATAGAGGGTGTCCACCTACATTGGCCTCCCTCTCTCTCTCTCTCTCTCCCTCTCTCTCTCTCTCACACATGCACGCACAAGCCTTGATTTATGTATGAGTAAAGCTCACCCTGATTAAGTGTGGAAATTCAGAGAACCTTGGTAAAGGTTAAACCAAGTGTTCTTGAATGACTGTCATATGTAATTGTCAAGTCCCTCGGAAGTCCACCAATCCATTGACATATTATGCACTAAATATAGAGGGTGTCCACCTATTTTGGCCCCTCTCTCTCTCTCTCTCTCTCTCTCACAGAAGCCTTGATTTATGTATGAATACTGAAACTATTTCACTAATTGGCAAGGTTGAACTGCAAACCGTTCACTCACGTTGACCAGAAGTTAACTATTTAGCACAGTCAAACCACAAGCCAGTGGCTTGACCAGTTTTCTCTCTCTCTCTCACAGAAGCCTTGATTTATGTATGAATACTGAAACTATTTCACCAATTGGCAAGGTTGAACTGCAAACCGTTCACTCACGTTGACCAGAAGTTAACTATTTAGCACAGTCAAACCACAAGCCAGTGGCTTGACCAGTTTTAAATCCAATTTGACTTCTAAACACTGTTGATTGCAGTGAGATAACACCATGCCAGCAGCAGCAATTAGATTGAAAAGAGAGGGTAGCACAGAAAAGGGGGAAATAAAAGGTAATAAGCACCTTTACTTCAAGGTAGTGTACCAGAACAATGTGTGATAGCTCCCTGTAACAGTCAGCAAAAGAGATGAAACAAGAGAAAATCACAGTCAAGACATTTTGCTTTCCACTGGGTGAGTTCCAATAATAATCTCATATTGAAAATTTACCAAGAAGAGAAAGAAATTATCTCAAAAAATTGTTCAAAGAAAGCATTATGGAATCCCAAACTAACTAAAAGTGATTAACTTGAAGGAAAAATTATTTATATTTTGCAGCCATCTGTGTGCCTTATCCATCCATGTATAGACACATAAACATATTTTACAGAACCACACCCCCATAACGCCACCACCGCAAACACCCCCCCAAAAAAAAAAAAAAAAAAAAAAAAAGTACACCCACACAGGAGATAAAAATTTATAATGAATAACCTTTTTATCTCGACAACCTTATTCTTTTAAGATAATATGGTAAGACCTCACAGAAAACTCACTCTTCAAGCATCCAATAGGTGCGTCGCTGAAAATTTTCATTATGTTCACCATGTGCATAATAGCAATGCAACACGTCAATGCTTCCAGCCTGAAATCATTATACTTCATGTATTATTAAATACAGCATGAAAAGGCCTTCAGGATAAAGCTACAAAGTCAGATATCCTCACCTTGAGTCTCTCGTGAGCTTCCTTCACTGTCTTCCCATCTCTTTTCTTCCTCCAATTATGCCCATCTTTTCTGAAGTATCTGAGTACCTTCCGATCAAAAAGAAATAAAGAACCACCTGCACAAAAAATGAATGATCATGTGAGGCATGCATGGACAGAGTACCTTAATAAGCCCATCTGATCTGATATGCTCGCTCCCAAGGACATTAAAAGGGAGAGGTGTCCAAAGATTTTCATTTCACACAAATAAGAAAAGAAGATTAGTACTTCACAATGTTGGCATTGGTCAAAAACGATATCAAGTGCAGATGAAAGGAGAGAGAAACTAATCAAAAGCAATCAGTAAATCAGCACTTTAAAACACAAAACCACAGAAATAAATACAAGAAATGCCATTCCGGGTACTATTCAGACAGAAGCAGCTAAAGACACTGATTATACACGAGGAAAACAGGAGGAAACATAGTGAAGCAGGACTGAGGAACAACTATGTAAAAAGATGAAGAAAGCAGTAATCATCTCTGAATGGATCCTTAAGATGAGAAAATAGTTCAGCCAAAAATGAAAAGTAGATACTGCCTGCATTCGATGCAATGTGAGTGATAGCTTCCACCTCCTCCAATGACATCTCAATCTAACCACAAAGGCATTAAGCCTTGAGGGGACAATGAGAACCCAAAAGGTGTAAATCATAGCACCAGCAATATTAAACAAAACTAACTAATACTGTAATGTGCGGCATTGTGAACTTGTTGGCAATATCTTGATATTATAGGAAATGTACAAATTCATTAACACGGTATCGAGGAGGTACCACAGCATGCAAAACCATTCAAAGAATCTATCAGAAAAAAGATTGTGACACACCAAATTATGTGTCTATCAAGCAAATCTGTTACTTATCATCCGTTCATCTGGAGTATGCAGGCATATAATTTGCAAAGTAGGAAAAATAGAAAAGGAATTCAAAATGAATAAATAGGATGCAGAGATCTTGCTCCTCACCAAGAATAAGCTTCTGCCTAGAATTAGTTATGTTATCCAAAATTATTACTTCCTATACAGAGTACACTCACTTGAATTACAAGATATAGAAGAAAACATAAAGGTTACACAATGAATCAGAAAGTGATAAACCTAACCATGAAATTACCCAATTCATAGGGAAAACCAACATACTTGGAGGCATATTTGCAGGCTCTGGTGCAATTTGAAACTTTTTGTAATTCTGGAGGATTTCACAAATTTCAGCTGGGCGTAACCACCGATGTTGCGCATCCAGAAGTATTTGCTGGATATCTGCATTCAAATTATATCCCAATCTGTAAGATTATATCAAATTGCTGCAAAATTTCATTTATCTTTGGCAATTAAATATAACAATGAAATATATCTATTTACAGGTAAAATAAAGTTGTGATGCCAGTAATTAAATTTTAAATGGGTCCCGTAAAGGTAAATACTCGACAAGGGACAGTCACTTTTTTTTTTTTTTTTTTTTTGGGAGCTGCAGTCAGGCGCGTCAACTAATGTTGACAGAAAGCATCCAGTTAACAATCAAGAAAACAGAACTCCTCATAACCATCTTCGGTGTGAGGCCATGCAAGCCCATTATATTAGACAAATGAGAAAGCAAAATACATCCCTAAAATGATGGTAGTTCCAAGTACAATTCTTTTAAGGAAGAGAAGTAGTTGCAGACTGGTTGGCAGGCACCCTTTGGAAGTGCCAGATAAAAGTGGCGCTGGTTCCTTTTTTGTGTCCACCTCTTTCCAAGGGGGGTATGGCAAATCCATAAAAGTGCAGTTTGATTTCAAGCTCTATCTTGGCCAGTATAGTGCTCAAGGGAGCGTGGTTGGGTAACAAAAGCATTTGCCCATCGTTATGTTGCTTCAAGATAAAGTAAGTGTATGACAAGGGAATTCTTGTGGTGAGAGAAACAATGGATGACTCTTGATTTACACCTAAAGTTGACTATATTTCCCGCTCAAAATTGTTTTATGAGTGCAATTGCATTTCAATGAGCGTGTTAAGCACCCAGAAAGGAACGTGAGGAACTTCCTTCGAAATGAATGAGATTTGGGAAAACACCTAGCAACAGGATGGGCTTTGTTAACAGAACAACTGGTCAAGCTGTAGTATTAAAAGTTGAAATTTCAGAAAATGCACAAGGGCTGGACTTTGAATTTAACCAACAGTCGTGCGCGTCTAATCAACCTACATTGCCTCTTGGCATCGCCTAGCAGACAACTAAAACTGACCCGCCAGAGAGAATGGAATATGACAGCGAGGGGGTTTCGGAATAATTCTCGGGACACTTTTTCTCATTATACCACATTTCCAAGAATCAAGCATCACAAGTGATACCTCGCCCACAGTGAATCGAAGTAAAGCCCAGAACCCAAAAGACGAGGATTTGTCGAGAGCCGCTAAACCCCCTCACAAACTGGAAAGGCGCGGGGAGAGAGAGAAAAAATCACGCTTTCCCTCATTAACATGCGAGACCAAGAACCCGCGACGACACCCTCCAACGGAACGAACTCCAATTCAAGTCGACGTTACTTCAGCCAAAAAAAGAAAGGCGCCAGCCACACTCGTCGCACGCGCACACAAGAACTCTCCAACATCTTCATCAAGAAAGCCACGACCGAAGAAACCCAGAAACGGGTAACCGCACGCAGCCGGCAAATTCCACCAAGCACCGAACTTGGGAAGAGAGAGAGAGGAGGGGGGCCTACCCAGCGGGTTACCGAGCACGTATCGCCTCGCGTCAGCCATGGACCTGTCTCTCTGCGACCCTCGGATCTGCGCAAAGGAGGCGAATTTGAAGGAGAGGGAGAGGAGCGGAATTTGCTGCTGGGTGAAGGAGGAAGAGAAGACGAAGAAGGATAAGGAGAGGTCGAAGAAGAGGCAGAAGCAGAAAAGGAGATATTTTTATTTCGGCGAAGGTGTTTTTGGGGGTGGGGTGGGGGGCCTTCGATGGCGAAAGGCGCAAGAACGCCGCCGTTTCGGAGCTGACGGAGGTGACACACCACTGGTCGCCGCCGCGAGGGAGAGAGAGAGGAGGTGCCTTTTGGGGAAGTGGACGACGCTGGTCAATCTTGACGTGAATACCGGGTACGGCCTCGTTGCCTTTTGCTTGTTTTTTTCTTGATTTTTGATTTTCTTCTTTTTAATTGTTTATAACGAAAGGGAAGTGGTGGTGGTACTCATAAATAATATATATATATATATATATATATATATAAAAGGCCACATTCTTTTCAACGCCTAATAAATCCAAATTATATTAGAAAAAGATGAAACCCCATTGGTCTCAAAACTTCAAAATATATATATATATATAAAAGGCCACATTCTTTTCAACGCCTAATAAATCCAAATTATATTAGAAAAAGATGAAACCCCATTGGTCTCAAAACTTCAAACATCGTGCTTCGCCCCCCGGTTCATGGTTGTATACAAATCAGCGAGGTTAGCCACACTTTCACACGAGAAAAGTGAGATAGAGAATTCGAATTCGCACTTTCTCAAATGAATTGTGGTGAAGGATAATTTAATTTCAGGTATGGATTTTGATTTTTACACCCTATAAAAAAATATGGCAAAATTTTGAAATCGATAAAAAAAATTATGAAAAATGCCATCAAAAACCTCAAATTATACTTATTAGAATAATTTTACCCTAAATTTTTTTTCATGCCATCAAAAGCCTCAAATTATACCACTTAGAACAATTTTACCCTAAACTTTTTTTATGCCACCAAAAACCCCAAATTATACTACTTAAGACAATTTTACCCTGAACTTTTTCTTGTGCTACAAAAAAAACCTTAAACTATGTCACTTAAGACACATTTATCCCAAACTTTTTAACTGAATGGCATTTTCATCCTTTTACTTGTTTTTTTTTTTTTTTTTCCTTTTCCTCTTCCCTTTGCCATGGCCGATAGAGCAAAGCTGGCGAGGGCCACCCTCGCCACCGCTGACGTCTGGCCAGGGAGGCCCTCCTCGGTGTCGAGCAAGGGCAACCCTCGCTACCGTCGACGTTTGGCCAGGGAGGCCCTCCTCGGCGTCGAGCAAGGGCAACCCTCGCTGGATCTGGCAGGGGCAACCCTCCCCGGCATTGAGCGAGGGTCACCCTCGCCAAATATGACTAGGGCGGCCCTCGCCCCACTCTGATGAGGCCACCCTCGCTAGCTTCCCTCTGCCGGCCATGACAGAGGGGGAAGAAAGTAAAAAAGTAAAAAATGGAAAATGTCATTTAGTTAAAGAGTTTAGAATAAATGTGTCTTAAGTGGCATAGTTTAAGATTTTTTGTGACATTAGAAAAAATTCAAGATTAAATTATATCAAGTGGCATAGTTTGGGGTTTTTGTGGTACAAAAAAAAGTTTAGAGTAAAATTGTGCCAAGTGGTATTGTTTGGGATTTTTTATGGTACAAAAATAAGTTAAGAGTAAAATTGTCCCAAGGGGCATAGTTTGAGATTTTTTGTGACATTTTCCCAAAAAATTATTGTATACACATTTATCAATTTTTTTATATATAATAACACAACTATTTGACAAAAAAATAAAAAGCTGCCATGTATGTATGCAACGTTTCATTTTGTGTTGTGAGATTTGGGCATGTGTAATTGCAATGTTGTTATTGAAAAATGTAAAGAACAAGAGCAATTAGAAATAGCGAAAACAACACGAATAGTTCATGAATGCTCAATATGCAATTTGGTCATTGAACTTGTAATTTGTTCGATGTGATCCGTAAACTTTAGTCTAATATGTCAAGTCATCATTGGACTTTTAGTAAATGCTCAATTTAGTCTATAAATTATATGAAGATATTCAATGTTATCCTTGAACTTAAATAAATAGAGAGATCATATTGAATATTTTCATATAGTTTAAGAACTAAGTTGAACATGTACCAAAAGATCATGGATTACATTGCATGTTGGACCAAAGTGCTGGGACCATTTACGTCAATACCATTTAGAAATATGTTATTTTGGTGACTTTGTTGTTTTTGGTGATTGAAAATAAATTATATATAACAGAAAATAACCAACTAGGCTTTTTGTAGAATTACCGAAGAATTATGACAAGGGAAAAGAACTTTTAAAATTTTCAAGATATGAGTTTGCAATTTAAAAATCATTTTGTTGAATTAAGAAAAGTTAATAATCAATGAAAACACGCTTGAGGCATTAGATTCACTTGTTGGCCTATGACCTTTATCCATGAATTGGCTTACCCTTTTTCGCAAATCTACTATACAAAATATTCTGATGGGCATCCTACTAATTGCTTGGATGATTGTTTGAAAGCCAATCTTGCAGTGTGGCTTAACTAGCCTTCTTCTAGATTCAACTTGAAGTGGAAGGCACCCATCCTTAGTTAGGTCGGAAACTCCATCCTTTTCCTCCCGAAAACAAATGGTTCCACCTACTCAAAACTAAGAGGGGATGCCACCTACTACTAAAATCCCGATTTTTGAAATAGTTGCGTTCTTCTATGCAAGAAGAAGACAAGAAGAAAACTTAGGATGTAAAATCCCGATTTTTGAAATAGTTGCGTTCTTTTGGAGAAATGCACTTTTAGGAAAATATACTTGGGAAAATACAAATACTTTTGGGTTAAAGGGGTTTCGAAATGCAAATATCGTTTGATAAATTTTACATTGTGAAACAACTTTGGTATAAATGCCGTTTGGTAAATATCACATTTGCTAAGGGACTTTTACGAAATTTTTTATTAAAAAAAATTGTAAATTATTATTATTTTTCGAATCCACTTTCCTTGCTTGAGGTCGTGTGATCCCCGCCGGTTGCTAGCCTAGTGCCCCTAGGCGGCGATGGAGGTGGCGCGCCCGGGTCGCCCGAGGTCCACGGGACCTCGGGCGACGCTTGGGTCGCGCGACCCCAAGCGTGCGACCGCCGCCCTTGGTTGGCGGTCGCCCCCCTTAGCCGATCGTCGGCGGTTGTCGGCTTCATCGGCCACGTGGGGAAGATGAACCGTACAAGTTGCATTCCGAAAATGTAACTTCCAAGTGCACCTCTGGACCTGCATTCATCTAAGGGACTTTGAGAACACTTGGAGATGCAATTGCATCTCCCCAAAGTTCTCAAAAATGTTGAACCAAACAGGTTTGCATTTTCCCAAGAGGCTTTGGGGGCTGAAAGCCTTTTGGAAAAGCTGAACCAAACGGGTTCTTAGAAAGAACAAAAAAGTTTGGATCCGAAAAAGTATGCTTAGGCAATTCCTTCATTGAGCACAACATAATGAAGAGGAATTTGTATAATTTCAAATCCCTATTCTTATCGAAGAGAAAGAAGGAGAAAAACCGATATCTTCCTACTTGAAGAAGCTACAAACCAATGCAAAAAACTTACTCTTTATGACTAGGGATGGGCGGTTCTAGATTTCATATAGGTTCCATCTAGAACTTGAAACTTATCCATTAAAATAAATTCCTTATTTGTTGAAACCTTGGAACCTAACCTACACCTTGGGACTTAGAATCTATTTTATCACAAGTTTCAGGTCTATCCAGATTCTAATTGCATTATTGATTGAACGATTATAATTTATCACATTTAATGACTATTATTAGCTATTACAATTCATTGAACACGGCTTATATTTAGACAAATAAAAATATGAAAATGTTAACAAAGTAAAAGTCTCAATCATAAAATAAAAACTCAAACAACTGATTTCAGATTATATACTAATAATCAAATTGCCATGGAATACCATAAGATTGCACAAAGATATAGACCAAGAAAAACGTAAAAACTTATTTGAAATTCCAAATTCTAGATTCCGATTCTAGATCTCAAATTATACGTTTCTTTAGCCTAGAACTTGGAACTTATCCGTCAAAATAGGTTTCTCAATTTTTGAAATGTAGAACATCCTACATGCCTTGAAACCTGGAATTTGACAGGTTCTCATCGGTCTGATTTTCAAGTTCCAAGTTTTACCCCACCCTTACTTATGACATGCCACAAAATACTTTTTTTACCTAAATAATCATTAATTGTATAAACTTTATGTATAAAATTTAATTTTGTGTAATACCATTATAACTCCTTAAAGTAGTTAGATAATTTCTCCACGTGGCATTTAACTTTTGATATAGAGAAGTAAGCAATTAATCATGTATAGTAACTTTTTTCAGAATAGTTAATATCTTTTTGGCATATTTGAATAGCATGTACTTAGCAATTAGCTATTTTCTTTGTAAAGCTTAGTTTGTCCATTTTCGATAACCAGTAATATCTCAATATGCGCAATAGGATTCAATAGGAAATTCCAAATTTCATGCGACCACTAAATGCGTTCGTTAGATAAATTCTTATTTCTTGTGCGATTTAGATTACTAGTTAGATTAAAGCAAATCTAATAAATATCTGTTTAGTGGATGCTTATTCCAAATTGAGGGTGTACTTATTTTGAGAAATTTATAAAGGAAGTACTCATTTTTCCCTTTTTGATTAGGGATTATTTTAAACATGGATATCTTCTTTGATTCCGTTGACTAACCATTTTCGATAAACCAAATGAGTGAAAATTCAAATAACTAATTCATAAAAAATTCTTTCACTCAAGCAAAATCCTAAAAGTGAAAATGGGCAGCTTTTAGTAGATCGGGCCACGAAATCGAGTATAATTAAGCTCAAATTTCAAAAAAGGATTCAAAGTAAACTTATTTTCTCAAATAAGAACCCAAAGTGACAATTGTCTCAAATAAGAACCCAAAGTGGTTAAACTAGTCTCAAATAAGGACCTCAAATCGCGGGGCAGCCAAATGTTTGCCGGCCGACGAGCGTGTGGTATTTCTGGTGGCTAGAATAAGGGCAATTTTGTCAAAAAAATTAATAAAATTTAACAAACCCCTAAACTCTTCACGTTCTCACGCTTTCTTTTTCTTCGTTCACGTTGTAGAGCCTGTCACGGTCGGCCAAGCTGAGCTCACACGTCGCGGAGGCCGAGCTCACCGTCGCTGACAACGCCATGGTGCAACTCAGTATCGCCACGAGGAGAAGAAGAAGAAGCAGCGGCGCCGCCAGCAGCGAGCCGCCGCTACCGCGGCGAATCGTCTCCATTGCCTCCGAGCAAAGAGATCTTCGGGCGAGCTCAGCTGCTCGATTCCGTCATGGGAGTTTTGCGGAGGATCGCGAGAGAGGAAACCCTGAGAGCCGAGAGAGTAAGGTGGAATGCGAATGCACTTCCACGAACCCAACCAAGAGACACATAACATCTCGATCTCAAGGACCCACATCTTGGGCACAATGCGAATCCACTTCCACGGAGAGAAAGAGAGGGGCAAGCAAGGGAGGTGCTGGCACGTACCTTTAAAACTCGAGGAGTCAAGGATCTTGCTCCATTAACAAAGAATTTGGGTTCTCCGAGAGTAAGAGAGGACAAAGAGCCTAAAAGATGAAGTGCAGAAGAAGAAGAGCGTGAAGAGTTTGGGGCTTCTATTTTTTGAGTTTGTTAATTTCTATTAATTTTTTTGACAAAATTGCCCTTATTCCGGCCATCAGAAATGCCACACGCTTGTTGGCCGACGAACATTTGGCTGCCTGGCGATTTAAGGTCCTTATTTGAGACTGGTTAAATGCATTTGGATCCTCATTTGAGACAACGGCCACTTTGGATCCTTATTTGAGAAAATATGCTCACTTTGCGTCCTTTTTTGAAAATTTCCCAACAAAGAATAATGACATAAATGATCTATAGATTATAAAAATTAAATTGAACATATCTAAAAATTATAAATTACATTAAACAAATTAAAAGTTTGAAAATGACACGATACATTAGATTAAAATTCAAAACTCGTATTTGATAAATTTCAAATTTAAGAATCACGTTCCACACCGAATCAAAGGTCAAAACTGTGCAGCTCACCCAGAAAAAGGGGACGAACAGCGGAGGATCTCGTGACTCTCTTGCTTTTGTCTGCCTGTCTCTAAAGCTTCACGTGCAGTTCTTTTGGCCAAGATTCCGACAAATGGTCGTACGCCGACAGGCCCCACGCAAAAAGATTTAATCTTGTATTTCCTCGACCTGCCCTTGATAAATACATCCAAAATCTCCCCCCCTTTTTTTATTTGTTTCTTCCATTTTAATTTTGTCATTCGTCTGATTACTTAATTTTCAGGTAACATGGCCGATTTTTTAAGTGCCGAAATTCCTTTTTTTTTTTTACAATGAAGTTTATACACACGAAGGTGCTGGGACCGGAGAGTAATGGGGACATCGTGCAGGCAAATGGGAAATGGTCTCGAGAAGGGTGGTCGTGGTTGAGGCAAGGCAGCCCATGACCTTGCCCGCCGACATGCTCTTCGTCTTCCCCTAAATCTTTAATTGTTTCTTTTTTCAATGCATTGGCATTGCCGTGCTAGCAAGATGGCAAAATTAAATAAGGTTAGGCTTGATTAGACATAAATTATTACAAGATGGTTGTAGAGTTAAATGACTGAAATTATATTCAAGACGAGTCTTTTAAAAACAGATGATCTAACCCCGCCAAGTTTTGAAGCAAAATCTGGCCATGGCAGCCACAAGCTTCAAGGTCGAATCTAGTTTCTAGGCTCGCGACTGCCATGGCTGCTCAAGCTTGAAGCTTGGCCTAAGGGTATGCAACATGGAGGCAAAGGACGGAGAGTGGAGGAGAGTCTTGAGCGGTTGGAGGTGGCAGAATTAATAATATTAGTATTGAAGACAATCTTCGAGCTCATCCCATGCTTGAATTATTGCTCGAGTAGATGATGAAGAAGAAGTGTTTGCGATGTTGATAATGCTACTACTCGGACCAAATTTAAGCGAAATTAGCCACACTACTCGAGCTCGATGACATCTAGGCTAAATTCCACTTGCATCATGCAAGGTCAGTGCCCCTTGCCGGCAAAGTTGAGACAAGGTGGTGACGTTACCATCTACAATCTCTCTCCTTTGCATCAAGTTTTTTTGTTTTTTAATCTTTTTTAATGTTACTTTATATCGATATTGATTGTTCTTGAGAAATATTAATAATGTTAGATAAGATTCATATTGGGTTTTTAACAATAGTTCTTTATGGAATCGTGACGATAGGTAAGTTTGAGATTATTTATGTCGTAGATTGAAAATTTGTGATAAACATGTCGTATAGTTGTATTTTGGGAGAGGTTTTGGCAACATTTTCTATATATATCCAATCAACCGTTAAAATGAATAAAAAAGAAAAAGAAAGAAGAGAGTGAATAAATGGGATGAAAATAAAAGGGGTAGTTTGGTCAGGAATGTCGCCGTCAAGAGCATCGCAGTCAGGTCAGGTGCTTTTCCGGCGAGTCGCGCCACGACTTCGGTTATACCGCTCCCTCCCTCTCTCTCTCACTCCTCTCTCTCTCTCTCTCTCTACACGGAGCGTATTTTGGTTCTCCTCGGTCGCGCCCCTGCGGCGATGGCGGTCAGTTCTCGCGAGCAGGTGAAGTCGCGCTTTCGCTCTCGACTCTTGCGTTTTTCGCTCCACATTGTCTCTGATTCACGGCAATGGTGGTTCTTTTCTCCTGAATTCTCCTGCTCGTTCTGTGCTACCCGTGAAGTGTGATGGCTGGGGGTGAAAGATGAGGGAAGTTGGGGCCTGAACTCTGTCCTTGTTTTGGGAAAATTTGAAGTCTTGATGTTTTTGAGAGAGTTGAGGAGTGTGTGTATGCTTGTATGAGCTTGAAGATGCGAAATGAAGCTCAAGCTCAACTGGGGGTCTAGTTCTGCCAATGAGCCAATTATGGCTTCTATGATCTTTTAGGTTTGGTGAAGAAATTTGCCTGACTTGCCCTCCTTGATATGTGCTGGTGATCTCTGATGTTTTCCCAATGCCAATGTCTAGCTACTGTAGTGAGTGGAGATTATTTGTCCATGCGCAAGCATCGCCGCATCCTGATTGGAGAGTTTTTCCACAGGAAAGAGCATGCTTCCCGGTGATTGCGGATGCGAGCCACGATCTTCCCATTGGTTGTCAGTGCTACCGCGCGCTAGATTCGATTATTGAGGAAGACAGCCAACACTGTCAGCTTGGTAATTAGCTTTGGAGACATCATGTAAGATGTTAAACAATGTTCCAGTGATAAATTCTCATTAAGCTTCTTCGGCCTTTGATCCAGGTTTGTACCCAGTGTTCATTGACGAGGCTTCACTTCCGATGAAATTAAACTGCCCCTTTCACCATTCACAAGTGCCGGTAAGTAATGATGAGGTTCTATTTTTATTGAGAATCACATAAATGAGCACTTTCATTGTATTCAGTCATTATCTCTATGGACATTAACTTTGGCCTTCACAGATTAGCCCTGTCATTTGGCATTCCGTTTATTTGAAATGAGATTGGAAAAAATATGTTGGTGCAGGACAATGATGTCTATAGCATTTCCATGTTGCCTGAGGAAGACGAGATGAGTTCACAATGTGGATCAAAGCTGGCAGTCCTTAGCTTACTAGAAGTTCAAGATCCATGTGAAAACCAGATATGCTTTGATGGCCACGCAAATTGTGAAGATTGCTTCGGCTTTCAAAAGGAAAGCTTAGAAGCTTATCCACAGTGTGTCATAGATATAGATATCGAGAAGGAAACTGGGGAAGAATCTAAACCCCAAGAGGAATCTCATGGGAACAAAAACAGTGATAGTTTACTTTCTGTAAGTGCAGCTATATCATATTTTACTTACAGATAAAGCAAGGTACTACATAAAAAACAAGTTCAAAATCTTTTGTAACTTTTTTTGTCTTTGATTAGATCCTTCATTTCATATGACATTCGATATTAAGGTCTTTTTTGGGGAATGTTTTATAAACTCTTCATCTCAAAGCTGGGTGTGAAAATCATTTCTTAAGGTACTTACTCTGTAGCATGGTATAACAACTTTTTGATGATAATTAGGCCATTCATTGTTGCTTATATTGGATTTTGGCCACTCACAGAACACTCCAAGGGTCTTGCAGAGACAAGTGAGCTTGAAGACAGGTGAAAAGTTAGCTCAACTACTAATGGATCACAGCGCAATGTTGCTGAAGCTTCCTAATAAAGGTATGAGCTCGAAGACACTGTGACACTATCTTTCTTCTGGTGCTTTCTGGTAATCTTTTAATTGGATATTTTGATGCTACTTGTAGCAACTAATTTAGTAGGTCTTTAGTACATTGTTCCTTTTAGCTTTTTGACTTTCTCTTTCACTAGAATCTGAATATAGACTTTTATTTTATGTTGAGCACCTTAAATCTTTAAAAATATTTAGGACACGTCTGGATCCGACTTTCATATTTACTTTTAGATAAATTTTAATCTTGCGGCCAAAGAGATTTTGACTTTTTTCACCATTTAAACCTGTCAAATGGACTTACTGCTCTATGTATGTGAACTCAGGACTAATCTAAACCTTGACTCTTTGTGCATCTCTCTGACTTCTTGTACACAGAAATTATGACATTCTGGTTGAAGATGTTGCTGCACAATCTTACTGAAATAATTATCAGATCTCTTAACAAATCAATGTTTCAAAGAATTTTACTTGGCATAGAATTTGCAGAGTATAAAATAAATGAGCTCTTTGTAAGTATCAATTCAGAACTCAGCCATTAAACTAACAGATCTGCTTAACCAATCCAGCGGAGCAACATTCTGCCTGTCTATTTTTTACATGACAATGTGCTCATCCAACAGACTCAACTTGCATTTGGAGTTGTCTATTTCATCAATGTAAAACAAGTTCTTGTCAACAACTTTAAGCTTTTCAAAAGGAAAATAAAAACAATTTACGCTTCTCTAGATATCTGCATTTAATTGTTTCTCTCTTCTAATGGATTTTGCCTTGCCAGTCTTAAAGTCTGTATCATATTTTGTACAATGCTGATGCTATTGCTAAGCTTGGAAGTTTGTCCTATGCTGTTTTATTTATTTATTTTTCATTTTTTCATTTTTATGTTACAGAAAAGCCAGTTACAGAGAGGTTTCATGATTCCTCAAACAACAGATGGAGAAGATACAAGCGTGCTGCCTCATTTGATTCCAGGAAAATTGTCATCCTCTTCTCCATCTTGTAAGCTTTAATTTCATTGCAGTTGAAGACAGCCTCAATTAATTGTTCTAGTTTCTGCAGTCGTTTCTGCTGCAGAACCTATCCCAAGCTCTTTATTCTTCATCGTAAGAGCATGCTCCATGTCCAGTATTCAAGGCACTTGTTATGCATACTTAGATGATTAAATATAGTAAGGAAATGTTTGAATTCCAAAGATGACATATCTCAAGAAATGTCACCATATTTTAAGGCCATGTCTTTTATTTAGTTGCTCAACAAGTTTCCTGTTGTTGTGGTTGCAGGTCAAGCTTTGGGACGTTGGTCCTCATTTATCTAACCCTCAGAGTTAGGCAGAATGGTACTGGGTTTGAGCACAGCTTGTGACAGTTTGATGCTATTCTGTTATGTTTAGAATTGGCTGTTGCAGATCTCTCTTTCCTGTTTCTTTCTAGTGTGAGTATTACTAGGCTTGTATGTACATAGATGATTCTGCTCGACTGCTTTGGACTTGGATTGTTTGGTAATGCTTACTGTGATTAAATGTTGGCAAAAGCTATATCTTATCATGCCCATGGTCTTTCAGAAATGAACTTCATGAGGATCATTCGACCTTTGCGTCATATAAAACTTTATGTTCATTTCAGTAGGAAAAAAGGCACACTTTTGGAAGCCATTAATTGGTACCACTTTGTCATTGTTCTGTCTATATGCACGTCATTCTCAATTGACCTGCGGAACTACTGTGGCCATCGACCTGAAGTGAATAATGCGCTCTCAAAATGATCATCACATAGCATGTAATCACAGTACACTCGGACAGGGAAATGGGCAATACCATTTTGGCATATTGACAGAGTGAGAAAATCAAACAGTTTTAGACAGTGTAGCAAGCTGCTTAGCTGCTTAGTGGTGAAATAATGTGCAATAAATTCTCTCGTTCTCCAAGAGATGACAAACCATTAATGAGCACTACAAAGTTGTTGTAAGACAATGTTTTTGTCTGGCCAAAGAAGAGGACAAGGATTATTACTATCGACTATAGGTTGTCTGTGGGGATCCACGTTCGAATCATAGATAGGTCGGAGAAGTGGGAGGGATGGTTGCAAATGAGGACAAACGGTCATTGATAGTCTCTAATGGTGCAATGCATGATGTTCATTACATATTTACTTTTCTCAGAAGTCTTCTTTTGCTCTCTCAAAGTTCCTTTTTTCCTTTACCTTGTGCTAAACAGCATTTCCCCCCCTCCAAAATAGCCATGTTAGGAAGTTCATCAAAATTCTTAAGCCAAAGCTGATCATAGGTTTGGCAGCCTGCTTGCCCACCTAGGCTAATTATTATTGGAACACTTTAGATAGACTCAGACAAGCTCATCCTTTCTAGTGTTTGTGTCCGCCTAACCTCAAGTACTTAGGAAAAATATACGATATTTTTCGTTTCGTGGGCAGTTTAAGCTCAATTTTTGAATCCGCCCGCCCACTGATCAGGCATTTGGAGCAATTGAGGCCTTAGCCATTAAAGCAGACAGTAAGATTTTTGTAAAAAGAAAAAGACATTCACGTGAAATAAAATAAGTAACAAGAGAGACAAAAACGTTGCATTTTCAAGTTTTCCAGTAGACAGAAGAAGGATCTTCTGAGACTACAAATGGAGAATTTAATGATCCAGTTGTAATCCACAGAACAAAAAATGAGATTGCACTCCATCTGACTAAGCTCCCTTTTACAAGCATAAGCAAAGCAATTGCATTTTTCCTATTCAATTTCACCTGCTGTCTAGATCGCTTTCATCATGGACCAAGTAATGTGGGGAGAACATGAAACCCATGACATAAAAAATTGAATTGAAAAAGGGAAAAAGAAGAAAAAGAAGAAAACCTGTGAACTTCCTTCTAGTAAGAACAAAAGTGCACTTAACAAGGGCAACCTCCTCCTTGATTCTCGTTCTGGGAAGAATTTACGGTGGGCTTCAGATTTACATCAACCATGTCTTCCTGCTTCGTAGAGTTGAGTGTCTCCATCCCCGGCAAGGCTGCAGCAATCTTTCGGAATAGAGGCTGCAGTTCCCAAAACGAAAAGCAAATTTAAGAAAACGAACAGAGACACCCCGCTGTCATTACATTTATAAGCAGGTGCAAACTGAGGATAACAGAGGTACACCATTGCACCGTGTAAATATGCATGCATGTTCAAGAAAGAAGTTGACAGTTGACACTCTGAGATCAATAAAATCCATAGAGAAATAAAAGAAGATCCTTGGCAAATCATTCTTTGAAAAGTTCTTCAGCTGAATTAATAACAAACAGAAAAATTAGTCAAGAATGCACTTTTGTTACCTTAATATTAAATCCTGCTTTTGCACTGGTTTCAATGAACATTACTCCAAACTCACGGGCTTTGGCATCTCCGTCCTCTATCGAGACTTGCCTGTGAGATTTCCATCACAGATCATTTGATTTAGTATATTATTTACCATTCTAAGTACGCCGCGGATCATCTCAATTTGCTGCAGAATACAATTCAAACCAAGAGAAGATCCATACTCGAATTTGACCATGAGTCTAAGTCTCATCCAAAAATTCAAACGTAAGCCATTATAGTCTTTTGAAGTGAAGTACATTCCATATTCTTGTAAACTGGAAGGGAAGTTCTTTGTCAAATGTCATGTTCATGATAACTTGGCCAGCAAATCCACTTAAGCATGACAAGTTCTGTGCTTCTTGCAGGAAAAAAACGTTCTATCATCTTATTTGGAAATAGGCATCAAAGATTGGAGAAACATAAACAATCTCAATAGGAAAATGTTGGAAGCACATGGCACTGATCAGGACAGAGCTCCAACCAGAATGATCTAGCATCTCTAATGATGCCTTCAACTAATTTTAAAATTAAACAGAGACAAGAATATGCTGCACACAAGTTTGAAGAGATTCAGAGTTATTAGGTATCCTACCTCTTATCAACCAGATCAGTTTTGTTCCCAACAAGAACGATGATTACGTCACTCCCTCTTTCAGTCCTAACTTCCTCAATCCACTTGGAAGTGTTCAGAAAGGATTGCCTATCTGGAACATGACACTACAGTGAGGTCCTTACCAAACATTCAGTTGACAAGATAAGTCACTAATTTGAGCAAATAATTGTCAGAAAGATTTCCTTGATTCAAATCAATGCAAAAACAATTCCAAAACAAGAAATAAACAGATCCACACAAACTCCAGTCCATATTATAAGTAATTCTTGTCCCCTGGACACAGTCAATACTCCAAATTCTAGTTTCCTTTGCAATTCTTGCATTAAATGTGAAACTTTGACAAGATAACTAAGTGTTCAAAAAATTTCTTTCTCTACTGATACTGTCTACTTCATAAATTAACAGGATAACCAAGTGTTCAAAAATTTCTTCCTCAACTGATACTTACTGGCTACATCATACACGATAACTGCAACAGATGAATCTCTAATGTAACTTGGGATGAGACTGCGGAATCTCTCCTGTCCAGCAGTATCCCTGGGTTCAAAAAAGTCAAGGATGTGATATACGAAAATGTGTAGAAATTGAGCAATGCCGCATTGATTTAACGTATAATAAAAGATCAAACATCCCATCTGTATACTCAACAGTAAACTTTGTAAACCATATTGATTAGCTCTGAAGAGACTGTTTGATATGAACTTAGGAGAGAAAAAACACGTATCCAAGTGCAACATTTTCTTGGTCTGCAACACCAGCGCAGTATGAGCATTTTCACTATTTCTTTTATCTCTGTTATTCATTTAGGATTGAACTGATTTCAGTATTAGTTAGATCCTCCGCCTTTTCCGCCCATCAATATCAATAGTGCCTGGTATTACCCATTTCAATTCAGACAAATTTGCAAGTTAGGGATATGAAATAGCAGGACTCATGAGGCTGGTACTCTACCAAAGCTGCAACCGCACTGTTCGATCCTCGAGGTACATTGTCTTCGACAGAAAATCAATCCCAATGGTGGCCTGCAGTTCAGACAGCTTGAGAAGTGAGCTCGTGCATATCACGGAACGGAAATCCCATCTCAAAAGAATCCCACTAAATAAAGTTCCCATTTTCCTTTTTCACATTTGGATGCGAAGTTCGTGACATCTCAACTGTGACGATAGAAATACGTGAACACTAACCACCGAAGCAAATACCGCTTTATCTTGATAACTGGCCCAGTTTGCATATATCGAAAAGCTTCGTCTTTGTCCGCTACGATGAAATAAGTAAATAAAAAGCTGAAAGTTGCGGACTCGTGATCAATGTACTGGCTCTTTCTAATCCTAGTTTGAGGTATCAGTTCACAGAAAGCCATCACATGCTTATTAATTCAGCAGATCAAAGCAACTTAAGAGTCTCAAAACCCTCGGTTGCAGAATTTTCTCTCACATGGATGAATAACGGTTTATATTCCATCAAAGTCGAAGGCCTTTCGCACGATGATGATGATGATGATGATGATGATGCAATGACAGGCCTCGAGATTTGGAAACATACGTAGGAACGCCCGACTCCGAACTCTCGACAATCGCATACACGGTTTCAACCATCGCACGCGATCGACACCACAATTCACAAAACGTCCGACGTCAAACGGCAACAAAGGCGGATTCCAGGTCCTACACCAACAGAATCCCGCCGCATACATGGGGGCACATGCACGTACGAGCCCTAAACGATCGATCGGGATGGGAAAACTAAGTGAAGATGGAATGGCGTGGGGAAGGACCTGGTAAGTGGTGTCGAACTTGTCGTACATGAAGCGGGTGATGATGCTGGTCTTGCCGACCGATTGATCGCCGAGGAAGACGAGCTTGTACTTGGCGAGAGGGGACACGTTCGCCATCTTCCTTCCTTCCTTCCTCCTCACAAATCGCGGTTTCAGATCTGAATCTGACGAGCAGAAAATCACGCGAGCGAGAAGGAGAGGTGGCGAGGAGGAGGGAACTTTTGAGTGCGGTCGTTATTCGTGGCTTCCTTGTAAGTTCGGGAGAGAGAGAGAGAGAGAGAGAGAGAGAGAGGAGAAACCGCCATGCACGACGAAGATGGCCACGTCGTCATCATCTTTACGCAAGGTGGTCATGGTCGACGCCTTTGAATTCAACATTTACTTCCCCTTCTTTTTCTCGGACTATTATGCCCCCCGCCTCTTCTCCGCCTTTGACGATTATACCCCTCCTTCGTCTCCCTGGCTCGGCCGGCACCGCTTCCAGTTTCTCTCCAACTCACGCTTCCACAAGCACCCGGTGAACCGGCCGGTCATGGCGCCTGAGAAGAAGCCGAATTTTATGCGTCAATGACGTGGCTAATGATAGTGTGTTTTATTTTCTGGGCATGATACGTATTCGACTTTTTTTATTTGGATTTTGAAACCTTATCTTTTTTAGTTTGCTACTTCTACATGTGTCATTATTAAATGATGTGATAGTCATATGAAATTCCTGTTACGAGCCTCTAATCTTTATATTACAGTACCGGTAATTCAAATATCACTCAGTTCTTTTCATTAGCGATTGTGCCCATGCAACCTAACCAAAGCGAAGAAAGAAAAATGCTTGCTCACATCGATCCCAATTCGGCAAGGGTGAGCTCACCGATCCATTGGTGAGGCTAGCTGGGCGGCCCTCACCCAGTGACAACAGGCAAGCTTGCCCTTAGTTCGGCCCTCTCCTCTAGCCGGTCGCCAGAAGGAGGAGGAAGGAGGGGAAAAAAAGAGAAAGGAAAAAAAAAGAAAAGATCAAAAAATTAATAAAAGAATTTGAAAGAATAAAATAATATTAAAAAATTATTCGTCGATGCTAGCCGGCCAAATTTGACTAAATGAACTAAATTGGCATAATTGCAAAAGATTTATGACTCAACTGACACAATTCCAATTAATTTATAACTTTTTTAGTAATTTTCCCTGTTGGCGAACATAAAGACAACGATGTCTCTCAAAACAAAGATCACTACAAAAGGTTGCAAGTTAAAGTAAAAGACATATCATCAGCCTTCGTCTACATAGCAAAAACAAGCATCGCCTGTCTCGAAACATGTGAGCCCAAATCATTTTCCGCGCTAGACAAGGTGAATCCCGCATAGGTCTCACCACACCCAGCTGTACATATGAGCCGGGTGACCCACCACCCGTGACGATACCTATGGACTGAACTCGCGTGCACCAAAACAAGCGATAGTTTTCTCTATTGAAAGGTGTCGTCAGAATTTAAGTTTCCGGGCCAACGAGGTGTTTTTCATCATCAGATGATCATCCCTTTATCTTAACTCCCGTTAACAATTGTTGAATTTGTTTTAAAATCCATTAACCATTCCAAATTCCTTTACTTGATATTCAATCTAATTGCTCAAGCGAAGACTATGACTGTTTCATCATATTATGCATAGCATTCCAATTCGCTGGCTACAAACTATTATGTGAAACGAAGCACTCATGCAATCCATCATGTCCCACAGCCACTTCAGTTGCCAATGAGCATAAACTACGCACCAATATTCACTCACGTTTTTTTTTTTGTGTTGATACAAAGTCAGCTGCTATTGCCTCAGATAAAAGCACTGTCTTAGCCTTCCCATGGGCAACGGAAGAACAGTTTTGAGACGATCTGCTGCCTGTAGATAGCTTCCAGTGCAGCATTGAGGCTACCTCAGTTGGTCTCTAACGTTTTGTTCATCAGATTGCTCTCTCACATTGCCACACATTTGGGAAATCTACCACATTACCTGCATAAAAAATTGGATGGCTTGAAAATCGAAGATTGGAAAAAGGGACAATAGCATTAGAGTCTGCTAATACCAATGGGTAGATGTAACACAGAAATAGCACGCCGCATGCAATAATGAAGTGAGAACAATATAGAATATAGAACTACATATGCATTCAACACACTAGCTCTATCCTTCAATAAATCTCAAACTATGCACATGAAAGTATAATAAAAAGAAAATATGTAGGATATCGGTATCATGGAGAACAGGAACTAGATGTTAGTGTCTTTGAGGGTAACGGTCCCTCAACATCACTCATACTTAGCACTCACAGTACTTGAAGTAACATATACAGCAGCAACAATAACATAATAGCAATGACAGCAGCAAGAACAATAAGACAAAATGCAACCGTTTTGCTTTTTCCTCCCCCGCGAAAAAAAAAACCAAAAAAAAAGGGAAAAAACAGAGAAAATGCAAACTTACCTTTTATCATACATCTTTTGTCATGGGACTTCCACATCAGAAAAGGCTCAAACTATCATCCAACCCCTAACTACTTTTCCACTGAATGCCTGCCATTTTTGCTTGAAGATGATGAAATACCTTGCTCGATACACTGCAAATGGGAATTGAAATGAGCAGAGAAAAAAATTTTTTAGGCCCTCAGAATAATCATATTTTAAAGCAAAAGTTACCAATATTAGCATGCTGCAAGTTCCCGAGCTCAACAATATTGTAGAAGCACGAGTCTGAATATATATAGTGTCATTCAAAGGCTGCAGATATAATCTACTAAATGTGACTTTTTCCAGAGTCAACTGCTTTCTTAGGAAGGGAACATCACCAGCTATACCATTATGCATATACTAAGATAAGATTTCATTCCAAGTCTGCAAAAGAAATATAATCATTGTAACCTTTTTCACATTCACTTGTCTTCTTCAAAAGAGAATATTGCAAACTGAACAAAACTTCAGCCGACCAAAATCAGTCACTCCAAATTCTGTGTACTTTGTGCATCATGCATGTGAACATGCTTCCAAGTGTATATAATTTGTCTGACCTCACTGTTCAACACGAGGAAGGTAATTGTGAAGAAAATACCTGAAGAAGATGGCTGTGAAGATATCTAATGTTTGCGGGAAAGTTGTTGCAGAAACATCAACAACCGACAAACCCTGTGGAAGAACAAAAGAATTAAGGAGCAGAAAATGTGAGAACAAATATAGAATAGCGGTTCCTTCAGCACTGGATCATAATGCGAACAAGGCATGAAAATATGCCAGTGTCTATAAAAATATCCTTTAACTTGCTGTCCAGTGGAATCCATTCATCATGTAATACCATATAGTGAGGCTCAATCAATAGACATGAGTTTTCAAATAGCTTAAGTTTGCATGTGCACTTCCTCCATGTGACCTTTCTAACCAAGAACACCAAGAACCATACTATCAAAAGAATTGACTCCTTACTCTCTTTAAGTTCGCGCTAATGGATTAGCTTTGATAGCAAAAGAGCTTTATGCTCGGTAGAGCCATGATCATAGGTCAAAACACTTATAGGATAGGAATAAAGAGTAGAAAGCACCTAGTTTTACTAAGAGTTACTCATGAATCTGCAAACCTGGTTTTCAAACGAGCAAAGATAATCTTGAATAGTCTTTAAGTTGGCTATCAGCCTATCCTTGTCCTGCAAAGGACAGAAAAAACTGTCAAATAGACAAAACATGAAGGTGCAAACATCCATAATGAAGAAAAGAACATTAGCATAAATTTACAAAACAACATGCTCATGATTTGAAATCGACCATAACAACAGGAAGCTGAAGAAAAA
This sequence comes from Corymbia calophylla, assembly GCA_014182845.1. Taxonomy (NCBI): domain Eukaryota; kingdom Viridiplantae; phylum Streptophyta; class Magnoliopsida; order Myrtales; family Myrtaceae; genus Corymbia; species Corymbia calophylla. The sequence continues at coordinate 44,708,182 of CM024700.1, read as the reverse complement.
TGGAGATCAGAATGCCTAAACCAGGGCAAAACCAGATACTGCATCTATTAGATAGTTGGATTGACTTAGGACACTTCCTTTGTAGACTATGGAACAAGACAAACAGACATGAGACACTAGCAGGCCAAGAAAATGGCAACAAAACATCAGCTTGACAAACCATTCAATTAATTGATACTTGTCAAGTTAATCTTTTTTCCTTTCTCACCTTCAAGGTCATCTAAATTTTCTTTATAGCCTTCATGACAATCAACCAGTAGGCACAGACACTAGTTATAAACAAGGCCAAGGAATACAACTTAAAAGCCATTTCTGAAAGATGTGCAGCATACGAAATTCACAGAAAGAGGACTTAAATATTGCCTGCAGTCTTCTTTTTCCACTTCAAGAACAGTTACCAGAAAATATCAGCAATGAAATTGCAATTTTGCTTAACGTAAGCCATAATGACTTCATTGGAACAAGTCAAGTTTCTTAATGTTATGGTTTATCCTAGAAAAAATTGCATCGATACACGAAGAGAGCCTTATACTGCGGCCTTTATATTATATTCATGCTTCAGTTACTGACTTGACGTCCTCCAGAGTGATTCTCTATTTGAGAATCTTCATTAGTACCTATTTTTTAGATCAAACAAAAAGGAAAGCTGCTTTTTCAATTACAACACATCATACCATCAACAATTTATTGAAAATGGTTTCTCTCCCCTTCAATCTATATTCCCATGTAACAAGAAATATCTCTATACAATATTACAAACTTTTATCATGTATTAATTACACAGCATTAATGATCAAGATTATAGTCTCGACAATCTACAATTTTTATTAGCAAATAAAACTATAATTATTGCATGAAAGTATATAAATATTGTTTAATAAAAAATATAATTTCTTAAAAATATTATAATGTCAAAGACATGAAATTAGAAGGTCACCACGACAAAACCAATGCATGATACCAGGAAAAAAAAAAAAACTGGTATTGCAAAACTATGAAGATGACCATTAAATTATTCATCTAAATTTAATTATGAAAAATTGGATATGAACCATGCATTGCATGAGCATGACATAGTGGCCAGATACAATAGTATCACCGTATGAACATGTTGTGGGTGTGCCGCATTCCAAAACAAAAATGACCCACACCACTCCTTGCTACCACTTATACCCACTAGTACCTTCATCACTCAAAAACTGAATTTGTCCCTATAGGGAAAACTGCCTTATCAATTTCTCTGCCTTCACTGAATATGTTTCAGCTATCACACACTCTTTGGTGTAAAGCTAAGGTGACATTTTAGCCTTACACATCACAAATAGATACCTGGACATCTCAAGAGGATATCTTTTTTGTCCTCATCAGTAACTCTTTTTCATTAACACTTACTAGCAAGATTGCATCTTCAAAGAAACCCAGATATGTACTTCCATGTGCTAATATAACTCATCAACTAGATGCAAATACATATTATATTTTGTACTAAGAAACTTCAAGAAGTCATTAGTCATACCTCAATAAGACATTTACCACTAAATGTCCGTGTTGAGATCCATTCCTCCAATAATGCCTGCAGACAAACGGACCAGTATGACATATGAGGAAACTGGATGTTAAATAACACATCAAAATCACAAGTATTGTTAACTCTCCAACCAAAAAGCAATTTGGTATTGCAATCTTATTAGCTGATAGACCAAAAGCTTAGGAGAACTAATGACCTGTAACCAAGTAAATCCTTTTCTGTATGATTACTTTTAAGAGGTACCAAGGTAACAAACTATTGCATCAGCAGTGTCTCCAGGGGAAGCGGTAAAAATGCTAACCCAGAACCGCAAATGCTGGCAAGCATCTTCCTGTCAGCCCACAATTGCTCAGTGGGAACAACCCCTAAAATGGCTATAATTGACAAAATACAGACGCAAGTTCTGCCCAGAAGAGAAGTCTCTTTGATTCTTTTGAAATATTCTTGACATCGGCAAAGGCTAAGGGAGCAGGGCAAAATGATATTCCAAATATTTGCCATCTGTTAATACAACCCCTTTAGTATTTTTACCATTCTGCCAACTTCTTCACATAGAGCACTTGGTCGAAGTTTCTTTGACTAATTAAGAGGTTAGAGACCGGGGAACAAAATTTTTTAAAACTGTTGCCTACAGTCAATGCACAAGTTCCTTTGATATATTAACCATTGGGCCACGTTCCTCATGTATGAAACATGAGTTGAACCTGGGATACCAGCTTTCACTGCTTCTACATTGCATGATGCTAAGAATGTGCTGGATATACATTGTAGCTTCTTTCCAGAAAGCTAAAACCTTATTAACAAAAATTCCACTTAACATGCATTAGAGCACACATAGGACTTCCGATCCTGACAACTTTTCTTACTTTCATTTTATCTATTTCATTTATATATTGTCTTCTTGATATAATTATGTCAAAAAATTGGGATTTATGTGTAAGGCTCAACTTACATGCAAGAGAGCTAAGCATATCCTAAATGTCCATACTCAACCTGTTTCCTGACGACTTCAGCTTTCTGGAATACTGATCCTAACACGACTAATTGTATACGCACTATGAGTTTATCTTTTAGGAACAGGGGTAAGAATTTTATATGATCTTAAGCAAAAGAAGAGTGAGAAGTAAATAAAGATCATACAGCATAAAAAGAAAGGGAGCAAAAGGACATTAAAAACAGTGTTACTACTTCCAGAGATAAAAGCTAGATAGATCAATGAGGATGTGACATTTGGCGTCCAAAAAGTGTTTTGCAATGGTAGCAAGCTGTAACTTTTACAGGCCACAGCAACACATCAAGGAACAAAGATCTACCGAACTTTATTCTGGCAACAATACTGGCAACTGCTTATAATATTGAATAAAAAGAAAATTAAAAAAGTCTGTTAAACCTTATGATCAAATTCTGCCATCCTTAAAACTATAGGAACAATTATTGGTTCAGCACCAGACTTTTCTTTCCTAGTCACCATAGTTTTTTCTTCCTCTGCATCCTTGACATTTTGACCTGGAATGGCAAAATTCAGAAGGCAAATAAGAAAGCTTTACCAGGAATATCAGCATCTTTTAATCTAATACATTTAGGCATTGCCACCAACATGAATGAATGTCTCGATTATTCTATGGAATCAGTCTTTATCTAGCTGCACAAATTTAGAACGAGAGAATAAGGAACCAAAGACCATGGAGGACTTCTTTCCACGACCGCATGAAAAACGATATAATTTTAAATCCACAGAGAGGATAGGGAAAATGAAAGCAGATGAAATGAAACATGGGTCTTACATTCAGTCCCTTTTCCAGCAAGGTGCATAGATTCCAAAGAAACTGACACTTTAGGCAACTGGTCAACATCAACCTCTTCAACATTCGCTTGCCCAAGAGAACTATTGCTATTCTCATCATGACTATTACAGATAGTTGACAAATTATTTTCCATTTGAGTGGCAGTAACACCATCTGATGTAACAGGTAAGGGTTTTGCCTCTTTGCTCTTTGCTGGATCATCAGCAGGTGATTTGTTCTCGTCATCCATTAAATAAATGCTTGGGTCCAGATGTATTCCCTGATGGCAAACATTAAGCACCACTTATGGAATTTTATTTTGCACAAAATATAGTGTAATGATGGGAAGCTAAAATAGCGCTCAAGAGAACAATATTATAATAAAATAAATAAATAAATAAAAGGGGATTGGGGGTATAGCAACTTTCCATTACCAGTGGAGCAGGAAGGTATATTAGAAGGTAGATTGTATTTCCCTGAACAAGTCTTAAGCTTGGTTTTAGAGTGAAAGTTCCACTATTCTATCATTTTCTTTTCAAAGCTCACTATTCTATCAAATTTTGAAATGAGGATTCAGAGAGTGGTCCATTTCTGTTCCGTGTCTCATGACAAGGAACAGGAACAATTTGCTTGCAGTTTTGCATTCAAATTCGAAGCTTCAATTCTTGACATGCTTGACATCTTATCTATGGCAATTCTCCTATGGTCTCATAAGCAGCGGTATTGCACAAAAAGATTATGTGACAATAAAAATTCATTATGAAAAATGTTAATATGTCCATACCTCAATAATAATCGGCTTACCATCTTTCATTGCCTTCTTTAAATCGCCAGCAAGGCCTAGAGGATAGATTAATAGCACAGGAATTACGACCAATTGCTAAAAAGGCACTGAAAGTAAAATTTTAGCAGAAAATATCTAATGACTTGCTTTGTGTAGAGTATAGCATATAATCTGCTGGTAATGGGGAATAAAGTTAGAGAACTGAAGAAAAGGCCGAGAAAGGGATCAGAGAGATTACCTTTACGAACAATTCTGCATTCTCTACAAAATTCTATAATCAGCTCCTTGGGTGAACTATAGTCTCTTGCCCAAACGGGAATGGATGCTAGTGGTGCACTGATAGTAAATTGTGCATGAGATTCTGGCTCATTGTGATAAATTTTCATAACTGAAAGCATGTTAAACAAAAGGAAAAGTATCCTGGTAGACGAAAGCTTACTCTGTTGAGGTTCTCAGAAGCTCATATACCATATCTGTCTGCATGTATGGAATTTAGAAATAGAAAGAAAACTATGAGACAAATTGCCTTTGCAGAAAAAGTCCACGAAATCGAGGGGGAAAGTTATTACCTGTAAGACATTTGGCAAATTCAATCTCTGAGCAAGCTGTGTTGCAATGGTCGATTTACCAACACAGGCAGTCCCACACACTAGGATAACCAAAGGCACTCTCTGATGGTGAAATCTGGAAAGAGAATTAATCCCAGGTTTAGAATAAACTCCATGAAACCTCCTGACATTTTTCTTTGAGCCATTTACTCTTATTTTACAATTACGTGGAACACCATCTTCTTAAATTAGCTTGCCTTCACTTTGAGAAAATATGTAACCAGAAACAACTCACAGAAAACAAGAAATAGGATATTTTTAACCTTCAAAGTTCATTATTGTTGATTATTGGAAGCTAATATACACATAGAACCAAACAAGAGAAAGAAAGAGATAGGCACAAGGAAAATAATCATGCTGCTGTTTACTTATATTTGACAAACTCTAAACAACAATGGCATTGCAAAGAAATTCTCAGAACAACAGTTAAATGGTTCTTGTGTACTCATTGAGATGCACTGCACATCTTGCAATGAGGAGGCATGCATTTCACAGACCATGAAAACTACATAGAAATTGGTCAAAGATATAGAGAGTTTTCTAGCCATGAATTCACCCTTCAATTCTCAAGTGCAAGGCATTGCATTTCTTACATTCAACGTTACAAAAATACTCAAAGGAAATGCGCCCCCCCCCATATTGCTCATATCATCACAAGAACAAAAAGACCAGGCCAATTATAATCTTACTACATGTTTTGGAAAGAAAAGGTTTGGAAGGAGGTGACACATGTTCTAATAGAGCTTAATTACCTAGTCATCATTTTGTAACGATTTATATACTCCTCTCCATAACCCCGCCGTTCCATGAGCTGCATTAGAAAAGCAAAATGGAAGGAAACTAAGTAAAGTTCAAAAGTCATAGTAATTAAATTAAAGCTTATAATTTCTTCAAATGAATTATTACAAAACAACAACATAAGGCTCTTTAACATATGACTAGCGAACAGACCCAAAAAAAGAATCACATAACTAGCAAACAGGTTCTATGTGGTATCAGCTCAGGTGGATCTATTAATGTCTCTCTTTCATCAAGACAAAATATTTTGTGTACTTCTCATCTGCATATTAGCAATGTATGGCATGTGTTTGATCTAAATGTCAAATTTCCATTTAGATGATTTCTTGAAACAAACCTAACAAAGGAAAGCAGAGAAAAGGGATAAATTACCTTGAAGAGGTTAGCTTCCAAGTCAGACTGAGAGCTGCAATACAGAACTCAAAATAAGAAGTAGCACAATTATGTTGTCGTGCAAGAGCAACCTACTCAGAAAGAGAGAGAGACCTACACATCCAGAAGGCTGTTGTCTATGAGCAGCTTTTTCAATTCTAGGGCAATTTTGATGGCGACATGATTCGGAATCTGACCCAAATGCCATAACGATCATTCATCATCTTCAAGCTTGAATATTTTTCACTACTTCATCTAAAACATAGAAAATACAAGAATGGACCAATGCGAATGCGGATCGAACATTGCAAAATGTTCTAAACATAAGGTGCCAACTCCTAACCAGACAAGCCATAATTATCAGTATTTCTTCATAAAATTGGCTCATCGTCACATTTTTATCAGCACGCAACTGCATTAGGAATCAATTCATCAGCATGCCAAAAAGCCTCTCAAGCATCATCACCAGAGCTCATATCAAAGGATTGCAGTATCCAGTGGCTGCTATAGCCTAGGAATGCTAACATTCAAAAGCACTGATATGCGGAACTAGCAGCACGTTCAAGTCGAAAAGTGAAGAAGAACCTTAGTGACGGTCAACATTCTGCTAAGGAGGAACCTCGAGAGAACGTAGTAATGATCGCAATTATCCCCTAACCACACCTTCACCTGCGTAGAAACATCAACGAAGCAAGACTGAGATTCAGATTCCTCTTCCGAACCAAAAACTCGCACGCGATCGCGTCTTTCCTCGGGGGAAAAACGAACCTTGACGAAGTCGTACTTGGACGAAGCGTTCCGCGAGGAGAACCTGACGGCGGGGAGGGATGAATCGCCGCCGCCACCGCCGCTGCCGTCGGATCTCTGGCCGTCTCCGTCGAGCTCCTCCCCGCTCCCGCTGTGGCTGCCCCGATTCGACGATTTCCACGCGGAAGGCGACAGCTTCACCTTCCCTTGGTCCTTCTTCATCTCGCCGGCGGCCGCGGGGTGGCGGTGATCGATGACGGACTCCTCTTCGGACATTGCTGTTCTTCTGTGTCGATCAACGACGTGTGCTTGCCATAAGCAAGCGAGATGGAGTGAGAGAGGAAACGATTTTAGCGATCGATCTTCCGGAATTGCCCCCGGGGGAACAAAGAAGACGTATGATGGATCGTCATGCGTGCGGTTGGAGGAGAAAAATGAAAAAAAAAAAAAAAAAAAAAACCATTTAAGACCGGGTTAATTATAGAACTCTCCAAAACTTACGAAAGATTTTCAATCTAATCCCTATGCTTTCAATTTGTTCGATTGAGTGGGGAGATTTGTAAGAACGAATATGCACAATCGGCCATCAGATTCAATTATGGGCATGACTAGACTATGTTGATGTTTCACCTCACCTCCGTTTCGCTTTTCTTGAATGTCAAAAATCTCTTATCTATGTAAATAAAGGTCGTGCGCTAAATTTAATTGGCCCAAAAAAATTTAAAATGAGTTTTACAGTGTGTTTGAAAAGCATTTCCAAAATTCTGTGGAGCCCATGTGGAAAATTTGTAAGGATTGATAACACAATCTTAATGGTCTTTTAGCCAAAGTCTCGCATTTGATATTTTTTTCTTCTAATTTTATCCTCAATAATATTTTCATATTCCTCTCTTGCCCTTTCTTTGTCATCTCTTTCCGACACTTTGGAATTAGAATACATTGAGGAGGTCAAAAAACGTTGGCCGAGGATTCAGATGACGTTGACGGAGACCTTGCATGATTCTAGGCTCCATATGTGGCTTAACTCACTTTGTGGAGCTCTCTGTTAATTTTTTTTTTCAAATCTAATTCGCCAACGATTGCGCAGCACTTATGCTCAATTTCGAGCCCTAGTCGACATTGTTGAGCGAGTCCTAGTCGAGAAGGACCAATTTCGAGGCTTGTCCTCCTTGTTAACGGCAGCAACAACATCAAACAAAGCTGAGATTGAAGCAAATAAAGAGAGAAGAAAGACGATGGATGTAGAGATAGAGAGATCGATTTACTAGGGGTGATCGGTTTCCGGTTCGGTCCGATTAACCGGGAACCGAATCGGGAGGACCGGTTCCCATTTTTTGGAACCATGGACCGGACCGAACAATCCTAGGACTAAGAACCTAGTCCGGTCCAGTTTGATCCAATAGGACCGACCACTTAGCCAAAAAAATTAAAAAATATATTTTAAATAGAAAATTTGTCGTGTCAGTCCGGTCCGTCGGTCCGGTCAAGGAGCAGGAAACCATACCGAAAATCACCGGTTCCATTTTTTTGGTTTGGTTCGGAGTTCGGTCGGACAGTTCTCGGTTTGGGCGGTTCTCGATTCAGGCGGTCTAATGTGCTCACCCCTACGATTTACCATGGATCGAGACTTAGAGCCAAGGGAGAAGAGAGCGATGGCATGCTAGGCCAACAAAGCTGACCACGGCAGGGCTGCCCTCAGTGTATTGGAATGGCACCGTGTTTTCTTCTTCAAGCTCAAGGAAGGCAAAATACCCAGAATGGATTGGCACAAGTGCTTCTTAATTGGATTTTATTTCAAGTCTCAATATTCAGCCATCGTATTTTTTAAATTAGAGTTGAAATTAGATTTGCACATTGAAAAAAGCCAAGGGTAAAAATGAAATCCAAGACGCAATGCAATTACGACGGTGCATTTAGGACATAAATCCTATATTTTCTTACAGAGATACGCAATCTTGCCGAATAAATGAGGTCAAAGGAGGGCGCAGAAACGAAAGACCAAGCTTAGTCGAGAAATATGGCCTTCAAAGAAAATTCACGAAAAAGGTGGGGGCAAATTGACATGAATTGACAAATTTGAGGGGTCAATATGGGAATTACGGAATTAACCCCGGAATGTAATCAAAATGCCTCTCCTTCTCGACAAGTCCCAAGCTTCTCCCTCTTTGCTCGCACTAAAGCAGCCGGCGACGACGCCACCCCACCACCCTCTGCAACCTCAAGGTATCTCTCTCTCTCTCTCTCTCTCTCAGAGGCGACGAGTCTAACCCGTTTGATGAAATTGCTCAACCAGGTCGTCGGAGGATCTTCCCGCGTTGGCCGGAGAGTTAATCTGCTGCTCCGACGAGGATTCCGCCGTCGGAGAGAGAAATACGGCCGGAGGAGGGTGAGAAATGCTAGCGAGAAGGGTAGTTTCCGTCGCGAAGGACACGCCGAAATCGCTGTACTCCAGGTTCGGCGGTGGGTCGTTTATTTGGCCCGTTTGATTTGTTTTTCATTCGCTCGGAGTTCCGCTGCATAAATTGGCAGTTCGTGTTGTTTCGATGCGTTCGGTTGATTTAGAAGGGCGACCGGACTGTTGCGGTTAAATTTGCTGACTTGAATTACTCGATGCTCGCGTTTTCGCAGTTCTGCACAGCCTTCGAATGAGGGCAAAAGCGGTTTCGCTCGAAAGGCCGTGTCGTTCGTGCTGATCACGGTGACAGGCGGTGTTGCGTTGAGCGCTTTCGACGATCTTGCTATCTATAATGCCTGTAGCAGGTAGTTTCTCTTTGCTTCTTTAGAAATCCTTGAGTTAAACTTCTTGAAGTTTACAAGTAATGGGGAGCTGCTGGAGCATGGGGAAATTTGATTACTTGAGTTAACATAAGTACATGGTTGTAGTGTAGTCGGTCGTGAAGATTGACCTGGAGAGATATCCATTTGGTTGGAGAACTTGGCTTCCTTTCGTATGCTTGACTTTATAGAATCTCTTGGCTAATGTGCCTCTATTTGAGGACTGTCTTTCCTACCGTACTTTTATGTACCCAAAAGAGAATAAATTGGGAGCTTGTGCTCAAAAGATTTGCCCAGGTGGAGCACAAATTTGTCCAGGCTTAATGCTTTTCAATTATTTTGCATTTTTACTCATGATCTTTACTCCGATCATTTGTCGCCATGCTTGGCATGAATAGTTGATATACATAATACTGAGCATTTGATCCTATCAGCATACATATCTTGTGTAGCTTTAATGAGGAAATTTGATTGCGATATCTTTGAGTTGTAAGTCCACAGAGCAACCAAAATACACTCTTGATAGACATGACCTGGTTCTTCGATTGTGGAGGTATATATTAACTGATACAACCTACAGTTTAGCCTTTTGAGTAAAGTTGATGAAGCAGAATCAGAAAAAGCAGATCAATGTAAGAGCTAGCTTTTGAAACCAATTGCTCTCTGGGAAAGAATCTCGAACTCCAAAATTTTTTTGGCAAATCCAAAGAAGGTATGATACCCAAAAAAAAAAAAAAAAAAAAAACTCATATTAACCTCACCCATCACTTCAAGGCTATGCTATCTAGTTACAAGTGAAGAGAGGTTTTCCATGACCCTTTTCTTCCCCTGTAGGTCCTAAAATTTGGGAATGCACACAATTCAGTCCAAAAACAATTCAATTAGGTAGTCAAGTCCTTGAACTCCCTAAAATAAATCTAGTCAAGTCTTACATTATTTCCATTGGTAAATTGTGACCAGGAATTCTGCATGACGCTTGAGTACAAAAATTTATCCCTCGACATCCAGCTTGGCTGAAAGATCCATTTTTGGAAGAAATCAATGGGCCAAATGAACCTTGGCCAACTTGCTGTAACTGCAAACTACATGTATGAGTAATTTTATAAAGAGTCTTTTATATATGGTTGTCAAACTTCACTCAGAAACTAAAAATTGAGTCTCTGAGAATACTTGCAAGAAATGCAATTCCTAAACACAGAAGTGCAAACCCTTTACAAGATCGACGGTAGGAGTTTTGTTTTTTGAAATTCAAAAGTGTCCTTTAAATCTTGACAAGATAAGAAATGGGTTGTTGTACTTTGCTCATACATGACCTACTAGTCATGGGGATCGTGTTTTTGCCAATTTTGCTTTCTTTTCCTTTTCAGTTACAATCTTATTATACCACAAATTACTCCAGTTCTTTTTAGCGTGATCCTCTATGCTGCTAGGCAGTGATAATATTTTATTGGTATGCTTTTCCTTACCTGTCCTTAAATTTGCTGGTTCTTTTGTTTAAGGAGTGTAAATGACCATTAATCCTTACTTTGTTCAGTTTCATCATCAAAACTTTTCTAATGCTTTTTTGGTCTTTGCCTCAATTTCATTTAGTAAAGCTGTCGATAAAGCAAGTAAGAACAAGGCAATCATAGATGCCCTTGGGGAACCGATTAAGAAGGGTCCCTGGTACAATGCATCTCTAGCAGTAGCTCACCAGAGGCATTCTGTTTCTTGCACATTTCCTGTATCTGGTCCACAAGGCAGCGGAATCTTCCAGTTGAAGGCAGTCAGAAACGGAGGTGTGTATATTCTATTGAACTGATGAACTCTCATTGTCTCTCTGTCAAGGTGGTGTTGGGTTATTTCTGATGAGAAAAGAGGTGTCATTACTCTTCCTGAGATTTGATTGCTAGATTACTCTTTCTACTATCCTTCCTAATTGAGGGCATTTTCAGTTTTTAGACTTGCATAAGGTTTAGGCACATGGCAGCTGCCCTTCCAAATTACTTCGTTTATGAAAGTTCGAATCGAATGAGTGTGTGTTGCAGTGTTGTTCTTCTTACATTTTGCTATATTCTATCTGTTAGCTGTATACTGAAATTGATTGCCATCACTGGAAAATTACAGATGACACATGGTTGTCATTTCTGCGTCCTCGGGATTGGGAAATTTTAATCATGGAGGCACTCCTCCATGTTCCTGAAAATGAAGAGAAGCAGCGGACTTTTCGTATAAGTCTGTCAAGTGATTTTCCTCCTCCGGATTGTGAGGCAGGCATGAGCTGCTCACCCCCAGAACAGAAGCATGGAGAAACACAAGAGTCGTCCGCAGGCGCTTGAGATTTTTCAGTTTTGTATGCGTCACTTCATAACTTTTTGGGAGGCTTTTGTTTTGCAAATCGCATTGGATCGTTTTGTGTTACATAATTTTATTTTTTGGCGACTCTAAGATTTGATGCAATAAACTTGGCTGAAAGCCATCAGAATATGTCTTAAGAGTTTCTCTGCAAGTCAATACAGGCTCAATTACTTTGTTTTGTTTATTTAGTTGATGTACATGAGGCAAGTCAAATCCCTACTGACATATTCATAAGGTATGCTGCACAATCAGAATAAGCGAAAGGGAAACTCACAAATTGTAAAGTTTAGAGTGATTTAGCTCTTTGGTAACATTGAAGAATTCAAGCACATGTAACCACTGATCCCATCTCTTGAGCCTATGCACTGCCACCGTGTCTGGCACAAGCTCATGAGAGCATCTTCCATTGGTTCCTGGATAGTCATACATTGCTGGTTTGGCCGTGAACCTGTTCCTTGCCTTGTTCCCCGTCTTCAGCCACCTTCCGACCACCTTGTCCTCTGGTCCGAACGTATCATTCTTAGGAATTTCCGAGCTGGCAATCCATTCAACAAGATCCCAGGATAATACAAACCCCATCCCGGACATGTACCCCTCGTGTGGATTCATGCTCGCACAAGGAAGCACGAACCCGTAGTACAAATCCTGTCTCGGCAGCGGCTGAAGCGAGGACACCAGCTGCGCCAGCCGAATGTAGACGTCATCATCGGCTTTCATGATGTAGTCATAGCACCTCGGAAGGATGTTGGGGAGCGAGGAGAAGTACGTGTAGGTCTTACCGAAGTTCATGTTCTCGGTGCAGTTGAGGATGATTATGTCGTTGAACCTCAGGATTTCGAGTGCCAAGAAAATCTTCTGCTCGCGATTGGTCACCCTGCAGAACACAAACTTGACTTCCACTTCGGCTACAGGAAACGATTGAATGCCGTACACTAGCCGAAGAAAATGGCGGCGGTCATAATTGTTCGGCCTTGTCAGAACCCCGATGAGGAGGCTGAACTGATTGCCGCTCGTAGCCAGTGCTTGGTCGAGCTTAAAGCTGTACTCGGGCAAAGCCGTGTAGGGGAGCTTGATCGGGGCATTGAGCAGAACGAAGAAGATGAAGAATATGGCAAGGACGACGGAGGAGTTCAATACGACAAGAAAGATGCTCCTTTGCTTCATCAGGTGCCTAGCCTGTTAACAATCCAAGGAAACGAGTCCTACAAGAACAAAGTTCAGAAGAGGTGCCGATAATGTGATGGTATATATGATATCTTCACGTTGTGCTCATTTCTGCTCGAGCTACCATGCTTGCTTCTGCATGTGAATGAAAAGCCTTCAGTTACTGCTTGCTCATTGGATATAGTTCCTAAGTTGTATGCTCGGCGTGATACTCCCAACAGAAGGGCTTTCTATCAAACCCAAAGGAGCAGTCAGAGTATATGATACGTGGGCTAGGCCAAACCCGGGAAGATAGAGGCCAAGGACGGGGGCACAAAGGTTGGGCTTGGGGCACCAATGCCTCTGAGATGTCAGCATTCGGGCCCAAGTTCATAGAAATCGAGCCTAAGACCTTGGTCCTTGTGCCCGAATCCCTAGCGCTAGGTCAGGCCCATTGAGGTTGGGCCCAAACGCTAGTGCTCATGGCCCAAATCCTTAATGCCCAAGTGTAGGTCTACAAAGGTTGGCTTGAGATCTCAATGCATGTGCGTTGAGTACATAGAGGCCGAGCCTTGGGTCCCTGGCGCTGGCCCTTGGCCAATGGAAGTTGTGTCCTAGTCCATAGAGGCCAAGCATGGGACACTAGAGCCCGTGCTCGAGTCCAAGTCCATCGAGATAGAACCTAGGAACCTAGTGCTTGTGCTTGGGTCCTTGGCACCCGAGCTTATGATCCTAGTGCCCATATCCAAATCCCCCATGTTTGAGCCCGGGTCCATGAGGCCGAGTCCTTAGCGCTAGGGCACAAGTGATTGGTGCCCATGTCCTTGTGCTTGGGACCAAGTCCATAAGGCCGGCTTCGAGTCCCTCACACTTGGGCTTGTGTCCATCCAAGCTAAACTCGAGACCTTAGCACTAGTGCCTAACTCCATTGAGGCCAAGCCCATGTTCGTAGAGGTCAAGTCCAGGGACCTTAGTGCCTTGACCAAGTCCATGGCACCCACACTTGGGGCCATCAAGGTCGGGCCCGAGAGCCTATGCCTTGGTCCTCAATGCCAAGGCTTAAGACCTTGAGCTCATTAACTAGTTCCCCAATGCCTAGGTTTGGGATCATTAAGGCCGGGCTTAGCCCCTGGCGCCAGTGCCCAAAACCTGATTGTCCATGCACAAGTTAGCACGAACAATGCATATCTAATTAGGAAAACCACTCTTTATCAAAAGGCTAAAAATATATTTTTTAGAAATAAACACTTAAAAATATTACCTAAAAAATATATTTTTTAGAAATATCACATTTTTCGCGAAATAAACGAAGCCTAGTACTGTTTGACATCTATGAATACGAATCTCTTTTGATGGCCCCAAAAAAATTGATATATATATATATATATATATATAATATATATATATAAAGTTGAAATATTTTTGTATTTACCATGTGGCATTTCACTTTACTTTATGATTGTCATGTGACAAGCCACATAATCAAGCAATCATAAGGGCCAATTCATCTATTTGTCATCCCCAATCTTTTTTTTGTTATAGAGTATAGATTTGTAAAAGTTAAGTATGAAAGAGAAATCATCACACACATATAATATAAATATATATTCCAACATTTATCTCTTTTTGTCTTTCACATCCAATCAATATTTAAATTTCGAAAAGTTTAGTGAAGTATGCATATCTTTATCCATTTAGTTTCAATGTACTCTTCCAATCGACAACTTCGTTTCATATATGCATATGATTGCCATGTGATACTTCAAAATTAAATTTTACCTATGTTATAAACCCTCCCTAAGCAAAGAATAATGAAATTTGTTGAGGTGTTATTGTTCCGGCAGATATCGATACAACAAGAAAAAGTAAAAGAAAAAGGTAGAAAACTTATACATACATATACGTATATATAATATATATTTTTCCCAGAAATTTTTCATATATTCTTTTTATTTTTATTTTCATTTTCCAATTTACGGAGGAGGGGGCCCCCCGTGAAGAAACCCACGTTTCTTTGCCAACAATCCACCCCTCCGGAGAAAGGAAATTTATAATCTCACCCCCTTGCCTTCTCCTTCGCTTTCACTTCCGAGCTCGCTCTGTTCGCTGCAATTCTCGCGATCTCAGGCAACCAGTCGGAGTCCTCGCTCATCGCCGAACTTCTCAAGCAGTACTCTCTCTCTCTCTCTCTCTCTCTCTCTCTCTCTCTCCATTTCTATAGGGCTTGGCGACCTCGTAGGGATGCAGGATCGAGGGTTTACTCCATACGCCGCTCGCTCGATTTCGATCTCAAAGTCTGTAGTCGAGGGGTTTGTTCTGATTGCTCGCGTGGGTATAGATAGGCTTGTTGGGTTGTTCGGGCTAATGCCACGAGAGTGGGGGATATTGGGGTCGGCCGAGACGCAGCTGCTTGCTGCGATTGCTTGCAGCCAGTGGCTATGCTTAAATTGTGGGGAGAAACGATGTGGATTAGTGGTCTGTAGGT
The DNA here is from genome assembly GCA_014182845.1 of Corymbia calophylla. NCBI lineage: Eukaryota > Viridiplantae > Streptophyta > Magnoliopsida > Myrtales > Myrtaceae > Corymbia > Corymbia calophylla. The sequence continues at coordinate 44,692,821 of CM024700.1, read as the reverse complement.
TCGCCGCGAAAGGTTCTTGGTCTTTTGGGGACTTGTTTCGCGAGACCCGAAACGGTTGAACTTTGTTCGGTGTAGATTTTGCGTTTGTGGAGTATGCTTGGCTCTTTGGTGATTGTCTTGGTTAGGGCCCAGACGGCAGTGTATTTGTAAGTTTTGTGTCTGAATCGCCCCCCTTTTGCAATAGGGGCTCCCTTTTTCTGCTTCTGATGGTCGGGGCTCGTAAGCAGAGGAAATCAGTGTCCGTTGGAGCTGAAGTAACATTGACATGTTGATGTTGATAGTAGTACATGGTGATTTTTTGACGATCTTGAGTGCTCTTTTGGAGCAAATTTTGAATTTTAACTGTGAATTTCTACCCTCAGTAGCTTTTAGCATTGTCGTTTGGAATGGTTGACAAGACTCAAGGTGGGAGTGGGCATAAGGGCATGTGGTGATGTTTCCTGTCAGCAATTTTTTTTTTTATCGGCTCTGAGTTTCTTTCTGTGGCTGAAAATGATTGTGAAGTCTTTCTCCTTAATCTGTGATGTCATTGAGATACATCTGCCTTGGAACAAAGTCTCCTAGTTGTGTAATATTGCTTGAATTTGATTAGACATTGGGTAGCTAGTTCTCCTTTCGTGACTTAGGTTGAGCTTGGTTTAGTTTGATTAGCATGTTCCCAACGTACATTTGCTTGTCGATTCTCCATATAATTCTTGCCATATCGTATTTCTTTCATTTAATTTGATATTCTGACCTAGTGGTTACTTTGACAATAAAAAGTTCCAAAAAGTTATACTGGGGATTACTGCATGGGTTATTTGTTCCTGCTAAGCATGTCTTCCTGATACAAGTTTGTTTGAAGGTTTGATATATTCTCTAGAAACATCATGGGAGATGAACATAGCTCTGTTACATATGTTCTTTGTTTCACACAGTTGATTGAGCACGTGACAAACTCTAATGGTCTGATGATGGTATTTTTCTTTAATTGTACTTCCTATGAAGTAATACATACCTAGAGTTGAAATTTACCTTGTCAGTTATGAGCCTTTGATCTGCAAATGTAGGCCATGACACTTTAAAATTGTTTATTCTTCCATCCACTTTGATGTGATAACTATAAGCCTTAGGCTTGGTTGCCCTGTTATTTTGAATGTTTTGAATCGCTTAATTCAATCTTAATCCTACTGGCAAAGGGGTGGATATGTTATAGCAATGATTAGCCGATCAAATAAAATTAGGAAGCACATGCATGGGTGCTGCTGCGATGACTTAATAATATTGTCATTAGAGATGATCTTTGCTGTCCCAATTATATTGACTGGATTAGTCCTCAGCCTGTTAACATTTGGGGACAAGCCATTAGATTTGGAATTTGCAGTGAAATAATGGATACTCTAAGGGACATTTTCCATACTAGGGATATCGTCTTCATGGAAAAGAACAATAGGAGTTGGTTATGTACATTTCCAGTATGTTGGTCAGGATAAATGGCTGGTAGATAATTCCAGAGCTGACCTCTTGAGTTATCTTTGTCTAGGGCTGAGAGTAGTTATTTACTCGATGACTTTTAGAGTGACAATTGGTAGTTTGCTCCCAGATAGACATTTGGTGGGGTCTTCTTGGAGGTTTGACGTGCCCTTTTCAGTAATGTTCATGTTCCCCAGTTTCTAGAGAAGATTACAAGAGAAGTTGAAGAAAATTTTGTCCGCACTTAGCCCAAAAAGAATTTTTTCATTGCTTTCCCATTTTGGTTTCATAATCGTCTTCTCCAATTTAATTTTCCCTGTTTTATCTGCAGTTACCAAAGATGTCTCGGAGATATGACAGCCGCACGACAATCTTCTCCCCTGAAGGTCGCCTCTACCAAGTTGAGTATGCAATGGAGGCCATTGGCAATGCTGGGAGTGCAATAGGGATACTAGCTAAGGATGGGGTTGTCTTGGTTGGTGAAAAGAAGGTTACTTCAAAGCTTTTGCAAACCTCAACTTCAACGGAGAAGATGTACAAGATCGACGATCATGTTGCATGTGCCGTTGCTGGAATTATGTCTGATGCCAACATTTTAATCAACACTGCTAGAGTCCAAGCTCAACGTTACACATTTGCATACCAGGAGCCGATGCCTGTGGAACAACTAGTTCAATCACTCTGCGATACTAAGCAAGGGTATACACAATATGGTGGGCTTCGCCCGTTTGGTGTTTCATTTCTGTTTGCAGGATGGGACAAGAACTATGGTTTCCAGCTTTACATGAGCGATCCTAGCGGAAACTATGGTGGCTGGAAAGCTGCAGCAATCGGTGCCAATAACCAAGCGGCACAATCCATTCTAAAACAAGATTACAAGGATGAGATCAACCGAGAGGAGGCTATCCAGCTTGCCCTAAAGGTGCTGAGTAAAACTATGGACAGCACTAGCCTTACTTCCGATAAGCTTGAGCTGGCCGAAGTCTTCCTAATGCCTTCAGGGAATGTGAAGTACCAAGTCTGTTCGGCTGACTCTCTGAACAAGCTCTTGGCGAAATTTGGGGTGGCACAGCCTTCTACAGAGGCGTAAAAGCTCTTTTAAGGACACTATTCCGGGTCTTATTTATACACTTTGGGGCTGCCTGAGGTGGTTCTTGTACCTTTGTTGAATTTAGACTTGCAACGACTGTTTCGTGATATTGACCTTGCGGCTCTCTCAATTGGCACTCTCTCAACTCTTGATCCAGTTTACGTTGTTGCATTTTGTCATGGGTTTCTCTATTTCCTCTTTCCTTCTTCTATTGTGCTGTGTTCGTTCGTGCTTGCTTTGCTTGCAGTGGCGGCTTCGCTTCCATCTGACTTGAATTTGTGCCATTTAGACTGAGAGCCATTACACCAATGCACAATGTAATTCTTTGTTTTCTTGGTCAGAATGTGCACCATGTAATTATTGAGGGGCTGCTTACTTTCCTTTTTTGTAAAACTTTTTGGTGAAAAATAACAATATTGTTCAGACTTTTATAAAGTCACGAAACTTTAAAATGCATATTAGTTAATCAATATATCTATGTTTAGAAATGTTTTAGGTATGTCATATCAGCACATGTAAATTTACCTAATTTGCAAAACTTGAGAAAATACACATTTGCTAATGGTAAAGATCAACTTGAACAGATATTTTTGAAAAAAATATTCATTGAAAATGTGTTTTGTGTATTGCCAAAAAAAAAAAAATTTCAATAACCAGCTCATCTCGCTATGGTTACTCCCTCTTTTATCAATCGCTAAATTAATATTGGATGAAGGCGTGTAAAGAGTTTTTCTTTAGCCACCCACGTTGGATCTTTTTGAATATATTGTAGCACAATATTTTATTGGTGTTATCTCCAAGTGTGTCATCTCAAATTGTATGTTATTAAAATTGGACTCTCCTCTAATTGATGTAATCTCTAAGTGTGTCACCTCAAATTGTAGATTATTGAAATTGAGCGCTCCTCTTATTAGTGTCATCTCTAAGTGTGTCAACTCAAATTGTAGATTATCAAAATTGGACTCTCCTTGTTATGTGAAAAAAATCTTGGTATTATCTAGTTACAACTTCCGTAAAGATTCACAGGATTCAATTTGCAATTTTTCCAGAGAGTGGGGTGGTTTGCCTTGAATCTCAACCAAATAAATTAGCAGTCTTTTAAGCAAAGAAATTTTAGTTCGTTCGAATTGCTTAGATCAGGTAGGGTCTGCATTTGTTTAAAGCCAAAAAGCAGCAACTCATGTTGATCCATGAAAGAACGTTCAAGAACCTGACTGCAACTTCCTGTTGCAACATCTGCCTTACCCATTAAGCTGAATAGATCGGGCACCTCCTGTAAGGACAGAAATAAATTTCAAGTCTATCCAAACACCGCGGTAGTTTGCCTTGAATCTCGACCAGATTAACACAATCCTGTACTTGAATACGCTCTAGCTTGTTTAACCCGCTTAGATCAGGTAGCATCGCCAGCCGTCCAAGGCGCCCAAGGTCCAAATCTCGTTTTCCAAATTACAATATTGTTCAATCTTTTATAAAGTCACAAGACTTCAAAATACAAATCAGTTAATAAATATATCTATGTTTTGAATACGCCCTAGCTTCTTTTAACTTGTTTTGCAAGGTTTTAGGTATATCATATTAATACATGGAAATCTACCTTCTGCAAAACTTGAAAAAAGACACATTTGCTAACAGTAAAGATCAATCCGAACAGATCTTTCTGAAAAAATATTCATTGGAAAATGTGTTTTGTGTATTTGCCAAAAAAGAAAAAATCTCGATAATTGGCTCATCTTGCTATGGTTACTCCCTCTTTTATCAATCGCTAAATTAATTGGACGAAGGTTTTTGTAAAGACTTTTTCTTTAGCTTTCGGCGTTCGATCTTTAAGAATATATTGTAGAATAATATTTTATTGCTGTTATCTCTAAGTGTGTCACCTCGAATTTTAGATTATTAAAATCGACTCTCCTTTATTTGATGTTGTCTCTTGTCACCTCAAATTGTACATTATTGAAATTGGACTCTCCTCTTATTGGTGTTATCTCTAAGTGTGTCCCCTCAAATTGTAGATTATTAAAATTGGACTCTTCTTGTTATGTGAAAAAAATCTTGGTGCTTTCTCGACCAAAGTAGCAAGACATATGTGGACAATTTTATTATCCCTCATCTTCTTATTTATTATCTAATTATAACTTGTTTGTGTTAAAAAAAGTAAATTTTGTTTTAGCATATAATTTGAAGATTTTCCTGTTGGTATTAAGTTAGTTGATAAAAGATTCTATCGCTAATATGCATTTCAGAGATACCATAATATTTTATATGATATGCCTGTATTTTTTTTTTTATACTTTTGTACTAGTTAATTGTTGTTTGTCCTTTGATAATCTGAATTTTTTGGCCGACAATGTGACAATTTAGTCTTATACGTGCCTTCTATGACTAATTATACGTTAAACATATATATTTTATTCATGATAAAACGTTTCATGCTCCATTTTAATTTTATTTTTCTATGATAAGTCGTGCAATACACTAATGAACATCTAGCGTTTCTACTATAAAAGTCCGTTATTCATTTTTTTTTTTTTAGCATATAATTTTAAATTTTTCCCATTTTAGTTAGGTGATAAAAGTTTATATAATATTTACGATGTATAGTATTTTATATTACGTCCACATATTTTTTTACTGTTACATTAATTAATTGCTTGTACTTTGATAATTTTATTTTTTCGCTTGATAATGTGATAATTTAGTTTTATATGTAAGGATATATTAAAAGATTATTATATCTATGCTAAATGTACAGCGCTGCATATTATTATATTTTCCTATGATAAAGGTATGCGCAATACACCAGTGAACATCTAACGTTTCTACTATAAAAGTCCTATTTATTTGATTTCAACCACCGAGATAAGGAAAAAAAAAAAAAAAACCGAAAGAGAGAACATTATCTGTTGATTTAATTTTGTATATAACGATGAGAGTACATTAAGCTTTATTAGATAATCATCTCGTTATCATATAAAACTGGTCATTATTATCTCGTATCTTATTGATATAATCATTATCGCTATCTTCATGGGATCATCATTATCTCTTTATAATCCCTCAAAGATCTTATCTATAGACCCCTTAGTTGGCCATTGAAGCTCATCACAGCCGTCCATCTCTTATCTAATTCAATCCTCACCGTTGGATTATAATCACCATTGTCTCGCTGCTTTGAAGTAAAGGTGTACACTTTTTTTCTATTTCTTTCCAAAGATTTCCAAGCTTCGACTGGAATTCAGTGCATTTTATGCTTCCAGATTTGTTTTCATTTCTGTTCGTTGAATCTGAAGCATGTCCAGTAGCTGCGCATCGCGCGCTTAAATTTTCTTTCCGTTTCATGATGAATTTACAGTGATGCGTATGGGGTTTTCTCGTTTGCTTCCCGTGGCGTTCACACGCATCCAACGACGAGAAGCGGGACAGGTTCAGAACCTTACCGGATGATATGCCGTAGTGAATGTGCTCAGCAGGCTGGAAGTCGCCCAGCTCAAGCGCGCAAAGATAGTATGCAGAAGGTGGCGTGCTTTGATCGCGACGGCTGCATCTTCAAAGAGCTTCTTCGGTAACTGTCATGTGTCCCTTGTTCGTCGACCGCCTTAGACCTGACAGGGTCGATCTGTCCTTCATCGACTGGGGCTGTAGCTCCATGGAGAAGAAACAGATGGAAGGAGCAAAGTCACCACTGGCTTTGCGACGCATAGAGCCGGTTGACAGATCTTTTCATCTTCTAGGTTGTTGTGATGGACTGCTTATCTTCATCGAGACGCGCACCGCATCCATGTATGAGATTCGCAACCCCGTCACGTGGGAGCGAGTCCCGTTGCCACAAGAGGGCTCGATCTGCAGTTTCTTTCTCCATTCGCTTTCGAACAAATACCAGCTGCTTTCTTACAGAGAAAATCGATGGCTTCCGGTATGGCTTCCGGTCTAGGGCCAGCGGCGTGGAAAGATGTCGGGATGTTTCCTTACCGTCCTAGAGAACAAGAAGCCCCGTCTGGCGTAAAAGGCCTTCTTCACTGGATGGTGGTCGGGAAGTAAGGCATGTCGCCCCCTGTTCGCATTCCATCATGGTCTTTAGTGCTGAAGAGAGTGTACTTCATTTTATGCCTCATCCGGGAGGTTCATGTCTACCGAGCGAGGGACATTCGAACATGCACATGGTGGAAATGCAGGGCCGCGTATACGTGTATGCGATTCAATGTGGGTAAAGAAGTGCGATATCAATCTACTATGGAACTTAAATCAGTATCCGGTTCACGATGAGTAAGTAACAAGCTACTCAAAACTACAAGAACATGCAGCTTATAGACATCCGAGATGGGGAGTTGCTTCTGTTCTGGCCTGGCCGGGAAGTCTTTCAGCATAATCTGCAGTCGAAAACCATCAAAAGAGTTCATTTTAAATCTCAATCAATGAAAAATATTTTCATTATTGATAACAAATTATGTTTACATATTTCCATGAACAATGAAAATATTATATGTTTAGTTATATATGTAAACAATATAAGTTATCATTTTTAAGAAATATTTTCTAAATCATTCATTTTCAGCAAAACAAATAGAATTTTAATTTATTTTCAAAGTTCAAGAGAAAAGTTGGGAGAAATCATCATGGAAAAGTATTAGAAAAATCGTCATATCTCACAAGGCGATCATTTGTGTTTGTTTATTTTTCCTCCAAAAGTGATTAGTTGGTATGATTAATTGTTTATGTGCATGGCCACAATATAAAATGAAGCTGTGTCAACAATAAAATATATTTATTGAGTTTTCTAAGAAATGTAATGAATTGAATATGTTGGTATAATAGGTGGAATATATTTTACGAAATTTCATGTAACAAAGTAAGTTTGAATCCTTGTTATGCCCAAAGATATATAGATACTTAACAAGCGTCCCTGCAAGCGAAGTAATTTGCTAGTCACATTCTTTATGACAAAAATGAGTTCGATGGCAAGAGGAGGGCCGGCTTTGAGAGCCTGCCGGACGACGTCATGATCGACGTGCTCGGGTGACTGTGGGCCGACCGACTCGGCCGATCACAAAGTCTGCGCAGGAGGTGGCGCTCTTTCCTTTCCGCGGTTCATTCCGCTCAAATGCATCCGCAAAGAACTGCCGTGGCAATCGTCTTGTACACCTTGTGGTATAGTTCTGATCGTCAGGCTGGTGAGGCGCTCAGTCTGTCTATTCCACGACTGGGACCTCGAGAAGAAGAAGATGAAACTGATTCGAGCAGCTGCGAGGGAACCGCAGTTGTGATTCTTGAGGCAATGTGTATATTCCTCGATGGCACTGTGCCATATCCGTGTCGTCATCACATCTGCAACCCTGTCGTCACCCGGAAGCGAATCACCTCGATTCAAGAAGGCTTCATCTGCGGTTTCATTTCGTTCTCCATTTTCTTGCAAACGAGTAGCTGCTGCATTTCTGTGAGGAAACGGGCGATGGCCTGTGTCATACGCAGATGGTTTCATACTCAGCAATGAATGGTCACAACTCTGGAAGTACATCAACTAGGGATCAACATCGAATAAACACCGAGAAATATTCACGGTTATATTTTTATGCAAAACCGAGTACTGTGTTTATATAGAAAATTTGCTATACCATGGCATTGTCAATGACATAAAAACACTATCACAGAAACACAAAACTAAGAACCCACTGGGCAGGTAAACTTCGACACAAAAACTGCTACTGGCCGATTCTTCTGTCTATACACGGCAAACACAATAGAATAAGAAATTATGGAAGCACGGCTAGGAAAAGAAAAACGGGATGCTATCCGAAGAAGGGTAGAGAACACTTCGTCTCATCTTCCACCAGACAGCTCAATTGCATCTTGATTGTACACGGAGTCTTCTCCCCAGTCGAATCTTCTCTGCAGCCTCTCGTACTCTTGCCTTCGAGTGACTTCGACATGCTGCCACTCCTCCCACCTCTCGGCCAGCCCTTCGCCCTCCAGCATCCGAACGACCTCCGACATCGCTGGACGGTCCTCCGGCGATGCTTGGGTACAGAGAAGAGCCACTTGTATCATCATCTCCACCTCTTGCATGTTGTAGTTCCTACCTAAGTTACGGTCTACGATTGCATCAAGCCGTTTCTCCCTCTCCAGCTTCTTGACCTTCATGCACGTATATAAAGTGAAGCAATCAAGCATAAAGAAATACTTCACAAAGCATGAACATCTACTCAATTTTAGAACAAGCCTCCGCAACCAGGAACAAGTGACCTGATTTACAGTCTAAAAGCACCACCATTGAACAACCAATGCAGAGGTTCATAAGCTGCAAAGCTTGAACAGCTTAAATGCGCATTCAAGCTTTTAAAAGCTTGGTAAAATCAACACAAGAGAACAACGAGGATATGCATGCTTCTAATCGTTGAAAGGATCGCAATGTCCTCTTTCTCTAATTGGTGGTGGTCAGAAAATGACGATGAGAGTTAATGAATAGACAAATCCCAGTTCCTTGAATGAGGCGGCCACTTTAGTGAACATAGAAAAGAAACGAAAATAAGAGGCTCTAGCTACATGGCATATGCCTGGAATATCGATTTCCCACAGCACAAAATGTGGTTGAGCATGGGTGCGCAAGCATCAAAGCCAGTATCATCATTCCCATGTGCTCAACTCAGTTCTGGAACTTGTGTATACAATGATAAACAAGCAGCAGTAGTACTTCAACTCTGACAATAGTATTTGTTTAATCTATCCAGCTTCAGTTAGAATGTTATAGATAGTACACACCAATCATTCTTTCTTAGCCAAAAATACTTCCATTTAGGGCATTCTAAAAGAACGAACGGATAACTAGAAAAATAAGAAGGGAGGAGGAAATCAATTCCTAAAAGAAACAACAAGAAGAATAAACTGTCTTACATGGTCAAGCAGTAGCACATCATCTTCTTCTTCTAGACGTGAGAAGTCAATTGCACGTTGACCTGTTACCAGCTCTAAAAGCATAATTCCATAGCCAAAAACATCAGTCCTCTCCGAGGACTTCCCAGTTGACAAATATTCTGGCGCAATATGGCCCATTGTCCCACGAACTTGAGTTGTAACATTAGTCTTTCTCACGTCAACTAATTTTGCAAGACCGAAATCACCCACAACAGCTTCAAAATCCTCATCGAGCAAAACATTAGCAGCTTTTACATCCCGATGAATAATCTTAGGATTGCAGTGTTCGTGAAGATACTCCAGACCACGTGCAGCACCTAAAGCTACCCGTTTTCTTCTGGGCCAATCCAAAACAGGCTCCCCAGGTTTGATCTCTGCAGCAGTCAGATCAGATTAGTGCCTAGATGATTAACAAATCAAAAATAATGAAAAAATGTTATGTCTAAAGCAACAATAAATGTCTGAATACGTCGTCCATGAGATGAAATTTATTTTCATGATCGTCATCCATGGGTATGAACTATGTAATGCAGTATAAAGAAGTATTAGCTAGGAATCTAGTCTTGATAAGACTTTCAACCCTATAATTAGTCTAACAAACTTGTGTTATCTAAGTAGAGTGCAGGAGTATATCTAACAGGAAAAGACTAGACAAAATAATGGTCAAACTAGGCCTGAGGTTCACTGCAAAGTCTGATTTAATGCTTTTGTCCAATAAAGAGATCACTAAACTGAATTCTCGTTCGAGTATGATTTAAGAAATGAATTACCAATATAATCTCTTAGTTTGCTTGGAAGCAGCACGAGAAAGCATTTTCGTTAAAGAGTAATTTGACAACAATTTGTGGACTAGCGCCAAGCATTCTCACCTCGAAGCCGATAGGCAACACTTAAGTTTTGCATGAAGGGATACACCAGCAAGCGCTCTGTAGGTGTTGTGCAAAATCCAATTAACCTCAAAAGATTCCTATGAACTGCAACACTTATCATTTCAACTTCACGTTGAAAAGCTGCATCTCCACCAGGACTCTCGAAATCAGTTAATCGCTTCACTGCAATTTTCATATTATCAGTAAGCACTCCTTTGTAGACTTTCCCAAATCCCCCCTGACCAAGGACATTTTTCTCACTGAAGCTGTCTGTTGCAAGCTGTAATTCCCTCCATGAAAATCGTTTTAACTGGCCAAACGCAATTCGCCGGTCTACTTCACCTGCCAGCAGGACATAATAGTTAGTACTAGCAAAAGGAACATTACAACAGGATATAAAAATTAACTCTGATAAATCCAGTTCAAGCCTTTCTTTCCTACGACCAGTCAAATTCAAACTCTGTACACCAACTAAATTCAACTGACTTCAAAGCAAACCTTCCTCTTAGATGTTAACAATACCTTTAGTCAGGTCATTGACAGAAAGAGCAACACATACCTGCGACATCTACAAATACTTCACGTTTATAGCCTTTGTGTCGACCTTTATATAGAAAGAACACCAGAATGATGAGGAGGAGGATAAAAAGCCCTCCAACTATGCCAACTATAATTCCAACTTTTGGCTTATGTGAAGCACCTGTCAGAAGAATGAACTTTACATCATCAAGGCATATGTGCCTCATATGACACTGCAGGGTTACAGTAAAATAATTTAGAGCGTTCAATACTGCAAGCTACCTGAACCACTGCCATCAGAGGCACATAAATGCGGCTGATTAATGCCACAATTCAATTTGTTTTCAGAAAAGCTGCAATTAACAAACAACAAAAAAATCAATGCTCATTGATAGTCTAGCCCATGTGATAAGTAGAATATGCATGTGCCTCTGTGTGAGCGTGCACAAGTGGGTGTGTGGGGGTGGGGGTGTGTGTGTGTGCACGCGAGAGAGAGAGAGAGAGAGAGAGATTCTCAAAAGAACGGAACAATCAAGAGTGGAGGCTCAATTAGGAAAAATGATCGATTGATAAGTGTTATTGTTGCCATACTTGTATTTCGGAACATTGAATAAGTGAGCAGGAATTTGACCTTCAAGGTTGTTGGAGGTAAGCTGGCTGCATAAAGAGCTTAAATAATACTTTTAGAACTTGCTGAGTAATTGAATAAAACAAGGAACCAGAACCAGCTCATAGGAATCAAATTAAGAAAAACAAAAAACAGATTATTAAGTATGATGCAACCATACTGACTCATCTTGAAGTAAAGAAGGAATGGCTACTTACAGGTTGATCAAGTTACGAAGAGCAGAAAGTGACTCAGGAATGGTTCCAGTGAGATTATTTTGGCTTAAAGACCTGCTAGCACGGTCACGGAATCTTACTCATTAAGGCTGCAATTTCCATATAGATTGTTTCAGATGGTAAAAACATTGGAGATGCTGATGCTTACAAAAATTGAAGCTTTTGTAGATTCCCAAGTGAAGATGGTATTTGACCAGTCAAACGATTGTTCTCCAGATCCAAGTTGGTCAAACTTGTCAAATTTCCAAACTCTTCAGGAATCCCACCAGTTATGCCATTCCCTTGCAATGTACTACATCAAAACAATGGCAATATTCAGAAAGCATGACAAAGGTGAGCACAATGGAAATAATTTAGATTGCTTAGAATATACTTAGCGTGAAAGGGACCACAACGCTATCACTGCGTGCAATGTAATTTTTTATATTGGAAATAAAAGAAAATTTTCTATCACAGATTAACTAATTGAGTTTTTAAAGTTCACACAAGGTTTCAAAAACATTAAAAGGAGAAAGCCAATTAGCAACGCAATGAACTCTATGACTTTTCCCATACTTCGACATGTGAAGGCCCACACTTACAGTGTAGTGAGTGTCTTCAGTGCTCCAATTTTGGGGGATAATGTACCTGAAAAGTTCATTGATGACAATGTTCTGCATACAAGTAAGTCAATCTGAAATTAGAGCCTCCACATGCAGTCAACCTGAAGGAACAGCCCCACGAAATGATAGCTTACACAGAAACAACATTGTTGTTACTTGGATCACAAATGACATTAGACCAAGTGCAAGGATTAACTTGATTTGGATTCCAGTCTGTGAGCTGACTGCTTGACGCATTTAATGAAGTTCTCAATGAGAAAAGTGCATCTCCTGTAAAACCAGAAGAATATAGTGATATTCAGCATCTAATCAAGCTAGCAGCAGTGGCTCAACAAAAAAGATCCCACCAAAAACATACAGAACACAGAAACAAGCATAACTATAGTAAAAATGCATATCGTCTTTAAGGCTATACATATAATGTCATTAAATAAGCCGAATGTCCTTAATTTGTTACATTATTAAGGTCATCACCGAGGACATGCAAGAAAGGGTGCTAATTTATACAGCACACTCAGCTTGTTTTCGTAGCAGATGCTTCTGGCTTTCAAAGGCTTTAGTAACTCTAGTTGAGCATTTGGCAAAGTTTTGAATGTACAGGTAGGGGAACCTGAAGAAGTCAAAACCAGGTTTCTAGAATATTTAGGGACATAACTAATTACCTTTTGATTGTTTCAGCCATGATCAACTCTCACAAAGGATCCAAGAAGACAGTAAATTTTCCAGCTAAATCATTTTAAGACAGGAACCATCTCCACTTTCATTCTGACCAACTATCAATTTTGTTTCCTAGCTCAAAGAAATAGTACTCAGCAAATGGCATTAATATATTTGAGCTTACCCAGCAAGTATGGATAGAGACTTATAGACTTACAATTCTAAATGGGCCTTTGGCTCCTATTCAGTGCTCAGCATCTAAACTCACTAGTCAATATAAATACTAAGGTATGGAGAAGCTATTGGACATTTCTAACAGAGAACAGACCTTCTTATGGTACATGTTGTCCTTGATGAGAACTGAAGTAACTCCAATGACTGATTTGAAAACCGTACTGGATTTTTCAATCACTTAGGACTGTAGTTCCAGCTCAATCGATTCCGACAAACTCCCAGTTGGTAAAAGAAGCGATAAACATATCAATTGTATGCAGTAGACACTACAGAAAATTGCTCAAAAAGGCAAAAGACGGATCATTCACTTCCGCCAAGTCACAAGTTGGAGATCCAGACTCCACATCATCTCAAGTTTCACTCATAGATCACGTTAAAGAATTGAAACAAGGTCATTGTGTCAGCAAAGAAAGCTATAGCCAGGTGGCATGGACATTTGTTTCTTGCCCTTGTGCTGGATTCCACAGTATGTAAAGAAAAATAGAGAGCCTCAATTGAACAGGTTTGACCATGTCAAAGCTGGTTTTGACAACCTTCCATTTAAGGGTATGAGCCAGACTGGACCTAAAACTCTTTCTAGGTTCAACTGGTCGAACCGACCAGTCCAATTGTGAACAGTCACGGCCAATGAGAATACACAATAACACCTGGAGGCTTAAAAAAATCAGGAAATGCATCATGTCAAGTCTCAAATGAATTCATGTACCTTGATAATCGGATAAGACAAAAGACTGCAAACAAGCCAAAGCCAAAAGAGCAAGAGAGAGTTCCATCTTCATAATATCAACTGAAGTGCTCACAGCAGTGGCAAGCCAAGGTGAATGTTAAAGCATATCCACATGCCATCCCTGTCTAAACAACCCAAGATTTTAGTAAATGTCAAAGACAACCAAAAAACGCATATTGACAGGCAACTGCACTGAAATAGATTTAGAATCTGCTATATGAGGGTAGAAATATGTAGCAGATTGCCAATGCATCTCAACCAGAGTTATCTCTGTTCATCATGTTATTGAACAATTCTTTTGGTCAATTGTTGCTTGATCACTAGCAAAATCTACTTAGTATTTCCACTTAATGTTTGTCCTTCATGTAACTTTGCTCATGAAAAATACTTTATCGCACTTTGAGCATTAGTTTGGCCTAAATCCTAGTGACAGATGAACTTTGTGCCAGAATCAGATCATGCCTGCAACAGATGACCCATGACTACTGAGATAAAATGTGCAAAGAAATCATTTGGCCACTTTACACCACTAAACAGTAAAATTTTTCAGCTCGGAGTTTCACTAATTTTTAGCTGCAATCGTAGAGCTTCACTGTTTAATGAAATAAATTGACACCAAATAATCTCGATGCCAATTCATCTCAATGGAGGAGTATACCCATTGGTTTCAGCAATTATTTATCAAATTCTTCGGGGTGGCTCAACTGTGCTGAAAGTCACTAGCAATAAGAACTCAAAGCACCTTATTAGACTGTGAAAGTGTGGGGGCAAATAAACCTTGGGAGTAAAGTGATGTGGAAGGCAAACTTCATGGGCAAAGGGTGTTATCTTAAAAAAGAGTTTATGATGCAATATGAATGGTACGGCTAAATATGAAGAAGTGACACTACTCATAACCTTTCTGTATGAAGCTTATCCTCTCCAAGAAGAAGATAATTTGTCATGAAACTTATCCTCTACAAACAAATCCCATAGAACTTCTTAAACTAGCAACTTTGGCATCATCAAGCTTGACAGAACATCCACGAATGAAATCCATCATTTTATTGGTCATTTTGAGTCCTCACTCATTAATGTGGGAGAAATTGTACTCACATGCAATCCAAAATTAGCATCCTCAAGTCATATATTTCAGTCAATTCACCAGCAAATATATGCCTCAAGATTTAGTATACACCTATTCAAAAACCAAAAGGAGTAGGGGAAAAAAGAGTTTAATAGGAACATGGATCTGTCAAGGATGATTGAATTGTATCCAAAGCATCACAGGGAAAAAAAGTTGAGAAACAGTCAAACTAAGAGACAAGGAAAGTAAACGCAACAGCCAGTACTCCCGAGGTCCAGCATCAACATTTGTCTTTGGTACTGAACTTTCTCATTGTAGTGCTAATAGGAAACCACACTCTCAACCTTATTCACTCCAATCAGGCTCATGCGTGAAAGATTAAGAAAATTCTGAGCAATAACCAAAGTGTTTCTGGAAAAGATCACACCACCTAGAGAACTCTGAAAGAAAATTTTCCCCCATCAACTCTGACCTAACGCATTTCTTAATTCTTCTTAACCATGAAGATTCCAACCATAAATCTCACAAGATGTTGCTCATCCTGAGCTAAATAAACTACTAAGCAGACCCTTGGATCGTTACACGTAATTATCGCAAGTACGTACCACGAAACTCGAGATTTAATGACAGGGCGACTCCAGCTGCATTAAGAGAAATTGCGAAAACACCACAACCCCCCTCTTTCCCTTGTCGTTCAGACCGTAAAGGCAAAACAAATTAAACAACGACCCATTAAACAGTTGAGCAAGAACGATCAAAATGCAAGATTGACAACAACAATGGAAGATTAAGGCAGCATCAAACGAAGTTTTGCAGCTCACGGAGGAAATCCACTCCCCTTCCCGCCCCCGAATTCTTTACAAAACAATTCGATGAGAAAAGAGAAACAGAACAAAGGAGACCCAAATTACAGAACAACAACAAAGGCAAACAAACCCAGAAACAGTAACCAACCGGAAAAGCAACAGGAGACGAAAAGCCAGAAACTGAAGGACCCAGAAAGTGGAGATCGAAGAGAAAAGAGAATTACCTCTATAGGAACCCAATTGACGAAAAAGTGCGAAATGGGAATGTCCTGCTCTGAGCAAAGCCCACAAGAGCAAAAGAAAGACAACCCACCTACTGTATTATCTTTCTTTAGCTGTTTTCGAGCCTGGAATATGATTTATTTAAGAGGGGCGAAGAGACTGAGTTGGACAGGCCACTGAATCCGAGACAGGGTCGGGGCTAAGAAGGGGGAGACAGAAAGAGAGAAGAGAACAAAATCTGAAGAGAAGGTTCTGTGTCCTTTTGCCTTTTCGTTCAGTGTCTTCATTGAATCTGAGAGACAAGGAGAAAAAGCAAAAAATTGCCCTGGCAAAGGGAAGCCTGCAATTATTGTTCCCGGCCTCCGGCCTCGATGCTCCGACGAGGTCAACCGGCGTAATTGCGA
This sequence comes from Corymbia calophylla, assembly GCA_014182845.1. NCBI lineage: Eukaryota > Viridiplantae > Streptophyta > Magnoliopsida > Myrtales > Myrtaceae > Corymbia > Corymbia calophylla. The sequence goes on along the minus strand of CM024700.1, from coordinate 44,676,424 downwards.
GGTGGCTGGACTTTTTGAGCGTGGTACATGTCCACTTAGCCCACTGGCCACGCTTGGTTTGAATAAATTTGAAGCGAAGACTAAAGGAGAGATTTTTTTAAATGGATTTAATATGGACCAAGAATCCCAATTTGACTAGCACATGTCAAATTTGACTCACACTCAAATAGATACGTTGCACCACATCTCCCCCCAAATTAATTTGTGCATAATGGAAAACCGAAAATTGATACATCCACATCATGATGCTACCGGAAATCCAACCAACTGATTGATGACCACTTGAATGATTTTTTATTTAAAATTTTAGGATTAATACAATAAAAAACCCTAAACTGATATATTTTTATTAAATTTATTAAAAATTAATTTTTTAATCACGAAAAATTTTAAAACAGTATATTCATAATAAATTTATCCCAATTGACAATTTTTTTCAAATTGGTACATTTATGATTATATACTTTCCATTAAATTAGATTAATACCACAAAAAATCATAAAACTAGTACAATTGCAATAAATAGAGAGTAAAATCTTAAATTAGTATATTAGTCAATTGTCACATGCTATCTATATAATTTAATGAAAACTAACAAAGGGTAAATTTGTCGTAAATATATTAATTTAGTGTAAATCTGTCAAAGTATATCAATTTTGAGTCTTTCGTGATATTATTTCAAAAGTTTATTGTAGGGAGTGCAAAACGGACTGCTCATCGGGAACCATCTAAACTAGACCGAATTGACAGGTTGGGTCCAGTTTCAAGGAGTGTTGATTCGGTTTCCAGTTCTTAAAAATGGAATTAGTGTCTGAATAGTTGATTTCCCAATTTTAAGGGAAAACTGGATTGGACCAATTACATATATATATATATTTATAAATTTCTTCAAAAAAATAAAAGTAACCTTCTTTTTTTTTTTGTAATTTCTTTATAAGATATTGCATCAAGTATTGATAAAAAAAAGACCGGTTTTATTAGACCGATCCGGTTCTTTATCCTAGAACCAACGGGTCTAATCCCGACTCCTGAGAACTGAATTGGAAATCGATCAGACCCTTAGTTTATCGACCTTGCAAAGAGCGATCGTCGGCGCACTCAGCATAGAGTTGCCCGCTCTTTGAAGGTGTCTGTATAAGCTCCGGGGAACGGGCTTGAATCCCGTCGACCCAAGCCCCCCGGCGAAGGTGGTGGAGTTAGACCGCGGCGGGGTTGAATCCCGCCGAAGTCCGGACTCCTCGGCGTGCACCACCTTGTGGGGGGAACCCCCTGGATGGACGTGCGTTGTATATGCAGCGGTCGGTGGGGGTCTTCTTCTTCTGCAGGCAGTGTAGTTGGAGGAGCAAGCGATGCCGGAGCAAGCGTTGGCAGCAGTTGGCAGTCGCGTCATTCCCATGCTGCTCCCTCTGCGAGCCGCTCGTCTCTCCAGACGCTGCTTCACGTCTTCCCCGCTATCTGGGCTCTCGAGTTCGGACTACGTCCGCTCCCGCCTCGACTCCGTCCTCGCGAGCCGCACCCATTCGCCGTCGTCCCTCCTCCAATCCCACTGCCTCGTCGTGACGACCGGGCACTCCAAGAACGCGTTCATCGCGGCGAAGCTCATCTCTCTGTACGCGTGTCTCGGACCGGCCCACATGCTCGACCCTAGTGTTTGATCATGTTGAGCCGAAGGACGTGTTTCTTTGGAACTCCATCATCAAAACCCACTTCTCAAATGGCGTCTATTCTCGGGCCATCGAGTTTTACTCGCGAATGCGAGCGGCGAATGAGCTGCCCGACCAGTTTACGATCCCCATGGTTGTGGCCGCCTGCGCAGACATTGGGTCGCTGAATTATGGGATGTGGGTCCACGCTCTGGCGTGTAAATGTGGTCTTTTTGCGGGAAGTTCGGCGGTCGGATCTTCTTTAGTGTACATGTACTCGAAGTGTCGCCAAATGATGGATGCCTCTTTGGTGTTTGATGAAATTCACGAACGAGACGTGGTGGCTTGGACTGCACTTTTGATTGGATACGTGCAGAATGGGGAAAATGAGAAGGCATTGGGGAGTTTGCGCGAGATGCTAAGGTTAGGTGGGTCGGATGAGAGACCTAATTTTAGAACCATGGAGGGTGGATTTCAAGCTTCTGGGAATCTGGGTGCAGTATCAGGAGGTCGTTGTCTTCATGGTTTAGCTGGTAAAAAGTGGACTTTTGTGTTCTGAAGTAGTGAAGTGTTCAGCTTTGTCTATGTACTCGAGATGTGATTCCCCTGAAGATGCTCATTCTTCTTTTTGTGACATTGTCGATAAGGATGTTCTCTCATGGACATCAGTAATTAGTGTCTATGCAAGGTTCGGATTTATGGCAGAGTGCTTGTCTTTCTTTCTTCAAATGCAATCCAGTGGAACATATCCAGATGGAATTGTTACCAGTTGTGTACTTTTGGGTTTCGCCAATACCATGAGTGTCTCAGAAGGGAGGATGTTTCATGGGTTGCTTATAAGGAGACATTATCTGTTACATCAGGATCAGATGGTTCACAATGCGTTGTTGTCCATGTATTGCAAGTTTGGGCTCTTAAATGTTGCTGATAAGCTTTTTGCCACTAGAGCACATGAACTTGCGCAAGAGCCATGGAACATTATGGTTTCAGGATGTGGGAAGTTGGGAATGGAAGAGAGTTGCATACTGTACTTTCAGAATATGCAACATCTAGGCATTGAATCTGATTCGGATTGTTTGGTCTCTGTCATTTCTTCATGTTCAAAATTAGGAGCAACCAATCCAGGCAAGTCAGTTCATTGTTATGCCATCAGAAGATCAATTGATGGGAATGTCTCATTTGCCAATTCAATCATAGGTTTCTATGGTAGGTCAGGTAATTTGGCAGTTGTGCAAAGAATTTTTTCAAGGATGAAGAGGGATATTGTCTCATGGAACACTGTAATATCATCTTATGTTCATAATAAACATTATGAAGGCGCCATTGCTCTTTTTGATAGAATGGTATCGGAGGATGTGAAGCCCAACTCTGCAACATTAGTCAGTGTGCTTGCAGCCAGTGCTAATCTGGCTTCATCAGAGAAAGGAGAAAGGATCCACCAGTATCTGGAGGAAGAAATGATTGAAACCAACCTTCCTCTTACAACTGCATTAGTTCATATGTATGCAAAATGCGGAAAACTTGACAAAGCACGTGAATTATTCAACTTAATGAATGAGAGGGACATTATTTCTTGGAATGTTATGATTTCTGGTTACGGAATGCATGGACATGCAAAATCTGCCGTTGAGATTTTCCAGCTGATGGAGGACTCAAAGGTTAGGCCAAATGCACTCACTTTTCTTGGACTTCTGTCGGCCTGTGCACATGCAGGTCTTGTTGAAGAAGGGAAGCATCTCTTTTCTAGGATGCAACATTATTCTATTGAACCCAACATAAAGCACTATACTTGCATGGTAGATCTTCTCAGCAAGTCTGGTGATCTGCAAGGAGCTGAAGAGTTGGTTCTTTCGATGCCTGTGCAACCTGATGGTGGTGTATGGGGGGCTTTATTAAGTGCTTGCACCATCCATGAAAAACTGGAGGTTGGAATGAGGGTTGCAAACCGTGCAATTCAATCTGAACCAGATAATGATGGATATTATGTGTTGCTTTCTAATATGTGTAGTTCCATGGGGCGATGGGAAGAGGCGGAGATGGTCAGGAAAGTGATGAAAGGTGGGGGTGTGCAGAAGCGAGCAGCCTGGAGTGCAACATAATTGGAGTAGATCTTCTTGCAAGTATCTTGCTCTTTGAGATGAAACAAGCCAATGACCGTGATCTTCTTGCAAGTATATTGCTTGTACAATTACAGGAGAACTATGTTGGGGCATGTTTTGAGCATGGGGAGCCAGGATTCCTCTTTATCAGACATCACTGGTCCAGGGGCTGATAAGATCATCAAAGTTGATTGAGTTGAAATCTGAAGTTTGCTTTACATTCGGCTTACAGTGAGAATTGCTGTCGCTTTGTGCTGGCAACTTAATCAACTTACAAATAGTTTCATCTTAAGAAAGAATTCACAATTGTTTTTTTCCCTTGACATAGAAATGATAGCTCATCTTGCTTTCACTTGCTGTAATAGGGAGAATGGTGATACCGGTGGTTTTGGAGTGCTCTTTGGTTTTGGGAGTATGATGCTGGAATGTTAATGGTAATTTTCTGCACTATTATAAATGTTCAGGCATGTGCACAATTTACATGGCTGTTGGGTTCATAGCACTACTGGAATATCAAATAGACATAAGACTCCATAGAAGACTGAATAAATTACTCATTAGTAGACTCTGTTGATATCCCACCAGGCTCACAGTTGTTAGGATACTTAGCTTAGTACATATGGATATTGTTGAATCAACCATTTAGTCAGCTAAATGAAGCAAAATTAGTTTGGCATGACAGCAATTTTCTGTGATTCTTATTTTTTGGGGCATCCAGTATGTTTTGTATTAGCTAATACTTATTTTTCTAGCTCAGAGAATCAAGGAATTTCTGAAGTGATGCAATGGATGTTGTGCTGCAATTATTGTCACTGGTAGCTGAAGCTGATTTCTGACCTGACCATGGTGCTTCCTTCTGTCTGTCAAAGGGTATACTTGCCAATGTCAAGCCATGATCATTTGCAATCTTTCTTGCAGTTTTACCGCGTGTTTCTCTTTTGTTGGATATCCATTTCGCACGATTTTGTGTCATTTTGCTCTTGATAATTGCTCTCTAATACCTAGTGCATTGTATTTGCAGTGTGCACTTCCCAAGTGATTACAATGCTCTGGAATCAAGTAAATGTAATCAGATGCGAAGCAATGAAATGGCCATGGGTTGTGTCAGCAGCAGGTATAACTTCATGATCAGCCAGCATTGGCCAGTTGAGGTTTGTCGATGCTGTTTCGTCAGGTGAGGAGTAGACGCTACATCCCCTATGGATGCTGTTCAAGTCATTCAGTTGGCTGCGCTATTCAACAGTCTTGACGCGGGATGTCTTTTGTTAAAATTAGTGTCATCTCTTGATTTATAAGTTCCCAGAGGTGCTTCGGCTCAACTCCATATCTGCAGATGGCTTGGCCTGAGCTCGACATGGCAAAGCCGTTGGTGCAGAATGCTCGAAGCTTGGTCGGTCAAAGACAAAATTGTCTGTGCACTCTCCATATAGAAGGAGTGTTTTGGTAGGTGGCCCTTCGAACTCTGCATCTGGTGAAATGTCAAAACCCAGAATCTCTCCAAATCACAAACTAATTTAACCGTTGCCTAGGACTTTTCTTGTGCCATTATTATAATTTTTAGAGAAGAAGATGGATCTATTGACACGTGGAATTGAGACATACGATGGCGACTTTTTTTTTTTGTTTGGCTCCTATTTATTTGCAAATTTATGATTTTTCTGCTGGTCGGCTCATTTGTTCCCATCAAATACCTACATCTTGTTGAAAAGAATGGCCAATGGAGTAGATTTTGATTAAAGTCTGGGTTGATGTCAATGTCCCATTCCTTTCTTAATAAAATTCCAAGTAACAGACCGCTGACCCGCCATTTTTGTTAAATTAAATTAATCTTTTTCTGATGAAAATTACAAAAAAAAAAAAAAAAAAAAAAGCTACAAATACATTTTTAAATAATTTGAAGGAAAAAAAAATTAAAGAAATGCTCGACAAGTTCGGGGCCAACACGGCCACCAAACATGACCCAAGCACTGACCAGATCACGTCGAGCTAAGGGCATGCCAGGGCTGGCCTGGCATGGCCGAGCAGCGAGATTTAACTACTATCGGATGTCCCAACACGGTGTCGGCGACACCCCTGGTTTTCGTCATCCGGGGTCGTGTCCACGGTGACGGGAGCAGCAGTCTCATGCGGTCGAAGAACGTGGTTTGGTCGCTGCCCCAATCCGAAAACAAGATTTGTAGAAATCGAGCTGGTCTTCCCTCAGCCAATTTTGACCATTGAACGGATGAAATCGAAGAAACGGTCCAACCACCACTCACCATCAAAAAACGGTGGAAGACCGACAGAGCTCGACTTGAATAATAAGGTCGCTCGAGAAGGCTGACGGTGCGGCGATGGCGACGGCGACAGCAGGAGGAGCATGATGGAAGAAGATCTTTCGAAAAACCAAAACTTTGAATCTGTACACAACAGTCACTTCTAGAAAGCTTGTCCCTTTCTAGGGCATAACGATATTGTCGTGAGATAATCCCCAATGACGCGCTTCGGGGTCAGAGGTGGAACCCGGTTTTACTAACGTGCCCTGCGACTGCAACTGCAACTCAACCGATGATGATTTCGTTGATTTTGATTTTAAAAAGACTAACGCCGATTGGACTTTTCGTTGCCCTTCTGAAAATGACCCGCTTTCTTAGATAATTAAGGCTGATATCGACGCAGTTGGTGTCGAGGTCGAGCCCGATTTTTCTGACATGCCCTGCGACTGCAATTGAACTGATGATGATTTTGCTGATCTTGATTTTAAAAATTAACGTTATGGACTTTTCATTGTTCGAAAATGGCCCTCTCTCTCTCTTTCTCATATAATTAAGATTTAATATCATGAAAAACTGTAAAATAATATATTTATGATAAATTTATTTTTCGTTAATTTTTATTAAATTTTATTATCAAAATTACTGAGTTAAATAACACATAATAATTAAGGAGTGTATCAATATAGGATTTTACTCTTTGTTTGTCATAGGTGTATTAATTTGTGTAATTTTTCATGGTAATAATCTAACTTAATGAAAACCTAATAGAAGGTAAATTATTACAAATGTAGCAATTTGGATTTTTAGTGTTATGATAAAATTTTCACAGGTATATTGATTTTGAGGATTAACTCAAGAATCAATTTTGTTTTTACCCGTTGAAAAATGGCAAATCCTTGTGGGCTCTATTCATCCAATCATACACTCTTTTTGCGATATTCCATTTTTTATATTCTTTTCACGTGTGAGTGGATTTCAAGCTGGCACGTGAATATTAAAAGTCGCGTTCTCTTTAAATCCAGCGCCACAAAAAAGAGAAAAAGATTAGATTTTAATTAACTTAATCGGTTAATCAGCGAAATTAACGACGAAAGACTGCACTCCTTTCTCCCTCTCACGTCGAACACGCGTGGAAACTTTTGTCGGCATCCCCTGTTTCTTCCCCCTCGTTTGAAACGATGCAACAACGACCATCGCTCGCTCAGCAGCCGTATAGCGACCCTGGCCACGAGGTTGTCTGGACCAGTCCGACCCTTTGAAACCTCGTAGTCGCCTTCTCCAGTTCGCTAGGCCGCTCTGAAATCGCCAAACCCACCATCGAGCTCTGCTTCTAGAGGCAGGGGCGGAGGCAGAGGAGGAGGCAGAGCGACAGAGGCTTGGGGCTTTTGAGCTTCGTTCCGATGGCCAAGTGCTTCAGCTTCACGGCGACGAGGGACCAGTGCCTCCGCTTCTCCTTCTCGCAGTCGGGCCTCAAGTCCACCGTCACCGACCTCGGCGACGGCACGGTGATGCACTGCTGGGTCCCCAGGAGGCCCAAGCCGGCGAGGCCCGACCTCCTCCTCCTCCATGGCATCGGGGCCAACGCAATGTGGCAGTGGAACGACTTCGTCTCCCCGCTCGCCGCCCGCTTCAACGTCTACGTCCCTGACCTCGTGTTCTTCGGGGACTCCTACACGACGAGGCCCGAACGGAGCGAGCAGTTCCAGGCCCAGTGCGTGGTCGCGCTGATGGAGGCGCTTGGCGTGAAGAAGATGAATGTGGTGGGGATGAGCTACGGAGGGTTCGTGGCGTACAGCCTGGCGGTTCAGTTCGGGGAGAGGGTGGATAAGTTGGTGCTGATCTGCGCGGGGGTGTGCTTGGAGGAGAAGGACATGGAGGAGGGGATGTTTCGGGTCCGGAGCGTGGACGAGGCGGTGAGCGTGCTGCTGCCACAGCAGCCGGAGAAGGTCAGGGACTTGCTGCGCATTTCGTTCCACCGCCCCCCCAAGCGCATGCCCACTTGCTTCCTCCAGGACTTCATCGATGTGAGTCAAATGTTTATCCTGGATAATGTCATGCTCGCCTGTCGGATTAAATTGTGAGTTTTGCTTGAACGCGCTGAAAGTCAGTTCTTTTCAAGTCTCTGCTAGTTCGTTGAGATCTGCTTCTATAATCATGTCGAAAAGTGACAATCCCATGGCGTCATCGTCTTTCAATGGTTGGGGCATTGATGTTGCTAATGGATTGTAGTTACCTCAGGAATTAGTAGTTTTTTGGACATGTGGTGCTGGAAAAGTGCAGGTGATATGGATGGATGACAGTAATCCAGTTGGCACTAAGAAGGCATTATAGTTCATTAGGCTAAATTCGGATACATATATGGTTGACGGTGGTTCCGATTTGCTTGTCATTATGGTTTCCGTGAGATTAGAAGGGTTTAGAGTCACTTTCATGGAGTTCTGGACATCGTAAATACATGTTTGTTTAGATTGACGGTGGTTCTGATTTGCTTGTCATTAAGGTTCTGAGTTGATGTTTTTCGCAGGTAATGTGCACAGATCATCTTCAAGAGAGGATGGAATTGATCGTTGCTCTGCACAAGGACAGAAAATTATCTAACCTACCAAAGCTAGCTAAGGTTTATGCTTCTTATCCTGTCAAAGCTGTCCTTGATCTCTCTTCATTTATACATCTTTTCATCCTGCTAAATCGTAGTTGACTATTGATGCAGTCGCCACTGATCATTTGGGGGGAACACGACGTCGTATTTCCAATGGAGTTGGCTGAAAGATTGAAACGGTTAGCCTATTATACTGTCTTGATGTGTCGTTGCACTGGAGACCCTTTTTGCACGAGGAAGGGAGGAATTAAGATGCTAGAGTCTAGATTATCTGATAGTTTTTGCCTGTACTGAGATTCTGCAAGTTAACTAAAAGGCCTCGGACGGTTGAAGCGGTTGTTCACCCTATCAAACTCCATCAAAAAAGTCGAAAATGTCTGCTGTTCTGAATTTCGTCTTTCGGAAACTTATAGAGACGCCCTATGTATTTGGCTTGAGTACACAGCTCCCATCATTTTAAAAATTCACATTTTCCACTGATTGTTGTTGCGGGATTCAGAATCTCACGAGCTTAGGGATTGTAGATGGCATTGTTCACGGCTTTACCGCATTCCAATCTGTGCTGCCTATTTCGTTATGTCATCAGACTACAGGATTGTGTCCGTCTGATTTCACTTTTTCTCTTTTGTTGCATTGAACAGGCATGTGGATGGAAATGCACAGCTGGAGGTCATCAAGGATGCAGGGCACGCCATCAATGCAGAGAAGCCCAAAGAGATGTACAAGATCTTAAAAACTTTCCTCGTCGATCCGCCCGCTTCACATGAGCCCGGAAACCAGATGAACGGTCGGAAGGTGGACTGAAGGTATCGACTTGCCGAGGTTTCGTATCATAATAATACTTGTGGAATGTATGGCAGTTCTAGGACAGCACTGGAATTCTTGAATTGCTGCTGTAATGTACGCAGGATGAGGCCAGCAAATAAAAATGTAGAATGTACAAAAAGTATATCTTTAACCATGTTTTTTTATTATCCATAAGTGCTAATTTGCAACAATTAAACTCTTTAAAACTCAACACCAAATCTTCTTCTTTCTTCCCAAAAAAAAGGATCTACCTCTTGCAAGAGTTTGAAATCCATATGGGCCAAGCCGGCCCGTCATTTTGCAAGACTTGATTATCATTTCTTTGTCATGATGTGTTAGGCTTAGCTTAGGTAATGAAAAGACACCGGCAAACTCTATTGGACAGCCCTTTTATTTACAATCAATCCCTTTTCTTTTTTTCCTGAAAAAAGAATTAAGATTATTAAATTTTCGGGTCCACCCAAAAAATCCCATTTTGTAGCCAATTTCGAAGAAGATATACAATTCAATTTACATGGAAAAAAGTCGCTCTTAGGGAAGGACATTCGATTCTATATATCCGAAGCTTCCCACGAGAGAAGATGTGATTTCTTCCCATATAAATTGCTTTCCCGGGATTTCGAATTGGCGACCGATTTTGACATTGATTCGTTTATTGATTTTTTCGGTAGTGCAACGGTTAGGTGCCTAATAATGTTTTCAAGTACGACAACCGAAATTATTGAATCTTAGTAACGGCTGTCGGCTGGTGCTGACGAGCCAAAAGTACAAAGGTCGCTTGCCCAACTTGCCCTTTTCAAATGACTTCGTCATCCACTTCATCATCCGGGCCCTTCTAGAAAAGCGATTGAGAGTGGGCTTGGAGCGACAGGTTTACAAGGGACGAAGTCCATCCATAAACGGCACGAAAAAACAGGTCAGCATAAATCGGCCGTCTGCAAGGCCATGAACTCCGCTCACAAGATTATGATTCACATGCATTGAACGGGGGCGAGAGAGTATTGGCTATATGAGATGTGCCAAACGCAATAAATTGAAAAGGTACTGAGATTGTGATATGTGTCGCAAGTAGGGCCAAATGTCAAGAAAGAAATTTCTTTCTCCCCTGCACGACCTCTCTCTCTCTCCCCCTTGTACACTCCGACTCTCGACTCTACTCTGTGCCCTCTCTCTCTCTCTCCCCCCTCCCTCTTTCCCCGACAAACCACCATGCCCTTGTCCGACCGATGAGTTAGCTCGGCTCTGGCTCGTACGTTGCCTTTGCCATCACTGAATTGCTGCCCTGATACAGTCCATATTCAAGATCAATTCGTTTAACCAAGAAGGTCAGTGTGCATTCAAAATCGATAGTACTCTCGTCGATAAAATTAACATCAATGAGCCACATCTTTGACTTTGTCATAAAGGTTTTGTCATTTCCCATGCATCAAATATTGCATCAAGACACTTTGGGATGGCCACAAGCATTGGATATATTCTAAACTTAATAGCTCCTAGTTTCTATGTATATTAATGACTATTAGTTTCTAGGTTTGAGTCTAACCTTTTACTCTTCTTTGGTTTTGCTATAAAAAGTCATTGTGCCTCTATAAAATATAATCTGAATTTGATTAATGAAAATTTGCTTAGTGCAATTCTCTTGAATTTGGAAGAGTTCAAACCCCGTGAAAACTTTAAAAATTTTTCCTTCCATCCTTGAAGAGTCAGAGCTTTTTAAAGTCTGCATTTTTGAAGAGTTGTAGCTATCGATCTTGAAGAATTGATGCCATTTCAACTTCCTTAGAGGCCTAGAAGAGTAACCATTGAAGTTCCTATTCTTTTCTTCAATTTGTCTGCTTGCGTTTTGCCCACTTTTCCTCAAATTCGACAGCTCCACAGTGCTTATTTTTAAAAACTCAAAGGACAAAAGTTGTAGATCATCGAGTCCTCGTTCTTTTGGCTTTGGATTCAGATCATTTCAATATGAATGGACAAAGTTATGTCCATTTTCCCAAACTAGCGAATAACTGAAATTTTTGCTCGTTTTTGTGATTAAGCTTTTGTTAGTCTCTTGATTCTATTGTTTGAGTAGCCTAACTTGGGCTACATCATATGTAACGTCCTCAAAATCGACCCCATCTTGGGATTTTATAAAATGGCGATGTTGGTCGAATGCCTAGTTAGTACAAATATTCTAACTAATTGTTCGAGAGATAACGGATTATAGAGAGGCGCCGATAGGAAGAGATACGCGTACGACTCGCAATTTTGATTAGGAACGAACCCTTCAACCATAAGGACCTGGACGGGAATGATATCCTCTAGTTCGGGAAACGAAAATAAATCGATTCGGCAGAAGTATGAAGTCGGATTGCGGGTCATTTTTGTATGACTTCGGCACGAACTATGAACAACGCTAAACCGAACCCTTTTCATCTTGTACTCGGGATTATCAATGGAGCCCCCGGGATCACATGACAATCGAGGGGCGTCCCTGACTCGAGAATTGGCTTAAACGTGGATTGAAGAATGGTCAACCATGGGTCAAATGTGGGGAAAAATCCTAAATGGGCGCTTATTAATCCAAATTATACTACGGTCGCAATCAACTTAATTTAGCCTCAATTTTTAATCCGATTTTGGGAACCAACTTATTAGGGATATTAGACTAAATATTTGGATGTCGCCTCATTTATTCTTGGGTTTTCCGTTGGGCTTTAAAGTGTTGGAAAAGGAAAATTTGGACCGGGTTTCGGGCTCGCAAGTGGGCCGACCCAAGACCGGCTGCCCATTGGGCCTTGTGCCCATTCAGCCCAGCCCAATAGAGGCCCAAGCTGGCCCATTCTTTTCTTTCTTCTCAGCCCACAGGCTTCTCTTCTTTGCATTTTCTTTTGGTGGCCCAAGTAGGCTTTTTTTTGGCTTGTTTTGCTTGTTTCTCATTGGTTCTTGAAGTAAGTGGGCTAGCCACTTGCCTTAGCTTCTTGAACAAGTTCAGCAGCCCATTCTCTCTCCTCCATTTCCTCTTCTAGCCGCCCCACCCTAGCCCTTCTCTCTTTTCCTTTTCTCTTCCTTTTCTTCTTCTCTCTAGCCGCCTTTGCTGTTCGTCGCCGGTAGCTGCCCTTGCCGTTGTCGCTAGAGCTGTTGCCACCGTCCAGCGTGGAGCCACTGATGTCCGGAGGTCAGCCGCTAACCGCTGGCCACCCCAAGTCGCTGCTAGTTGCCCGTCCAGCTACCAAGCCGCTGCTGCTTTCTTCTGCTGGAACAACTTTTCTAGTACTGTTTTGGTCGGATTCGGCCACCGTCCGTCGTCCGTCGTTCGTCATCTTTCTCGAGCTAACCTTGCGTAGCCCTCACTCTTGCCGTCGCACCGGTGTCACTAGATTCTCGAGTCAAGTGAGTTAATTTCCTAATCCCTAGTTAGGGATTAATCTTGCTTAAGTTAGTTTAATTAGTCTAATGTTTGGATTATGCTTTAGTTAATGGTGGATTAGCATTTTATTAGTGGCTGATTAGGATTAGTGTTAATCATAGTTAGTATTAAAGTAACTATGGTTAGTATTAAAGTAACTAAGGTTAGGTTAGTTAACCTTGGTTGGATTAGTTAACCTTAGTTAGGTTAATTAACCTTAGTTGAGTTACGATTAGTAACCATGGTTAAGGTTATTAATAATAATTATTATTTTTGGATTAAATAATAATTTATTATTTTCGGAATAATTAAATAATTATTTATTAATTATATTACTATTTTATAATTTCGAATTATTATTATTATTTAATTCAGAATAATAATTATTTTTTGCTAATTATTTATCGGAAATAGTTTTTATCGAGAAATTTCGTGGAAATTATGTTTAAGGCTTATTTTTCCCTAGATTAATTGTGATTGGTTTCTTGGTTATTAAAGGGAATTGTTTTGTTAATTGAAGGTATTAGAAGTGTAATTTATTGTTGTTATTATTAACTAGATGAATTGTTTAAATATTATTGTTAAATGTTGGTTATTTTCCCGAGAATTATGGGGTGCACGTGATTGTTGATTGATTATTGTCGTTATCCACTGTTAAAATACGTGGCCCATTAATTGTTGGTTGTTGAATTTTCATGATTACTTAGACTGTAGCTGTTGTACGTGACTGTTGAATATTATTGCATTTCATTATACATGTGTTAATTGCAATAGCATGTCGCGTGAGCATGAGCTATGTTGTATTCACGATAGAGTAAAGAAAAGAACGAATTGATTGATGATATGTTGCATGATCACATTAAGAGGAGACCTCGGCATTGCCGGATGATCGCCAATCCTTCAGGGTTGTACCATGACAATTGGGTCGCTTGACAGTGGTTAGATGCGGAGTCGCAATAGAGGCCAGGCCCATGCTCCTTCGGGAATACCGTCGGTGGGGGATAGCCCATGACGTTGCCATGCCTTAAGGAGGAGGACGATGCTTGGCTTAGGCCAGTTGACCACCAACCATAAGATTGTGCCATGGCTTAGAGAGTCGTAATAATCGGAGCACGTGTGGATATCGAGATCTGAGGAAGCTATGTGCAATGCTCTGATTATTTGCATGCCTCTTACTGTTGTTATGAAGTGATTGCAGTTTCTACAGGTTGCGTGGGCCAAGGCCAAGTAAGGTCGCATGTGGTTGCATCTATTTATTAAACTGTTTTCTATTAATGTTTCTTTGAGGTATGGTGTTTGATGGTTTGACGGGTTAGGTTGTATATTAGACTACCCCGAGGTGAGCGGAGTTCCTAACCGAGGCTTAAAACTTTAACTTGCTGAGTTAATCTCAACCCGTCGTGGTTAACAATTTTGAGGACCCTAGATGATGCAGTACCCGGTGCGGTTCGGCGTCCCCATGGATATGAGGACCACTGTTACTATGCAGCCCGCTTCGAGCCGCAATTTTGTGTACGAGTACCACATGACGACAGTGTGGGTGGATGAGGGGTCGAGAGACCATTACGCACCTCACATCTTTAAAGCATGGTTCCTCCGAATGGGAGGCATTTTGTATGATCCCCTCCGAGGTTTTGATGGACTGGTCCCTCTTGTGGGGCCGATCGAGAAGGTCTGGAATCCCATGGACTTGGATCCCCCTGACGGTGAGATCTCCGACTCGATGGTTGGAGAGACTGATCTTTCTGAGGATAGCGAGTAGGCAGCTATGGCCTATTCCCTTTTGACGAGCCCCTCCCTCACTTGTATAGAGACAAGTTAGCTAGGCTAGTTTCTTTTTGAGTAGGCCTTAGCATGCCACCAGTAGTTAGGCGTGTATATATTTGCTATTGTTTAGGCTAACCCTGCTAATAAATAAAATGGTGCTTTTGTCTTTCCTCTATTGTATTTGCTGCTATCCATGTTGATTCTTGATTGGGGAGTTTTGTTTCATTTCTGCATGTGCTTAATTATAAAATAAAATGAATTTGTTGACGACAGTGCTTGGGACGTCGTACAGTTAGACCTCAAGTGAATTGGAGTTGTCGCAAACTCGAGAGTCGAGACGTGACATCATGCCCCCTCCCAGCTATGCCCTCTCTCTCTCTCCCTCCCCCCCCCCCCAAGTGATGACCGAGCCCTCGTTTGATGAACTACCCCGTAGTCTTCACCTCTGAATCAAAAGGTTGCCTCCGCCATCACTAAAGTTTGTCGATAAGGCATGTTGGTTCATCGGTCAGATGAGGGCTCGGTGGGAGAGATGGGGCGGCAAAGAGAGAGAGAGAGTCGGGCGAGAGAGAATGCAAGGGAGAGAAAAAAAAATTTCCTGACATTTGGCCCCACTTGCGGCACGTGTTGCAACCTTAGTGCGCTTCTAATTTGTTGCACCGGCACATATCATGTAGCCAGTATTTTCCAGTGAACGGGCATGTGGACGGAAATTGCATGACCGGTGGTCATAAAGGATGCAGGGGCACGCCATTAATGCACGGAAGCCCAAAGAGATATACAAGATCTCATAAACTTTCTCGTCGATCCACTCACTTCACACGAGCCCGGAAATTAGATGAACAGTTGGAAGGCGGATGAAGGTATTGATTTGCCGAGATTTCGGCCATGTAATACTCGTGGAACGTGTCACATTTTGCGGGTGGTACCGGAATTTTTGAATTCACTCCTGTAAAAGCATGCAAGATTAGGACAGCGAGTGCAATTGTAGAATGTATCTTTATCCATATTATCTAATGTTGTAAGATTCAAAATACCATTTGGAAGGAGCAGGGCAAACAAACAAACTGGAAACTAATGCTACTTCTTTCGATATATTTTTGGAAGATATGGGAATATAGTAATAGTTCCCTGTAATCTATTCCTTCAAATGGACAACCTCCTTAATGAATCTGTCGAAGTCATTGTATGATGACCCTCCACGACCGGCGGCTTCCACAGCTCTCTCCTTCCACTTCTTGGCATTCTCCCTCATCTTCTTCCCGCCGACCCCTTCCATCACTTCCCGAACAAGAGCTTCTATTTCCTCGCGCCTCACGTCCTGGTTCACTTCCGTGCCGATCCCCCACTCTGTACACGCGTACCGACAGTTTGTCTGTTGCTCGGCGAAGAATGGCCAGCAAATGAGGGTAACACCTCCGCAGATGGCTTCCAAGGTAGAATTCCACCCGCAGTGCGTTAGGAAAGCACCGATCGATCCGTGACTCAGGACTCGGTCCTGCGGACACCAGGTCGTCAAGAACCCTCTGTCTTTCACTTCCTCCAGGAACTCCGGTGGTAGGATTGCAGAATCACCATTCACAACATCAGGCCTGATCACCCACAAAAATGGATGCTTACTATTCGCAAGCCCCCAGGCAAACTCCTTCAGGTGTTCCTCAGTCATGACAGTGACACTCCCATAGTTCACATACACAACCGACTCAGCTTCTCTCTGATCGAGCCATTCGAGGCAGCTGCAGTCTTCCTTCCACAGACTCGACCTGAAAGACTTGACTGAGCTCGAGGGAATATCCTGGAGGAGCAAGGAAAGGGGCCCAGCACAGTAAATTCGAGGGGAAATGTCTGCTATTTTCTCCAGTACTTCGTGTTCGAGCTCATTGAAGGTGTTGAACAAGATAGCAGATGATTTCAGGCAGTGCTGCGCTTCTTCTCCTAAGGAATCGAACATGATATCGTTCAGGTCTGTGGTCCGCATGAAGCTCGGCATGTCCCGGAGTCGGATGTTTCTCATGCCGGGGATCCAGTCCACAGGATCATCAAGCGTCCCATTGTTCAGGAAGTCTTCATCTGTTCCATATAATATGCGGTGAGGATCCAATCCACAACTTTAACAAGAGAAAGAGATGAATGGAAACAACTCATGAATGGGGAGATAACTATGTGAACAAATAAAGGTCTACGGAATTATCCGAGAGAAGCAAAAATGAATATATAAACAAAGGAAGTACCTTTGAATGGAACGATCCCTCTCTTAACAAGCTCTCTATACTGCAAATAACCCATGAACCCACAAGCCGAGGCAGTCCAGAACCGAACCTCTGGGACCCCAAGCTCTCTCGCCGCTTTACTGGCGAAGCTCATCACCCCATCCGATATCACACAAGTCACAGGCGGAACAACCTCGTCGCTCTTGATCCTGGCGAGCAATTCCTTGAAAGGGCCCAAGCAGTTCTTCCGGATCGAGTCGGTGATGGCCGGGGGATCCTGCGTTGCATCGCTGTCCGATGGCGGGAGGCCGTCCGGGATCGTCTCGAAGCGGAAGTTTTCGAGGCCCCGGAGTGAGTCGGGTCCCTTAGACCGGAGGAGGCGGCGGTGGTTGAACTCGGTGTTGACGAACGTGACGAAGGCGCCGCGAGCGTGGAGGAGCTTGGCGAGCTGCATCATGGGGTTGATGTGGCCTTGAGCCGGGAAGGGGACGCACACGGCGTGTGCGAGGGCATGTGCATAGGTTTTTCTTGATTCTTGGGACGACGAACCCATCACCCACGTCTCTCCCTAAGGCAAAAGATCAAGAAAGTGCGAACACCGGTGATGGAACTTGCAACTGATTACAAGTCTGCCAGATCTGTCGATGTATCTTAGATGAGCAGGAGAAAAGTTTATGCAATCACCGTTAGACACGAGGGCGATGCATATGTAATATGGGGTGATTGTATATTTCATTTTTTACTATACTAATTATTGGGTGCATGCGAGACTTCTGGGTTTTTAGATTTGACCGAGTGTAGATTCTTGGGAGTAGACAAGTCAAGAAGGGCAGGCGACTTCTTTACCTCGAGCACGTGAGTTGACCTTTGGCGGGTCATTCGATTTGAGACGTACCCAAAATCAATTTCCTAGCTGATGAAAGAATAGCTGGATCGATAATGACAACTTCATAGTGCATATGTAGGGATAAACATCACAATATTAATTGTTTTTCTAAGGTTTTGGTTTTGTGAGATTTTGCACAATTCTCACCAATTATTTTAAAAGTTGAGTTGATTTAATATTCAAATATTTTAATACTCGTGGCTACGATGCGGAATATACAATGAGAAGGTAAAATAAGAGACTTGAAAAGATTAAAAGTAATGACCTCATTTTTTGATATCATGTAAATTTTTGTGAGACTATTACCAAATATTTTAACAATTTATGTCGTTATAATGTTTATTTCTTTAGATAAGTAAATGTTGGATCTAGGAAATCTCATTTGTATCGTAAACATGTGCTCGAAGCTTGAGAAAGGAGTTGAAAGTCGATATTATGTGCATTCAATAAAGTGAGAATCAAACCCTATTATAATATTTCCTACTCACACCACAAGTCATTTCTCAGTTAGTCCACGTCATCGGTTTTTGCTTTGAAATTTTGTTTAGTTCTAATCAAGTATGATAATATCTGTACTATCGATCTTTCAAAAATATAGAAGATAATATTGGAACACATTCTATTAATTGAGTAATACTAATCACTTGCTACAAAATTATTATTTTCACTCAGATTTCACGATTCCTAATTGAATACGTCCAAAATTTATCATTTCAATTGTAAATCATTATAGGTGTAGTGGGCAGCGTTGATGATTGCTATTTGCTAAGGACAAATTCATGCAAACAGACAAAACGCTCACGACACTGCACTTCCTTTCTGGCTATTATTTTCCCAAAACCCATTGATTGCGTTCGTGGAGTAATATCTGGAAAGATAAGTTAAAACGACAGCAGTTTTGCCTTTCTACGTGGTTTAATAATGCTCTTCGAAATTGACCGGCATCATCATCGTTGGTAAGATGACTGACTCGTTCCTGAAATTGACCAGCATCATCGTAGGACGTTGGCACGTGGTCCGTGAAGAGGCCATTTGATACAAAGTAAGAACAGATTCAATGGCTTTTCGATCATGATATTTGTAACATGAATGGTGGCTCTATAAGAATAAATCGAATCAGACAATTCAAAGTATCATTTGCCTTTGTCGTACTTTGTATTTCGCAGGCTTAATTCTCTTAAAAAATAGCAACTTTAGATCGGGTTCTAATTTTGATCAAATTCCTTTTTCATCTTATGAGAATATACCAACGTTAACTTGTTTTTGTCTCGTTCAAAAGCATTGGCTCAAAAACAAAAAATATCAATTATGTGTCAATACCTAAATCTAGCACACGTCAAGTTTTGGTGTAATGATGCCATTAAAGATTCAAGATGTTGTTCCGCGTGTACTTAGCTAAATCATGACGGCGGTCTATTTTGGCATTAAATGGAAACTAGTACTTTTTTATTAGAAATTTTTTTCGCTAGAATTGGGACACGAGCAAATTAGTGCTTTTTTATAAGGTAAAGCAAAGTTGAACCAAAATTGAAATTCTGGTTAAAATTTGTGCTTTTTGAGGGAATTGAGTTGTATTTTGTATTTATGAGATCTCCGAGATTCTACTAGAAATAAAATTATAGAGATCATTTTTTTTTCCAGGTAACTTATTAGTAACTTACTAATATTTTTTTTTATGAAATTGCCGACTTTTTCGTTAATTTGTAAAAGACCAACTTTTATTTGTATAATTTACTATTGTTTCAGATTTACTAACTCTCAAATGCAATTATCAAACTAAATTAGCATGACTCACGACTTTTGTTATATTAAATTACCAGCTAGTTTTGAATTATTAACCAATGGTTGAGTTATTTATTAAATTATAATTGTTTAATTATTGAGATTTGCCTCAATAGCTACCATTCTCATATGAAAAAGAGAGCCGGGGGATTCGAATCCCCACATTCTCAGGAGGTTAGAATAGAGACGATTTAGTTTCAGAAGTGGGTTTTGACTCCCACGCCCTACAAGGAGGTAGAGCAAAAGTCTGAGTGTTAGAGTAAGAATATAGTATGACCGAAAAAAATATATATAATTGTTTTAATTTACTATTCTTTTTATGTAGTGGCCAACTTTTATTTATAGTGGTTAGCAATTCCTTATTTACTAACCTTTTCTAACGATTACCAATCTAAATTAATGTAACTCGCCAACTTTTCTCCCATGACATTACTACCTAATATTGGGTCAACTCTCTTTGAGTTTTTTCTTTCTGGTCATAAACTCTTATTGAGTTACTCAAAGGCATTTATTTGATTTTTTTTTAACTTGCTAACTTTTTTTATTGTTGACAAATTTTTGAGTTGCATTGTTTAGCCACACCTTTATTTATTGACTCTTTTTCCGAAAATTACCAAATTTATTTTTTGCTAAACCATGTCTTGAGTTTGAGCCCGTCAAATGAAAGCCGTCCAATGAGCAATGTGTGAACTCGACAATGCGTGGGTCGAAAATTGGCGCAGAGAGTTGGCCAAGATTTCAACAAGCGTGAAGAAGAACTAACTACGCATGGCTTTGTCGCCTTTTCCAAGTCCAATTCATCCCTTTATGATTGGATTCATTTCGCATGCTGAATCTATTGCCGCAGAAAGACTTCTTTTGTTCTTACAGAAGAAGAAGGGGCTCGCGTGTTTTATATATTTACTCGTGGGGTCAGTGGGTTGAATATTTGGTAAAAGGTGTGGGCTTCTTTTGTCCCTTTTGTAAGCCAAGCGTAGCCGCACAGAAGGGAAAGAATAGGTGGAGCTCCCGTATTACCTTGTGTTGTTTTCAACCCATTGAAGAAGACTTCCTGGTGCCGCAATAGATGATGAGAGATTTTGGCTACATTTGATTCAGCTTTGGAAATTGAATTTGGGAAAATGCAAATGCTAAAAGCCTAAATTCTTTTGGGGAAATACAAATTACATTTCCTTTGCTAAACAACTTTGGATTACATAGCGTTTGGCAAAAAAAAAAAAACAAAAGAAATTGCAAAGGGTTTTGGCTGCAATTTTTCTATTTTTTTCATCAAAAAATGAAATCCTTAGTCGGAGCCGACAAAGGGCTCAAGCTGCCAACAAGCCAAATCTAGTACAAGTGGCCATTGGCCGAGGTTGCATGAGGTCAAGGGTTGCTAGTAGGCCCAAGTGCCGCCACCTGTGTCATGTGACCCCCGTCGACCGCCGGTGATGCGTGACCCCAAGGGATGCTTAATCTGTCGACGATAGTGCCTGGGACATCGTACAATTAGATCTCAAGTGAATTGGAGTTGTCGCGAGCTCGAGGGTCGGGACGTGATATCATGCCCCCTCCCAGCTGTGCCCTCTCCCTCCCTCCCCCAAGTGATGACCGGCCCTCGTTTGACGAACTACCCCTAGTATTCACCTCTGAATCGAAAGGTTGCCTTCGCCATCACTAAAGTTTGTCGATAAGGCATGTTGGTTCATCGGTCAGATGACTGCTCGGTGGGAGAGATGGGGCGGCAAAGAGAGAGAGAGAGAGTGCAAGGCAGAGATAAAAAAAAATTCCTGACATTTGGCCCCACTTGCGGCACGTGTTGCAACCTTAGTGCGCTTCTAATTTGTTGCGCCGGCACATCTCATGTAGCCAGTATTTTCCTGTGAACGGGCATGTGGACGGAAATTGCATGACCGGTGGTCATAAAGGATCCAGGGGCACGCCATTAATGCACGGAAGCCCAAAGAGATATACAAGATCTCATAAACTTTCTCGTCGATCCGCTCACTTCACACGAGCCCGGAAATTAGATGAACAGATGGAAGGCGGATGAAGGTATTGATTTGCCGAGGTTTCGGACATGTAATACTCGTGGAACGTGTCACATTTTGCGGGTGTTACCGGAATTTTTGAATCCACTCCTGTAAAAGCATGCAAGATTAGGACAGCGAGTGCAATTGTAGAATGTACAAAAGGTAAAGTATCTTCATCCATATTATCTAATGTTGTAAGATTCAAAATACCATTTGGAAGGAGCAGGGCAAACTAACAGATTGGAAACTAATGCTACTTCTTTCGATATGTTTTTGGAAGATATGGGAATATAGTAATAGTTCCCTTTAATCTATTCCTTCAAATGGACAACCTCCTTAATGAATCTGTCGAAGTCATTGTATGATGACCCTCCACGACCGGCGGCTTCCACAGCTCTCCTTCCACTTCTTGGCATTCTCCCTCATCTTCTTCCCGCCGACCCCTTCCATCACTTCCCGAACAAGAGCTTCTATTTCCTCGCGCCTCACATCCTGGTTCACTCCGTGCCGATCCCCCACTCTGTACACGCATACCGACAGTTTGTCTGTTGCTCGGCGAAGAACGGCCAGCAAATGAGGGGAACGCCTCCGCAGATGGCTTCCAAGGTAGAATTCCACCCGCAGTGCGTTAGGAAAGCACCGATCGATCCGTGACTCAGGACTTGGTCCTGCGGACACCAGGTCGTCAAGAACCCTCTGTCTTTCACTTCCTCCAGGAACTCCTGAGGTAGAACTGCAGAATCACCTTCCACAACATCAGGCCTGATCACCCACAAAAATGGGTGCTTGCTATTTGCAAGCCCCCAAGCAAACTCATTCAGGTGTTCCTCAGTCATGACAGTGACACACCCATAGTTCACGTACACAACTGATTCGGCTTCTCTATGACCGAGCCATTCGAGGCAGCTGTAGTCTTCCTTCCACAGATTCGACCTGAAAGACTTGACTGAGCTTGAGGGAATATCCTGGAGGAGCAAGGAAAGGGGCCCGGCACAGTAAATTCGAGGGGAAATGTCTGCAATTTTCTCCAGAACTTCGTGTTCGAGCTCATCAAAGGTGTGGAACAAAATAGCAGATGATTTCAGGCATTGTTGCACTTCTTCTTTTAAGAAGTCAAACATAATGTCGTTTGGGTCTGTGGTCCGTATGAAGCTCGGGATGTCCCGGAGTTGGATGTTTCTCATGCTGGGGATCCAGTCGACAGGATCATCCAGCGTCCCGTTGTTCATGAAGTCTTCATCTGTTCCATATGATATGCGGTGAGGATCCAATCCAGAACTTCAACAGGAGAAACAGATAAATGGAAATAACTCATGAATGGGGAGATAACTATATAAACAAGTAAAGATCTAGTGAATTTATGCGAGAGAAGCAAAAATGAATAAATAAACAAAGGAAGTACCTTTGAATGGAACGATCCCTCTCTTAACAAGCTCTCTGTACTGCAAATAACCCATGAACCCACAAGCCGAGGCAGTCCAGAACTGAACCTCTGGGACTCCAAGATCTCTCGCAGCTTTACTGGCGAAGCTCATCACCCCATCCGATATCACACAAGTCACAGGCGGAACAACCTCGTCGCTCTTGATCCTGGCGAGCAATTCCTTGAAAGGGCCCAAGCAGTTCTTCTGGGTTGAGTCGCAGAGGGCCGGGGGATCCTGCGTTGCGTCACGGTCTGATGGCGGGAGGCCGTCCGGGATCGTCTCAAAGCAGAAGTTTTCAAGGCCCCGGAGCGAGTCGGGTCCCTTAGACCGGAGGAGGCGGCGGTGGTTGAACTCGGTGTTGACGAACGTGACAAAGGCGCCGCGAGCTTGGAGGAGCTTGGCGAGCTGCATCATGGGGTTGATGTGGCCTTGAGCCGGGAAGGGGACGCACACGGCGTGTGCGAGGGCATGTGCATAGGTTTTTCTTGATTCTTGGGACGACGAACCCATCACCCACGTCTCTCCCTAAGGCAAAAGATCAAGAAAGTGCGAACACCGGTGATGGAACTTGCAACTGATTTCAAGTCTGCCAGATCTGTCGATGTATCTTAGATGAGCAGAAGAAAAGTTCATGCAATCACCGTTAGACACGAGGGCGATGCATACGTAATATGGGGTGATTGTATATTTCATTTTTTTAATACTAATCATTGGATGCATACGAAATTTCTGGGTTTTCAGATGTGACTGACTGCAGATTCTTGTAAGCAGACAAGTCAAGAAGGGAAGGAGACTTCTTTACCTCGAGCACGTGAGTTGACCTTTCGCGGCTTTTCGATTTGAGACGTGACCAGCATCAATTTTCTAGCTGATGAAAGAATAGTCGGATCACTTCACCATTTTATAAACCCATTCAGAAATGGGTAAAAAAGAACCCTTCTTGTCCCATCAATCTACCCAGATCAGGAACTTGTGCACCTCATCCACCTCCTGTCATCCTTCCCACCATATGCATGTTTTCACCAGATGACTTTCCCCCGCTTGAAGTCAAAGAACCTGAGACTAGCAAAACCCGAAAGTTCCCTCCAATGAAAAAATTCTCGGATCCTCACCAAAGATACATAATCCTACTGGCCTTGATGCACAAGGACAACGCAAACAGCCCTCTGTTGCTGAAACTGTCCTAAACTGGCAAACTGAGAATGCCCTGGCCCAAAATGAGGTCCTTGAAACTGTTGCTACACGACTTGAACGGGTAGACCAGAATACTGAGTTGTCTTATAAAATGCTGAAAGACTTCCAGAAAAGGCTTCATCTGCTAGAAACCAAGCAGGCACCGCCTAGTCACTACCTAGAAGACCAAAGACCAGAAATTGAAAAGCTCAGGCGACAAATCCACATTCTCAAGAGTCAACAGACATTCACTCCTGTTGACCAATCTTTCTTTCCGTCTTCTTCCTTATCATCAAAACTTGAATCTGCTCCACTGGGAGCATCCTCATCCTTTGCTGCTGTTTTAAGCTCTGCTGCTCCCCTTTCTCAGAACAATTTTCTGATCCTTCGAGAAAAGCTGAGCAAGCTTAAACAAAAACAGAAGAAATCACCAACCCCCTCTGAGTCATCAGTAGCATCACCTCGCACTCTAGAACCAGAACACTTTCCTAGACACCCACGTCCTGGTACGATGACTATATCCAACCCACTAGAAAGCTTTCTTCGACACCAAATTCATTCGATTACTGCCGTCAAACCATCCGTAACAACACATGTGGCAATCTCTTCCGAATCCGAATCCGATCAGTTCATCGGATCTTCTTCCTCGGACGAAACCTTGTTTATGGCCACTAGTGTCAAGGATGAAGAAATACTTTCTGAACCTGAAATACACCAAGATCAACCTGATGCAACCCAGACTTTTACTGCATCATCATCCAAAGTTTATTTCACCCTAGATGATATCCCATATTATAAGTGACCTGATAGGCTCCAAGAATTCCATGCCTGGCTCACTACTAGATATATTTCTGAACCTAGCACTTATGATATTCTTTTGGAATTTATTAGCCGTTTTACAGGAGCACTTAAAGCGGTGGCATGCTTTCGAACAAGATCGGATGTATCTCTTAACCTTGACCTTTGGATAATGCAATCCAGATTATCCATATGTACTTCATTGGCAAACCCGAAGATTCCAAAGAACTCAAACGAAAAGAGTTCTTTGAAAGAAAGTGCTGCTCATTAAGGCGCAAAGACCTTGACCGACACTTCCAAGTTATGATCAAGTTATTTTACTTACTTGGTGCAGATTGGAATCTCAAGCCTATATTTTTGGCATCAATTCCTAGGGAACTCAGCCAAGCGGCTGAAAAAACCCTCCAGTAGAGACAGAAGAGCTTAACAGAGGCTACTCTTGGCGAAATCAAGCAAGCTGTTCATATTGCTATATAAGAACTTTGTCTCCGAAGAGAAGCTTTCCGAAGCTATCTCAAAGAAAACAGGCATCTTGACAAGGCGTGCTTCAAACCCGGTTTAAAGATCAAATGTCCCAAGGATTGCTCAGATTCTTCCTGCACAGGATGCAAAAAGAAGAGACACTTTAAACGGTTTTCTTTCAAACAGACACACAAAGGAAAAAGCAAAGGCAAATGGAAATTTTTGCGGAAAAGCCATCATCGTTCTTCCAAGAAGCGCAACAAAGATAGATGTTATATTTGCAACAAAAAAGGGCATTTTACAAAAAATTGTCCCAAAGCCAAAAAGCGTGGAAGCCATCTGATTGACAAAATCGCCCAAAGCAATGGCATTTCGCTTGATGATTCGGATATTGAGTCGGTCTTTTCCTTAGACAATCAACCATCCGAAAACACTCTCTGTGCTATTCAGACATATAGCTCAGACTCAGCTTCAGCATCAGATTATGATAATGATGTCTTCACCTTCTTCCCTGATTCTCCTCCAGACATCCATATTGCTGAACCTGTCCATCATCCCTACATTCCCATTCATATTCTTTTGTCTAAATACCACAAACCCATTCCCCTGGTAGCACTCATCGATATTGGAGCAAGTTCTTCCATACTTGACACCAAGATTCTCCCAGAAGAATATTGGAAACCATATACCAGGTACTTCAACTCTGCTTCCGGTGACACTTTTGCTACAAAGTACCGTAGTAAACCCATCACCATCCAATTATTTCCCCAGTGTTTTATTACCACCAAGGTCCTTGGCTCTCAGTCTCCGGACAAAGATATCATTATAGGCTGGGACATTCTGACCCAACTTCCTAAACTTAGAATCCTTTCCCATGGTCTCCGTTTCCAGAACCAATTCAAAGAACTTGTGGACATTAAACGATTCTATGCCCTTCAACCAGCCTTACTGGACCCAATTATCCAGAGCCTACTCTCCTCTTGTGCAGAAACACATTCCCAGTTTTCCCAAATTTGTACTCAGCCCTTATGGAAGAACTCTCTTTTCTATGTCAAACTTCCTTTCAAACGGAATGAAGATATCAATCCCACAAAAGCCAGCTATTTTAGCATGAGCCCAGAACACCTTACTCTTGCTCAACAAGAATGTGCAGACCTACTGGCACAGGGTCTCATTGAACCATCTAATTCTCAATGGGCATGTGAAGCATTCTATGTCAACAAGCGGGCCGAACAGAATCGTGGAAAAATGAGGTTAGTAATAAACTACCAGCCTCTGAATCAATTCATTCAGGATGATAAATTCCCATTGCCCCACCGAAATTATCTCTTTCTTAGTCTTGCCAGAGCAACAATCTATTCAAAATTTGATCTTAAGGCAGGCTTTTGGCAATTGGGTATTGACCCTACGAGCAGACCCAAAACGGGGTTACGTATTCCAAACCAACACTTCCAATGGACAAGTTCTCCCTTTCGGCCTCAAAACTGCACCTTCCCTTTTCAAAAAGCTATGTGCAAAATCTTTGAGCCCATCCTTCCACACTCTCAGATCTATATTGATGACATCCTTTTGTTCAGTCCCGATGAACACTCTCATTTTCACATTTTGACACAATTCACTGATATTGTCAAAAAACATGGCATTATGCTTTCCCACAAGAAAATGATTATTGCCCAAAAGGAAATTGAATTCCTTGGCATGCGCTTGAAACAAGGCACCTACTGCCCTGAACCTCATATTGCTGATGAACTTCAAAAATTTCCAGAAAAGGATTTCAATCCTAAACAAGTTAAGCAATTTCTTGGTATTGTGAATTATCTGCGAGATTTCGTTCCCCACATTTCTCAACACCTTCAACCTCTCCAGAAAATGCTCAAAAAAGACCCTCCCCCATGGGGACCCAAGCAAACTCAAGCCGTTTCCCAACTTAAACAGCTTTTACAACATCTTCCTCCTTTAAAGATCCCATTCATTGGCAAACGAATTCTCCAAACAGATGCTAGCGATAAATATTGGGCCGCCATTCTTTTCGAAGAAATTGATGGAACCAGGCATATTTGTGCCTACAAAAGTGGTCGATTTTCCAACGCAGAAACCTATAACCATTCCACCTTCAAAGAAATACTTGCAGTCAAGTATGGCATCAAAAAGTTCGAATTCCATTTAATTGGACACCATTTTCTTGTTGAAATGGATATGTCCTCATTTCCTCAGATGCTTAAGTTCAAACAAAAGCAAGTTTCCCATCCACAGTTGCTCCGATGGGCTGAATGGTTCTCTAAGTATTCCTTTGACGTCAAACACATTCCAAGAACTAAGAATGTCCTCGCTGAATTCTTATCCAGACCAAAAGAACCAATCCAAGCAATCAACATGTATGTCAAAAAGGAACCTTTCTCAAACACATACCGCACCACTGATATGCAATCCGGTTGGTCAAGTCTAAAATATCCCCCTGATGTCCCATTGGCCATTCGACACAACATCGTGAAAGAACGGCTTCCCGAACTCATGTGGGAATATCATCTCCGAATCTTCAAAGAACATGGAGGATTAATGCTTAGACCAGATGGACTCCACCCGGATTATCCATTTATTCATCCACTCCGGTGGTCTCCCAATGATGAATTTCCAGAAGACCTAAAATGGTTATTTTGGTACATGTTCAATCTGTACACCATAGCCATTGAATTTCCCACGAGCAAATTTTGCGGGTTTTTATCAAGAATGCGGCTAGTCATGATCATAACCAGAAGTATCTACTAGATATTTTCGCATGGTTTAAACCTCACCAATACTGGAAGGAACTCTTCAAAATCTAAAACCGTCAAGGAAGGCCTGAACCAGAAAGACACACTATTGTCTTATTCCACCGACCGTGAACATATTGCCATCCCACTGGATGGATTTCTGACAAACCTTCTGTTGCAGGAACATCAAGTTACAAGCCTCAAGTTTTCCAGGAATTTGCACGGGTTCACCAGACACTTCTTCACTCCATCTCCACCAGCAGACCTGCATCCCGAGAACTCCAGAGGATCCTATGTCAAGAAAATCGCATCATCCCACCAGAAGCATGGCTTTCCCCACAGGTCCCTGCCTCTTGGGACCACCCTGCAGCCTGGAATCCCACTCGAGACCAGATCCAAGAAGCACTCCATATTTTTCAGCAAAATAATCCAGACTCCTCCACCCCCTATTTCACAAGACCCTTGGGGAGACACCCAAAATTACGCCCCCTTTTCCGGCTCTTTCGGTGCCAGCTCCTCCCGTCCACCTGATTTGTCGGCAGAAGATATTGAGAATCTCATCCGTGCTTTCAAAAGAGAAAAAGACGGAAGCTCCAGTCTATCAGATATCGATGAAGACACTCTCTTTTCGGAACAGCTAGCTAAACATAGCTCTGATGATTCGGACTATAGCTACAATGCTAGAGACGGAAGAGACAGATAAAAGCCGTCCTGAAAACATTGTACACCGGTCACTGTACACTGTTCATCTAGTATGCTTTTACTGTAGCATCAGGCGAAAATCACTGTTCATAACCTGTCACGGGATTTCCTTAGGATTCCCTTTGTGTGTAGCCCATAAGTGGCTAGTGTGTTCTCATAATTATCTCCAAGCATGGCCAGTCTGCCTGCTTGTGTCGCTTATATCCTCCTTTGCCTATATAAGAGCAAGGAGCCCTCATTGTAAAAACCAGAGAGTGAAATAAGAAGTGTGTTGTGTACTCTACTTCCAACATGATCTTCTAAACACTCCCATTCTCTTCTAGTCTAGAATGATGGTTCTGAACAAATACTATGATTGAGAAAAATCTTGAGTATGCTCGCACTTGCCCTTAGGGGATCTGTGCAAATGAGAATTTCCGATATTCTTGAGATTACTATGCTCTAAGCTCATAGCTTGAGAAGCAACTTGTTGGCTAACAGGCAGTCCCTATTAAGGCCACGAGCGCCGTGTGTGGGATAGCATACTTGCCATAAGATTGCAACTTGAGTCTATGAATTTAGTATCATAGGTGCATATGTAGGGATAAACATCACGCTATTAATTGTTTTTCTATGGTTTTGTGAGATTTTGTGCAATTCTCACTGATTATTTTAAAAGTTGAGTTGATTTGATATTCAAATATTTTAATACTTGTGGTTACAATACAGAATATACAATGAGAAGGTAAAATGAGAGACCTGAAAAGATTAAAACTAATAATCTCATTCTTTGATATCATGTAAATTTTTGTGAGATTATTACTAAATATTTTAACAATTTATGTCGTTATAATGTTTATTTCTTTAGATAAGTAAATGTTGGATCTAGGAAATCTCATTTGTATCATAAACATACGCTCGAAGCTTGAGAAAGGAGTTGAAAGTCGAAATTATGTGCATTCAATAAAGTGAGAATCAAACCCTATTATAATATTTCCTACTCACACCACAAGTCATTTCTCAGTTAGTCCACGCCATCGGTTTTTGCTTTGAAATTTTGTTTAGTTCTATCAAGTATGATAATATCTGTTCTATTGATCTTTCAAAAATATAGAAGATAATATTGGAACACATTCTATTAATTGAGTAATACTAATCACTTGCTACAAAATTATTATCTTCACTCAGATTTCTTGATCCCTAATTGAATACGTCAAAAATTTATCATTTCAATTGTAAATCATCATAGGTGTAGTGGGCAGCGTTGATAATTGCTATTTGCTAAGGACAAATTCATGCAAACAGACAAAACGCTCACGACACTGCACTTCCTTTCTGGCTATTATTTTCCCAAAACCCATTGATTGCGTTCGTGGAGTAATATCTGGAAAGATAAGTTAAAACGACAACAGTTTTGCCTTTCTATGTGGTTTAATAATGCTCTTCGAAATTGACCGGCATCATCATCGTTGGTAAGATGACTGACTTGTTCGTGAAATTGACCAGCATCATCGTAGGACGTTGGCACGTGGTCCGTGAAGAGGCCATTTGATACAAAGTAAGAACAGATTCAATGGTTTTTCGATCATGATATTTGTAACATGAATGGCGGCTCTATCAGAATAAATCGATTCAGACAATTCAAAGTATCATTTGCCTTTGTCGTACTTTGTATTTCGCAGGCTTAATTCTCTTAAAAAATAGCGACTTTAGATCGGGTTCTAATTTTGATCAAATTCCTTTTTCATCTTATGAGAATATACCAACGTTAACTTGTTTTTGTCTCTTTCAAAAGCATTGGCTAAAAAACAAAAAAATATCAATTGTGTCAATACCTAAATCTGGCACACGTCAAGTTTTGTTGTAATGATGCCATTAAAGATTCAACATGTTGTTCCGCGTGTACTTAGCTAAATCGCGATGACGGTCTATTTTGGCATTAAATGGAAACTGGTACTTTTTTATTAGAAATTTTTTTTTGCTAGAATTGGGACACGAGCAAATTAGTGCTTTTTTATAAGGTAAAGCAAAGTTTGAACCAAAATTGAAATTCCGGCTAAAATTTGTGCTTTTTGAGGGAATTAAGTTGTATTTTGTATTTATGAGATCTTCAAGTTTCTACTAGAAATAAAATTACAAAGATCATTTTTTTTTCCTGGTAACTTATTAGTAACTTACTAATATTTTTTTATGAAATTGCCGACTTTTTCGTTAATTTGTAAAAAACCAACTTTTATATGTATAATTTACTATTGTTTCAGATTTACTAACTCTCAAATGCAATTATCAAACTAAATTAGCGTGACTCACGACTTTTGTTTTATTAAATTACCAGCTAGTTTTGAATTACCAATCATTGATTGAGTTACTTATTAAATTATAATTGTTTAATCATTAGGATTTGCCTCAATGACTACCATTTTCACATGAAAAGGAAAGGTGGGGGATTAGAATCCCTACCTTTTCAAGGGGTTAGGGATGGAGATAATTTAGTTTCAAAAGTGAGTTTTGACTTCCACGTTTTACAAAGAGACAAAGTAAGAGTCTGAGCATTAGAGTAGGACAAAAAAAAAACTATAATTGTTTGGTTTAATTTACTATTTTTTTTATGCAGTGGCCAAATTTTATTTATAGTGGTTAGCAATTCCTTATTTACTAACATTTTCTAGCGATTACTGATCTAAATTAGTGTAACTCGCCAACTTTTCTCCCATTACATTACTACCTAATATTGGGTGAACTCTCTTTGAGTTTTTTCTGGTCATAAACATTGATTTGATTTTTTTTAATTTGCTAACTTTCTTTTATTGTTGACAAATTTTTGAGTTGCATTGTTTAGCCACACCTTTATCTATTGACTCTTTTTCTGGAAATTACCAAATTTTTTTTTTAAACCATGTCTTGAGTTTGAGTCCATCGAATGGAAGCTAACCAATAAGTAATGTGTGAACTCAATCATGCATGGGTCGAAAATCGGCGTGAGAATTGTTGGCCAAGATTTCACAAGCGTGAAGAAGAACTAACTTCGCATGGCTTTGTCGCCTTTTCCAAGTCCAATTCATTCCTTATGATTGGATTCATTTTGCATGCTGAATCCATTGCCGCAGAAAGACTTCTTTTGTTCTTACAGAAGAAGAAGGGGCTCGCGTGTTTTATATATTTACTCGTGGGGTCAGTGGGTTGAATATTTGGTAAAAGGTGTGGGCTTCTTTTGTCCCTTTTGTAAACCAAGCGTAGCCGCACAGAAGGGAAAGAATAGGTGGAGCTCCCATATTACCTTCTGTTGTTTTCAACCCATTGAAGAAGACTTCCTGGTGCTGCAATAGATGATGAGAGATTTTGGCTGCATTTGATTCAGCCTTGGAAATTGAATTTGGGAAAATGTAAATGCTAAAAGCCTAAATTCTTTTGGGGAAATGCAAATTACGTCTGATAAAAACTCCTTTGCAAAACAACTTTGGATTACATAGTGTTTGGCAAAAAAAGAAAAAAAAGAAATTGCAAAGGGTTTTGGCTGTAATTTTTCTATTTTTTTCATTAAAAAATGAAATCCTTTGCCGGAGCCGACGAAGGGCTCAAGCTGCCAACAAGCCAAATCTAGTACACCAGCCGCCAAAGCGGATGCCTTCTTGCTTCCTCCAGGACTTCATCGATGGGAGTAAAATGTTTATCCGAGATAAGGTCTGAATTGTAAGCTTTGGTTGAACGTGCTAAAAGTCAGTTCTTTTCGAGCCTGTGCTAGTTCATCGATATCTGCTTCTATAATCGTGTCGAAGAGCGACAAGTGTTGTAGTTTTGTTATGCTTTGAGGCATTGATGTTTTCAATGGATTGTAGCTTACCTCAAGAATTGGCAGTCCTTTCGGAGGAAAGGATCTTGAGGAATTTATTGAGCGAGTGGTATGGCGAAATCTCGTGGGCTTTCTGCGTTTGGACATGTGGTCGACCGGAAAGTGCAGGTGAAATGAAGGGATGATGCTAACCAGTTGGTACTTCAAGGCATTAAAGTTATATAGGCCACATTTGCATACATATATGGTTGACGATGGCGGTTTGGATTTGCTAGTCACTATGGTTCTTGAGAGATTAGAAGAGTTTTAGATAGTCATTTTGGTCGAGTTCTGGACATTGCCGATACATGTTTCTTTAAATTGAAATCTCTCGTTATTCTCTATTTGATCCAACAAGACATTTAGTGGATACTCTGTTCAAACTTTGATGTTGTTCACAGGTAATGCGCACAGAGCATCTTCTGGTCCATGCTCTACACAAGGACAGAAAACTGTTAACCCACCAATGCTAGCTAACGTTTATGCTTCTTTTGTTGCTGGGAGTGCGCAGCAGAAGTCCGATATCTTTATATTGGGGAGATCTCTAAGGGGGAAGTCCAAGTCTGAGCCCATCAATATATCAAATTGGACCCATCTCAACTCAAAAGCTTAAGCTAGTGAGTTATGGGCCAACTAGATATATTAATTGCTTTACACCACATCAATTCTCCGATGTGGGACTACTTTCTCTAACACAATTCACACGTGTATCCTAACAATCTCCCCCTCACGTGTGAGCTCCAGTGTTAGGTTTACTCTCCCTTAAATCAGATATCCTTCTGGCCCAACATCATCCTGGCCCACGTTGTTACACCACAACGCCCACCTGGGCCATCCTCATGGGCTCACGTTGTTACACCACAACGCCTACTTGCTCGGGAACCGTAACCATCGGATGAGAGTAGCCTTGTTGGATCCATTGAGATGGAAACTCTGGTGGGATCTGGAGAGTAACAAACTGTTCTTGTTCAGTGGCCTGGATGGGATGCTGATCAAAACGAGAAGACTGGACATACTCTTTGACAGTGCGAGGAGTATGTTTAATCAAATGTTTGATAGACCGAAGTGGAGAGAAGGAAGGGGGTTTAGTGAAAGCAGTGTATGGATTCATCATGGGGAGCTGAGTTTCTGAAATCTTACTATCCTCTATGAGGTAAGCAACCTCATAAAGGTAGTCTATCTTGGAACATGAAGATTTTCGAAGGTCTGGTGGAGGCTGGAGGGAAAGGTTAGAAGTAAGAGAAACAGGAAGAGAAGGGGATGAAGAATCTGTAGCGTCCATGAGGTGAGAAGGTCTCTTCTAGTACCAAAACAGGTTAATGATCAATCCATACACTGCTTTCACTAAACCCCCTTCCTTCTCTCCACTTCGGTCTATCAAACATTTGATTAAACATACTCCTCGCACTGTCAAAGAGTATGTCCAGTCTTCTCGTTTTGATCGGCATCCCATCCGAGCCACCGAACAAGAACAGTTTGTTACTCTCCGGATCCCACCGAGTTTCCATCTCAATGGATCCAACAAGGCTACTCTCATCTCCACTTCGGAGCCATCCGTTTTGCTTTAACTTTTCATGGTCGTAAAGGCCTACATTACAGCAAGGATAGCCCTGTTAGACACCAGGTTCTTGGAATACCAACAAGCTTGTGTTGGCACCATTCAAACCACAATGAATGCATGAACCGTTTTTGTCACACTTTTTCCAAATTTTAACATTGCTCTCGCAGATCCCAACCCGCTTCTTGCTCTTAAGGTTCGGCTACAAATTACCGGAGCCCCACAAACACTGGATCTATTGCTGCCACTTTGCACTACCAAATGATCTACCGTGTCCAAAACCATGCCATTGATCTTAACATCCCGAATTCTGAAGATGCTCTTGTTATTTCGGTCGACCATGACCAAACTTCTTGCATCCACGTCCCGAGGCAGATCCCTCGAAGTGAACTTGTTAAACTTCTTCCCGATAGTTGGGTCACCAACTACGAAAAACTCCATCGAATTGCAAACCGGTCCAATCCGGTGAACCCCGGTTCACTAGGAAAAAAGCACCTTTGTTGCCATCAAGTTGATAAGACTAAAGAGGAACCTTCCTCCATTTTCCCTACCATTCTCCACTTTACTCCCTATCCTCTCGATCCGGTTTCGTCGAGAACCGGACAACAAACAATTTGTCCACTCATTTGGACCTCAAGGACAGCCAATCCATTTCTTCAAGGATCCCAGGACACATTTTCGGGATCCAGGCTCGCGCGTGTACTTCATGCACACGATCTGAAGATGAAGATGATACATCCTCCTCTAAGAAGAAGAAGAAGAAAAAGGATGCGTTCTATCAACGGTATCTTGATGGAGATCCAACTGTTGCACCTCTTGGAGAAGCTGGCGGTAGATACCAGTTTATTGTCTCTTATGGACCACCTAAACCTTTTAAGGTAGTCCCCACTCCATCTCCCTGTAAGCCAACCCTTTCTCCTAATTCACCATCACCCGAGCCTATGGTTACCTCACCCTTTTATAAGCCAATCCAGAAATGGGTCAGAAAGAACCCCTCTTGTCCCATCACTTTACCCCGACCAGGTACCTGTGTACCTCAACCTGAACCACTTCCAGTCTTATCCAATATATGCATGTTCCACCCTGAGGATTTCCCTCCACTTGAGACCACAGAATCATCTGAAACTAGCACTCATACCCGAAAATTTCTCCCGGAAAAATTCTCGACCCACGCAAAGGTACCAGCACTCGCCCAAAATACCAAACCCCTTTGGTATTGATGCACAAGGACAAAAGCGACCCTCGGCTGCAAAAACCGTTTTGAATTGGCAAGGCGAGAATGCCCTCGCTCAAAATGAGCTCCTTGGCTTTGTCGCTACACGCCTCGAACGTGTAGATAAGACCACCGACTTATCTTGCCGCATCTTTGAAAGACTTCCGAAACGGCTTCACCCGCTAGAAACCAAGCGAGACACCTACTAGCCATTATTTGGAAGATCAAAAACCAGAAATTGAGAAACTCAAAAGACAGATCCAAATCCTCAAAAGTCGGCGAGTCATTCACTTCCCTTGATCCGCCCCTTTTTACCTCTCCCTCCCTACCACAAAAGACAGAATCATCATTTGGCTCATCATCCTCTTTTCTTCTTTGTTTTAAGCTGTTGCCCCTCCTCCTCAGAATAATTTTCTGACTCTTCGCGAAAACCTTCGTAAGCTTAAACTCAAGCAGAAGAAATCCTCTCCTCCCACAGAGCCTTCATCACCCTCTCCCGGCACACCAAAACATCCTCCTAGCAATCACCCTCCTACAAGTCAACCTGCCACCTTGACCATTTCCAACCCACTCGAAAACTTCCTCCGCCGCCAGATCCCTTCTATTGCTGTTATCAACCCATCCGCCACAACACAGGTTGAAACTTCGTCTGAATCTGATTCGATATTTTTATCGAATCATCTTCTTCGAAACTTTTTCATGGCCGATAGTGTCAAAGATGAAGAAATATTCTCGAACCCGAAATCCCTCACGAGGATCAACTCCGATGCCACCCGTCCTTTTCTGACCTCATCTTCCAAAGTTTACTTTACTTTGGATGACATTCCATATTATAAGTGGCACGATAGGCTTCAGGAATTTCATGCTTGGCTCACTGCCAGGCATATTTCTGAACCAAGTACTTATGATATTCTCCGGAATTCACGGTCGTTTACGGGAGCACTTAAGGATTGGTGGCATCGCATCGAACAAGACTAGATGTATCTTCTCACTCAGCCCCTGGATAATGCTATCCAGATCATCCACATGTATTTCATTGGCAAGCCTGAAGATTCCAAAGAACTCAAACGAAATGAGTTCTTTGACCGCAAATGTTGTTCATTAAGACGCAAAGATCTTGATCGACACTTCCAAGCTATGATCAAGTCGTTCTATCTACTTGGTGCTTGATTGGAACCTCAAGCCCATTTTTTAGCATCCATCCCAAGAGAACTTAGTCAAGCTGCGGAAAAAACTCTCCAGCAAAGACAGAAAAGTATAACTGAGGCTACTCTTGGTGAAATTCAACAAGCCGTTCATATTGCCATAGAAGAACTTTGCCTCCGGCGAGAAGCTTTCCGAAGCTTCCTCAAAGAAAACAGGAATCTTGACAAGGCGTGTTTTAAACCCGGCCTCCGGATCAAATGTCCCAAGATTGTTCGACCCTTCCTGCACAGGATGCAAAAAGAAAAGGCATTTTAAACGGCTCTCCTTCAATAAGACACGCAAAGGAAAGAGCAAAGGTAAGTGGAAATTTTTGCGAAAACGCCGTCATCGCTCTTCTAAGAAGCATAACAAAGACAGTGTTATGTTCCGCAATAAAAAAGGACATTTTGCCAAAAAGCTGTCCAAAGGCGAACAAGCGAGGAAGCCATCGATAGACAAAATCACCAAAAGCACGGCATCCCACTTGATGATTCGGACATTGAGTCCGTGTTCTCTTTAGATGACCAACCATCGAAAATACTCTGTGCTATCCAAACATATAGCTCGGACTCGGCCTTAGAATCAAAACGATGTCTTCACCTTCTTCCCCGACTCACTGCGAGAAATTGATCTCTCCGAACCCGTCCATCATCCATATATCCCCATCCATATCCTTTTGTCCAAATACCACAAACCAATCCCTTTGGTGGCACTCATTGATCTTTGGAGCCAGCTCTTCCATCTTAGACACAAAGATCCTCCCGGAAGAATTTTGGAAACCCTACACCGGGTATTTCAGTGCTCGCACGGTGACACTTTTGCTACCAAGTATCGTAGTAAACCCATTACTATTCGGTTCTTCCCCGGTGTTCTCTTACCACCAAAGTCCTTGGTTCTCGGTCTCCAGGACAAAGATATCATCATTGGTTGGGACATCGACTCAACTTCCCAAACTCAGAATTCTTTCTAATGGCCTTCGCTTCAAAAATCAATTCCGAGAATTTGTAGAAATTAAACGTTTCTATGCTCTTCAACCGGCCATCCTCGACCCAATAATCCAAAGTTTACTTTCTTCTTGTCTTTGAGACACACTCCCGAGTTTTCCCAAATTTGGACCAAGCCCTTGTGGAAAAACTCTTCTTTTTATGTCAAACTTCCTTTCAAAAGGAATGAAGACATCAATCCTACAAAAGCCAGCCATTCAGGAATGAGTCTTGAACATCTCACACTAGCTCAACAAGAATGCTCAGAATTGTTGGCACAAGGTCTCATTGAACCTTCTGATTCTCAATGGGCATGTGAAGCATTCTATGTCAACAAACGGGCCGAACAGAACCGTGGAAAAATGAGGTTAGTCATTAATTACCAACCCCTAAATCGGTTCCTTCGGGATGATAAATTCCCATTGCCCCATCGAAATTCCCTTTTCCCGAGCTCCGGCTCAAGCAAAGATCTATTCAAAATTTGATCTTAAGGCGGGATTTTGGCAATTGGGTATTGACCCACCGACAGACCCAAAACTGGGTTTTGCATTCCAAATCAACACTTCCAATGGACAATTGTTCCTTTTGGCCTCAAAAGCGCACCTTCCCTTTTTCAAAAGGCTATGTGCAAAATCTTTGAGCCTATCCTTCAAAACTCCCAGCATTTATATTGATGATATCCTTACGTTCGTAATGATGAACAATCCCATTGCCAACTCTTGGCACATTTTTCTGATATTGTTAAGAAGCATGGTATTATGCTTTCTCGAAGAAAATGATTATTGCCCAGACGGAAATTGAATTCCTTGGCATGCGCCTCACAGAAGGAACTTACTGCCCCGAACCTCATATTGCTGATGAACTCCAGAAATTTCCTAAAAAGGATCTCAATCCTAAACAAGTTCAGCAATTCCTTGGGATTGTGAACTATTTACGAGATTTTGTTCCTCACATTTCTCAATACTTACGACCCCTCCAAAGAATGCTCAAGAAAAATCCTCCTCCATGGGGACTCAAGCAAACTCAGGCTGTTTCTCAGCTTAAACAGCTATTGCAACACCTTCCTCCATTAAAGATCCCGTCCAATGGCAAACGCATTCTCCAAACTGATGCCAGCGACAAATATTGGGCAGCCATTCTTTTCGAAGAAATTCATGATACTCGGCATATTTGTGCCTACAAAAGTGGCCGATTCTCTCAAGCAGAAATTCATTATCATTCCACTTTCAAAGAAATACTTGCGGTCAAGTATGGCATCAAAAAGTTCGAATTTCATCTCATTGGACACCATTTTCGGTCGAAATGGATATGTCCTCTTTCCCTCAAATGCTCAAATTCAAACGAAGCAAGTTCCCCATCCACAATTGCTCGATGGGCTGAATGGTTTTCCAAATACTCCTTTGAGGTCAAGCACATTCCGGGAAAGAAGAACATCCTTGCGGACTTCTTATCTCGACCAAAGGAACCGGTCAAACAATCAACATGTATGTCAAAAAAGAACCTTTCTCAGACACATACCGCACCACTGACATACAATGTGGTTGGCCAAGTCTAAGATATCCTCCTGATATCCTAATGGCTGTTCGACACAATGTCGTAAAAGAAAGACTTCCAGAACTCATGTGGGAATATCATCTTCGAATCTTCCGAGAACATGGAGGATTAA
This sequence comes from Corymbia calophylla, assembly GCA_014182845.1. Taxonomy (NCBI): domain Eukaryota; kingdom Viridiplantae; phylum Streptophyta; class Magnoliopsida; order Myrtales; family Myrtaceae; genus Corymbia; species Corymbia calophylla. The sequence continues at coordinate 44,637,254 of CM024700.1, read as the reverse complement.
TGCTCAGACCAGATGGATTACATCCAGATTATCCATTTATTCATCCTCTCCGTTGGTCTCCCAATGATGAATTTCGAAGACCTAAAATGGTTATTTTGGTACATGTTCAATCTCGTACACTATAGCCATTGAATTTCCAAGCGAGCAAATTTTGCGGGTTTTTACCAAAAATGCGGTGGTCATGATCATAACGAGAGATATCTACTTGGATATTTTTGCATGGTTTAAACCTCACCAATACTTGGAAGGAACTTTTCAAAATCCAAAATCGTCAAGGAAGGCTCCGAACCGAGAAAGACACACTATTGTCTTGTTTCATCGACCTTGGACATATTGCCATCCCACTTTGGATGGATTTCGACAAACCTTCTGTTGCAGGAACTTCAAGTTACAAGCCCCAGGTTTTCCAGGAATTCGCACGAATTCACCAGACACTTCCACACTCCATCTCCACCGACCGACCGGCATCTCGAGAACTCCAGCGAATCCTATGTCAAGAAAACCGCACCATCCCACCAGAAGCATGGCTTTCTCCACAGGTCCCTACCTCTTGGGACCACCCTGCCGCCTGGAATCCCACTCGCGACCAGATCCAAGAAGCACTCCAGATTTTTCGGCAGAATAATCCAGACTCCTCCACCCCCTATGATCCTTGGGGGGGCCCCTTTCATAAGACCCTTGGGGTGACACCCAAAATTACGCCCCCTTTTCTGGCTCTTTCAGTGCTAGCTCATCTCGTCCACCAGACTTGTCGGCAGAAGAAATCGAGAATCTCATCCGTGCCTTCAAAAGAGCAAAAGACGGAAGCTCCAGTCCATCGATATCGATGAAGACGCGCTCTTTTGCGAAACATTGCTAGCTCAACATAGCTCGATGATTCGGACTATAGCTATAATGCTAGAGACGGTAGAGACAGATAAAAACCGTCCCGAAAACACCGTACGTGCGTACACGCATTCCTTTGTTCACTCGGTCTTTTTACTATTCACTCGATCTGTTTTCTTTGTAGCACCGGGCGAAAAACCACATTGTTCATAGCACAGTCACGGGATTTCTTTAGGACTCCCCCTATGTGTAGCCTATAAGTGGCTAGTTTGCTCTCATAATTATGCCCGAGCATGGCGTGCCCGCCTCGCTCTTGCTCTTGTCGCATATATCCTCCTTTGCCTATATAAGAGCAAAGGAGCCCTCATTGTAAAAACCAGAGAGTGAAATAAGAAGTGTGTTGTGTACTCTACTTCCTACATGATCTTCTAAACACTCCCATTCTCTTCTAGTCCGAACGATGGTTCGAACAAACACTATGATTGAGAAAAATCCCGGAGTATGCTCGCACTTGCCCTTAGAGGATCCGTGCATCGAATTTCCGATATTCTAGAGATTACTATGATCCGAATTCAGAGTCTGAGGAAGAACTTGGTGACTAACAGGCAGTCCCTATTAAGGCCGAGAGGGCCGTGTGTGGGATAGCATACTTGTCACAAGTTTGCAACTCAAACTTTTGAAATCGGTTCATAGTGGGTCCACTCCCCAGCAGAAGTCCGATATCTTTTACTGGGGAGATCTCTAAGGGGGAAGCCCAAGTCCGAGCCCATCAATATATCTAGTTGGATCCACTTCAACTCAAAAGCTTAAAGAGTTGCTGGGAGTGCGCAGCAGAAGTCCGATATCTTTAGATTGGGGAGATCTCTAAGGGGAAAGCCCAAGTCTGAGCCCATCAATATATCCAATTGGACCCATTTCAACTCAAAAGCTTAAGCTAGTGAGTTATGGGCCAACTAGGATATATTAATTGCTCTACACCACATCAATTCTCCGATGTGGGACTACTTTCTCTAACACAACTCACACGTGTATCCTAACATCTTTAGCTGTCAAGCTCTTCTATATCTCTTCCTTTATACATCTCTTCATCTTGCTAAATCGTAGTTGACTCTTGATGCAGTGGCCGCTGATCATTTGGGGGCAACATGACTTAAGTTTTTCCGATGAAGTTGGCTGAAAGATTAAAACGGTCATACTATCTTTACTCTGCCGTCACACTGGAGACCCTTCTTGTGCGAGGCACGTTGCAATTAAGATCATAGAGTCCAGATTATCTCATTTGGTTTGCCCGTAATGATGTTGCGCGAGTTAATCAAAAGGACTCTGGACATTTAAGCAGTTGTTTACCCTATCAAACTCCCTCGACCATGCTGAAAATGTCGAATAAATAAGCAAGGGAGCACCTTTAAATGGAACGATCCCTCTCTTAACAAGCTCTCTGCAATGCAAATAACCCATGAACCCACAAGCCGAGGCAGTCCAGAATTGAACCTCTGGGACTCCAAGCTCTTTGGCAGCTTCACTGGCGAAGCCCGTCACCCCATCTGATATCACACAGCTCACAGGCGGAACAACCTCGTCGCTCTTGATCCTGGCAAGCATTTCCTTGAAAGGGCCCAAGCAGTTCTTCCGGGTTGAGTCACAGATTTTTCGTAATATTAACCAAAAAATGAAATATACAATCGCCCTATAAGCATAGGCATCTCCCCCGTGTCTAACAGTAATTGCATCTACAATTCGTCAATTTCCATTAAATTTTACCGTTAAACTGTTAAGTTAGATAATACATAGTAGTTGATGAGTATATTATTTTGGAGTTTTACTTTACGTTTATTATAGATGTACCAATTTATAGTTTTTTTAGTATTAATTCAATTTAACAGAAACTAACGCACAATAAATTTGTCACAAATATAATAGTTATGGAATTTTGGTGGTCAAAAAATTAGTTTGAAATAAATTTATCACAAGTATACCAGTTTAGGATTTTTTTATAATATTAACTCTTCAATCTTTTACGCTAATAATAGAGTGCGTGTGAATTTTCTAGTCTTCTAGACGTGAGTGAGAGCAGATTCTTAAAAATAAACACGGTGGTAGGGTGACTTGGTTACCTCTCAAACCTGTGAATCGTACATTCGATTTGATATGTGCCCAACATTAATTTCTTAAGATTTAATATTACGAAAAATCTCAAAGTAGTACACTTATGATAAATTTATCCTCCGTTAGTTTCCGTTAAATTATACTATCAAATTGTTGAGTTGAATAACACGTGACAGTTAATGAATGTACCAATTTGGAGTTTTATCTTTTGTTTATCATGTGATTTTTTGTGATATTAATCCCATTTAACATATATAAACATAGAGTAAATTTGTCATAAATGTACTAGCTAAAGTTTTTGGTGATTAGCAAATTAGTTTAGAATAAATTTGTAACATGTATACTAATTTGGGGTTTTTCGTATTATTAACCCATTTCTTAGCCGATGAAAAAATAGATGGATCAACAACCACAAGTTCATAATGCATAAATGGGGATTAACATTATAGTATTAATTTTTTTCCTATATTATTTTCCTATTATTTTGTGAGATTTTGCATGATTATCCCTAACTGTTTTAAAGGTCGGAGTTGGTTTAATATTTAAATATTTTAATACTTGGGACTACAACATAAAATATAAATCAAAAGGCAAATAAGGGATCTTAAACTCAAGGCATCCTTCTTTAATACCATGTAGGTTTTTGTAAGATCACTATCCATTGTTATAGGAATGCGTTGTTTAATATTTAAATATTATTAATAGGTTTATTTCTTTAAGTGAGTAAATGTCGGATCAACGAAATCTCATTTTTATTATAAAAATGTGCTTGAAGCTCGAGCAAGGAGTTGAAAGTCGAAATTATTCATGCTCAATAAAGTGAGAATCAAACCCTGTTATAGAATTTCCTACTCATACAAATCATTTCTCAATCCAATGATTTTTGCTGTAATTTTTTGTTCAGTAGTCAAGTATGATACTATCTTTTTTATTGATCTTTTAAAAATGTAGAAGATGTATTAATTAAGTGATATTAATCACTTGTTATGAAATATCTACCGGTGGGTGGCCGTGATGGTTTGCGCTTTACTACCTCATCGCCGAGGGAACGAGTTCGAATCTCCGGTCGCTAGCATTTTAAGTGGGGAGCCCTGGTGGTGGGTTCTCAGGCCAACTCCCCTCCAGGTATAGTCGATGGTCGGCGTTGGGCTTGTCGGGCCCTTGGAGGCCGTGAACACTCGTAAGGTTGTACCAAGCCGGATCCTGGATATCAAAAAAAAAATCACTTGTTATGAAATTATTATTTTCACTCATATATCACAATCCCTACAATCGAATCCATCCAAAACTATCATCTCAATTATAAATCATCATATGTGTAGTGGTCTGCTTGATAATTGCTATATGCTAAGGACAAGTACCTGGGGTTTACCAAAAAGAAAAGGAGAGAGATGGACACTTTGAGATATTGAATTTCAGCTGTAATTTTGTACATATCTCAGCAGAATTACTCATCCAAAGAGACAAAATGCTGCACGACACTACATTTCCTTTTCTGGCTATTTTTTTCCCAAAACGCATCGAATGCGTTCGTGGAGTAATATCAGGTAAGATTAGTCAAAGCGACAAAAAGTTACGTCTCTTTAAGTGATTTAATAATGCTGTCCGAAATTGACCCGCAGCATCATCGTAGGTAAGATGACTGGCTGGCTCGTGAAATTGACCAGCATCATCGTAGGACGTTGGCACGTGGTCCTTGAAGAGGCCATTTGATACAAAGTAAGAACAGATTCAACGACTTTTCGATGATGATATTTGTCACGTGAATGGTGGCTCTATCAGAACAAAGTACATCAAACAATTCAAAGTATCATTTGCCTGTGTTGTACTTTGTATTTTATCGGCCTAATTCTCTTGAAAAGAAGCAACTTTAGGTCTGATTTTTGTACTGGTCCAATTCGTTTTTTATTATATGAAAATATACCAATTTTAGCTGGTGTCCCAATTTTGGGCTAAACTTTTTTTTTTTGGTCTCATTGAAAGGCACTGAGCCAAAAAAATTTCTCATCTCTCATAAAAAAAAATCTCAATTCTCAATTGATACCTAAATTCAGCATACGTCAAGTTTCCAATTAATGATGCCATTAAAGATTCAATGTGTTGTTATAGGCATACTCAGCGGAAACTTGACAACGGCCAAATTTGGGCATTATATGGAAATTAGTGTTTTTTATGAGGAAAAAAAGTTTTGGTTTGAATTAGGACACGAGCAAATTGATTTTTTTTTGTGAAGCAAAAAAAAGTTTGGGCTAAAATTAGGATACCAATTAAAGTTGATGCTTTTTGAAGGAATTGAGCCATAAGTTGTATTTATGAGATATCCGAGATTCTACTAATAGGTAACTCTTATTTGTAACTTACTAATATTTTTATGAAATTTCCAACTTTTTCGTTAATATGTAAAACACCAACTTTTATTTGCATAATTTAATATTGTTTTGGATTTACTAACTCTCAAATGAAATTATCAAACTAAATTAGTGGACTTATGACTTTTGTTATATTAAATTGCCAACTAGTTTTGAATTACTAATTGTCGTTTGAGTTACTTATCAAACTCTAAGTGTTTGGTTTAATTTACTAATTTTTTTATGAAGTTAGCAACTTCTATTTACTATGGTTCGAAATTCCTTATTTACTAACCTTTTTTAGCGATTACCAATCTATATTAGTGTGACTCGCCAACTTTTCTCCCATTACATTACTGCCTAATATCGAGTCGACTCTTATTTACTCACCGACATTTATTCGAATTTTTTTTTGATTTGCTAACTTTTCTTATCGCTGACAAACTTTTAGTCGCATTTTTTAGTCACACCTTAATCTAAATTACCAAATTTATCTTTATTGAACTATTTCTCGAGTTTCGACTATATATATATCGAGTTTGAGTTCACTGAACGAAACCCAACTGACGAGCAATGTGTGAATTCGACCCGGCGCGAGTCAATAATCGGGGCGCGACAATCGTTGGCTGAGATTTCAACAAGAGTGAAGAGAAATTAACAACACGTGATTTTGTCGCCTTCTCCGAGTCCAAGTTATCCCTTATGACTGGATTCTTTTGTTCATACAGAAGAAGAAGGGGCCCACAAGTTTTATATATTTACTTTTATCGATTAGCTTGTCCCTTATTTTTCACGACAATTTTTTAGCAAAAAAAAAAAACTGTTGTATTTTTTACAAAGCGATTTATAAATTTTTCTTTGATTAAGTTATTAACTAGTTTGGAGTTATACGACTTTCATTTAATCTAATTACAAAAAACTATTTGCTCTTATTAATTTGTCAACTTTTTTATTGAGTTATTTAGTTGGCAAAAGTTTGTGGGTCACTGAAATGAAATAAAGGTATATCCTATAATAGTTGTTAATTCCAAAGCATAGATAACAAAAATAAATAGAAGTTGGTGAAAGTTAAGAAAATTATTAGAGAAGAGAAGTCGATGATTTAAGATGTAATTACCTACAATTTTTTGGCTATTGCACATCTAATTAATCGAACAACACAAAGATTCCAACGGTCGGATACACTTGGTCTAACTGATAATTTTTAGGAATTCCATTGACTGCCTAAGTATATGCCCTCTTACTTCCTCTAGGACTTCATCGATGTGACTAAAATGTTTCTCCAATTAAGGGGTGTTTGTTAACACTTCTATTTCTTTGTTTTTTTTGTTCTTTTGTTCCTTGACAAAAAAAAGAATAAAAATCCATTTGGTAATGTTCACTAGTATATTATTTTTCATAATAGAAAGTTGCTCTATGAAATATATTCGGAATAGAAATGAGAAATAGAAAAAAATAGTTTCTTGTTCTTGAAAATTATTTCTTGGATTGTCATTACTCACGACTGCTGCCGATCGCCAACCGCCACTACTCGCCGACCGCCACCCGCCACCCGCCGCCCTTCGCCCAGCGATTGGCGACTCGGCAATCGGTGGTCGTCGGTCATTGCCACCATGGAGAAAAAAAGGAATAATTTTTTTTTCGATACCAAAAGTATTCATATTCTTTTTTTATTTTGAGAATCAGAAATTTTATAGTTATCAAACGCCTTGTTTTACTCAAAAATTGTTTCGGAAAGTAAAAATAAAAAAGAATTATTTCTAAAAAAAAATTATTTTAAAAAATAAAAATATTACCAAACGCATTATAAATATTTGAATTTTGAGCTTCAATTGAATGTGCTAAAAATTGGTTCTTTTCAAGTCCATGCTAATTCATTGATATCTGCCTCGATAATCACGTCAAAGGTTGACATTCCCCTGACGTCGTAGTCATTTTGCTAGTCATTATGGTTCTTAGGAGATAAGAAGAGTTCAAAGAGTCATTTTGATCGAGTTCTGGACATTACTGACACATGTTTCTTTAAATTGAAACCTCTCGTTATTCTCTGTTTGATCCAGCAGGACATTTAGTGGATATTTTGTTCGAACTTTGATGTTGTTTGCACGTAATGTGCACAAAGCATCTTCAAGAGAGGATAGAGTCAATCCATTCTCTACACAAGGACAGAAAACTGTCTAACCTACCGAAGCTAGCTAACGTTTATGCTTCTTTATCTGTCAAGCTGTTCTAGATCTCGTCCTTTATACATCTCTTCATCTTGCTAAATTGTAGTCAACTCTTGATGCAGTGGCCGCCGATCCTTTAGGGGAAGCAGGATGAAGTAATTCCGATGGAGTTGGCTGGAAGGTTAAAATGTATCATACTATCTTACTGTGCGGTCACATTGGAGACCCTTTTTGCTCGAGGCACGTTGCAATTAAGATTATAGAGTCTAGATTATCTCGTTCTGTTTGCCCTTAATGATGTTCCACAAGTTAATCAAAAGGACTCTGGCCAGATCAAACAGTTTTTTACCCTATCAAACTCCCTCGACCATGCTGAAAAGCCTGCCGCTCTCATTTTCCTCTTTTGAAACTTACAGAGACATCCTATGAATTCGTCTTTGAGTACACGCGGCTCCCTACATTTTAAAATTCCACATTGTCCACTGTCTGTTTACGTGGGACTTGGAATTTCAAGAACTTAGGAATGTGGCTGACATTCTTTATGCATTTTGATTCAACTTCAAGCCATTCCAATGGGTGTTGCCTTGTGTTCTTTCATCAAACTACAGGAATGTGTCCGTCTGATTTACCCTTTCCCTTTTGTTGTATTGAACAGTCGTGTGAATGGAAATGCACAACTAGTGGTAATAAAGGATGCAGGGCACGCCATCAATGTAGAGAAGCCCGAAAGAGATGTACAAGATCTTGAAAACTTTCCTGGTCGATCCACTCGCTCTACATGGGTGAGGAAACCAGATGAACAATCGAAAGGCGGACAGAAGGACCTGAGCTGTCGAGGTTTCAATCACATAATACTAGTGGAATGTGTCATATTTGGGGATAGCACTGGGATTTTTGGATTACTACTGTAATGCATGCACGATTAAGACAGCAAATGCAATCATATAATGTAAACAAAGCAAAATATCTTTATTCATATTTTTAATATTGCATATACTAACAGACTGGAAACAAGAAAAGGGAAATCTTTAACCATGGTGTTTTTAATTCTTCTTCTTTCGATAGATTTTCAGAGTACGTGGGAATCTGGCAATGGACCCTTTGATCTAATCATTCAAAAGGACAACCTCCTTAATAAATCTATTGAAGTCATTGCACGATGGTCCTTTCCGAGCGGCGGCTTCCACAGCTTTCCCCTTCCACTTCTTAGCGTTCTCCCTCATCTTCTTCCCGCCGTTCCCTTCCATCACTTCCCGAACAAGAGCTTCTATTTCCTCACGCCTCACATCCTGGTTCACTTCCATGCCAGTCCCCCATTCGGTACATGCATACCGACAGTTTGTTTGTTGCTCGGCAAAGAACGGCCAGCAAATGAGAGGAACGCCTCCACAGATACCTTCCAAGGTAGAATTCCACCCACAGTGCGTTAGGAAAGCACCAACTGATCCGTGACTCAGGACTTGATCCTGCGGACACCAACTCGTCAAGAACCCTCTGTCTTTCACTTCCTCCAGGAACTCCGGTGGTAGGATTGCAGAATCACCATTCACAACATCAGGCCTGATCACCCAGAAAAATGGGTGCTTACTATTCGCAAGCCCCCAGGCAAACTCCTTCAGGTGTTCCTCAGTCATGACAGTGACACTCCCATAGTTCACATACACAACCGACTCAGCTTCTCTCTGATCGAGCCATTCGAGGCAGCTGTAGTCTTCCTTCCACAGACTCGACCTGAAAGACTTGACTGAGCTCGAGGGAATATCCTGGAGGAGCAAGGAAAGGGGCCCAGCACAGTAAATTCGAGGCGAAATGTCTGCTATTTTCTCCAGTACTTCGTGTTCGAGCTCATTGAAGGTGTTGAACAAGATGGCAGATGATTTCAGGCAGTGCTGCGCTTCTTCTCCTAAGAAATCGAACATGATATCGTTCAGGTCTGTGGTCCGCATGAAGCTCGGGATGTCCCGGAGTCGGATGTTTCTCATGCCGGGGATCCAGTCCACAGGATCATCGAGCGTCCCGTTGTTCAGGAAGTCTTCATCTGTTCCATATAATATGCGGTGAGGATCCAATCCACAACTTTAACAAGAGAAAGAGATGAATGGAAACAACTCATGAATGGGGAGATAACTACGTGAACAAATAAAGATCTACGGAATTATCCGAGAGGAGCAAAAATGAATATATAAACAAAGGAAGTACCTTTGAACGGAACGATTCCTCTCTTAACAAGCTCTCTGTACTGCAAATAGCCCATGAACCCACAAGCTGAGGCAGTCCAGAACTGAACCTCTGGAACTCCAAGCTCTCTCGCAGCTTTACTGGCGAAGCCTGTCACCCCATCTGATATCACACAACTCACAGGTGGAACAAATTCGTCACTCTTGATCCGGGCAAGCAATTTCTTGAAAGGGCCCAAGCAGTTCTTCCGGGTCGAGTCACAGAGGGCTGGGACGTCCTGCGTCGCGTCGCGGTCCGACGGTGGGAGGCCGTCCGGGATCTTCTCGAAGCGGAAGTTTTCGAGGTCTCGGAACGAGTCGGGTCCCCTAGACCGGAGGAGGCGGCGATGGTTGAACTCGGTGTTGACGAACGTGACAAAGACGCCGCGAGCGTGGAGAAGCTTGGCAAGCTGCATCATGGGGTTGACGTGGCCTTGGGCCGGGAAGGGGACGCACACAGCATGTGCAATTCTTGATTCTAGGGGTGACGAACCCATCACCAGTATCTCTATAGGGCAAGATCAAGAAGTGTATACTGAGTGATGGAACTTGAAGTTGATCTAAAGCCTGCCAAATTTATTCAATCTCGGTCAGTCTTTTCAGATCAATACTAGATGCAGGAACGAGAGGTTATGCAAGTAGCGTTAGACGAGGGAGATGCAGAAGTATGAAATTTCAGCAACAAGCACATATGTTTATATAACACAACTTCCGGTAATTGGTATATTTCATCTTTTACCCCAATTGTAGAATGCCTTGGGATATTTTGGTGTCCTGTGTTCGGCCGATCCTAGGTTCTTGGAAGAAGACGGCAAGGTGGACAAGGGACCAATTGCCTCGAACATGTCTGCTGTACCTTACGAAAAGACAAATTTTTACCATTCATTTTTTTCCTGTGATTTTTTCTTTTCAAAAAGAGAACATTGGATCTTACGAAATATCTCAATCTTATTCTAGAGGTAGTGCTCGAAACTCAACGTCAAAATTGCTTGCACTTGTTGAAATGAAAATTAAACTTTGTGACGGCACTTCCTAATCTACACATGAGTTGTTTTTAATCCACTCATGCTCGTGATTTTTTATGTAATTACTCTATCTGATAATTAAGCACCAGAAGATATTTTCCGTTGATCTCTTGAAAATGTGAAAAAGATCGTAATTGTTATTCTCACTTGATCTCCCGATCACTTTGATCGGTTACGTCCAAAACATCTTCGTGCAATTACTCGTGCAAACGGACAAAAACACTGGCGGGCGCTGGTCCTAGTTGCGTCCGATGCAACCGGATCCACACATTGACATTCCAAGAATCCTGCGTTTTCCAATAAACTACACTTCGTTTTCTGGCTGTCCTTGAAATGCATCGAGCTCGTCGAACGATGTTTAGCGACGTGGTTAGTTATCCGTCCTCGAAGAACTCGAGCGCAGAGACTAGTCAAAACGACAGAGGGTCGCGTCTGTTCATGTTGGCGGGGTCCACTTCATGTGGGCCCTGCCAGCTTTAAACAAAAGGAAAAAAACGAAAAAAAGAAGTCAAAAAGTCAAAAAGAGAGAGAGAGAGAGGGTGTCCTCATCCGTCAGAAGTCAGAAGTGAGCCAGAGAGGAGAGAGAGACTTCACCGAAAGCAACGCGAAAACAGGGGAGGAGTAAATATATTGCTTGTGAGATCGAGGGCTACAAATTGATAATTTTCGTTCATCGCATATCATCTCGGAATTCTCCTATTACGGTTAGGATTTTCTTGCTCTGTTTATGTCGATTCATTTTTATGGTGAAAAAATATTCTTGTAATGTTAATTAAACTTTTACTGTGTGACTATAGATAATAAATTATGTATCTTACTATTCTTAATGATTAGTGAAAAATTTTGGATGGCCCGTGATTTTTCCCGTACTGGGTTTTCACGTTAAACCTTAGTGTTGTTGTTGGGAAGAGAATATATTGGCTGGTTGTTATTGAGGCTAAATTGATTTCGATCCATTTAGGTTCGGGGAAGAAATTGATCCTAGATTGAATTTAGGTCGTGGTTAAATTATTGTCTCGATTCTCCCCAATAAAGTAGTATTAGAGCTAATGCTGAGATTCTAGTGATTAATGGAGTAAACTAATGGCACATATTTAACTTAAATGTCTCAAATTATTCTATTTGGAAGCCTCGGATAAATAAAGGACTTGTTATATTGCAAATATTTGTTTGATCCCGTTGATGGTGATGAAGCTAAAGGGGATGAGGAAGACAAAAAATGAGAGCGAATAAATTAGAAGACGGTTGGGTTTAGATGATAGTGTATTTCATCATGTTGCTCAAGAAACAAAAGCGGGCACTTTATGGAAGAATTGTCAAGACCTTTATTAAAGAAGAACTCCACAAGATAAAACATTTGTAGTTAAAAGCCTTATGAACTTGAGATATAAGGAATGGAGTAATATGTCGAAACACTTGAGTGAATTTCAATATGTTGTAATTTAATTAGCAAATATTGATATTGACCTTGGTGATGAATTGTAAGCATGTTTATGGCTTGATACTCTTCCAAATAGTTAGGAAACCTTGGTTGTGGCATTAAATAATTCGGCTCATTCCGTGTGCTTTCTATGAGCATGGTTAAAGAACGCTTGTTTAATGAAGAAACAAAAATGCCATTGACCGATTGAAATATTTAGCCGGTTGACAAGGTTAGATCCTTATTTAAAATTGTCATTGCCACTTTTAGCCTTTATTTAAAAGCACCATGATTTCTTTAGATTCTTATTTGAAACAAGATCCGTTTCATGCATTTATTTTCTCAAATAAAGACACTTCAAGTCTTTATTTAGAATTTTCCTTTTATTTTTTACACCAATTATAGAATGCCAAAGGATATTTTGGTGTCCAGTGTTCGGCCGGTCCTAAATTCCTGGAAAAAGACGGCATGATGGTCAAGTGACTCAATTGCCTCGAACACGTACATCATTCAATTTTTAATACATGAACCCATATCAGTTTCCTAGCTGATGAGAAAATAACTAAATTGAAAAAGAATTTTTTTTTAACATTCATTAATTTCCTATGATTTCTTTCTTTGAGGTAAAAGAACGTTGGATCTATAAAGTATCTCAATCATATTCTAAAGGTGAACTCGAAACTTGAGCGTGGCATTGAACATCAAAATTGCTTGCACTTGAAAATTGAGTTTCATGACGGTGTTTCCTAATCTACACTGTGTTGTTCTCTAATCCGCCTACGCTTGTAAAATTTTAATGTAAGTACTTTGTCCAGTAGTTAAGAACAAGAAGACATTTTCCGTCGATCTCTTGAAAATGTGGAAGACCGTATTGTTATCTTCACTCAATCTCACAATTGCCGTGATATCATTGTTGCAAACGGACAAAATACTGCCGGGCGATGGTCCTTGTTGCGCCTGATACAACCAGGTCCATACATTAACAATCTAGCAATTCTATGATATCCAATAAATCCGTCCTCGAAGAACTCCAGCGTAGAGACCAAGTCAAAAGGATAAAGGGGTCGCGTCTTTTCACTTATCCAGGAAGACGGGGAGGAAATCATAGCATCCACTAATGACTCGACACCCTATTGCTTTTGCCACATAAAAAATTGTCAAAATGCTCAAAAGAGTGTTTAGACCCCTCAAAACAGCAATAGACTTAAAGCCAAAACTGTCATTGTTGACAGCAAGGTTGAACGGACCCACTGCTCCAACGTCGCGAGCCCTTACATTCCTCTCACGGACAGCCAACTCCAGAAAATGTAGAAGGGCTTCAACAAAGCCATTGCCCCCCATGATAATTCTAGCCTTCTCGTCGTCCTTTGGCAAAATCCTGATTTGTTCTACCACTTTGCACTTTCTGCTCAATTACTCTCCTCGATTTTAGCACGTCAAGAAATTGGTCATGTTTTTGAGAAATATTGACCTCAGGCACTTGTTCCGATGCAGAAAAACTTCCTTTCTCATCCTCTTCCTCCTCAGTGGTACCATCTCCGCCAAAGGAACCCCTTTGACCCCCTTTGACAGGAAGCGACACTATTCATTGACCTTGAATTTGTGGATTCAGACACAGACAATGCCAGCCTCCAATAATTACAATCAAGAGACTCTGGACGCCCCTCTGGGAAAGCAACACCATTTTGCTCGCACCAGCTAGCAACAAGTCTTTTCACACACTAGGAGTCGAACAAAGATGAGACAGCTTCTGTTGAGTTTTAGGACAGGCGTCGTGCCCATCACTAAACCATTTCTTTATACAGATCCTTTCATATATCTGTCCACAAGAAATAATAACTGGATCATACATAAGCTGCAAGGTTATCGGACACCTCAACTCTTCGAGTGGAATGTGGCATCTGGCCTGATTTCCTGAAGTTAGAAGAACTCAGCTTTGATAGCTATCTTTCAAATGCTTGACCATTGGCCATGGAGCCTTCCTCATTAAGGGAACCCTGAAGGGTTGGTGAACAAGTAGTTGATCCCTGCGAATCATTGTCGTCAGAGAATTTGCTCGTGAATAACTTCAAATACTGTCGTATTGGATGTAATAAGATAAGCCACAATTGATTCCTTTCACTCATCTTCCTCTGCATGAGCTCTTTCAATAAGTGTCTTTAGAGCTCTTCTCTCTGTAAGAGCCGCTCTAGAAGAGGTTATTCCAAATTGAGTAGCTGCTTGATGGAAGGACTCAAGTTCATATTGTCGTTAGAATCATTAAATTTTCTTCCTTGCTGGAGCAATGCAATTATTTCCTCGCCAACTTGCTTCTCCCACAGATAAAGTGAAAATACAACAGCCTCCAGTTCGGCAACAATCTCCAATATCTGCAAAAATAGAATACAGTGTCTAGTTCAGCCTAATTTCGTTTAAGCAAGAGGGACACATGGACCATTCAAATTACTTAAAAATAAAAAATACAACAGGCAAAGTAGTAACACTCAATGAAATTGACCACATGGAAGGGCAACGAACTTTTAGAAAGATCTAAATAATTGCCACAAAGAATGTTCCATTAAATCAGTAAAGAGTAAAAGAGTAGGTCTCTCGGTACCCCTCATCTGAAGCTTTGCTTACTAAGTAGATAAACGAGCCAGTCATCCACGTATCGATCATCCTAGTCAATTTCCTCTCAATTTAGGAGAAAGATCTCCATAAAAATCAGCTTGATTTACAAAAAAAAAAAAAAATGAACTTGCCCCTGTATTGATTCGAATGAGAACCATTGTGATCATAAATTGATTTCCGTAATAGAAATAGTCTATTTCTATTCCTATATGAGTTTTTGAGCAAAAATATGTGTTTGATTGCAATATAAAACTTCAGTTCTTGAAATAAAAATTTGTTTAGTAACAATGCAAAATTTCTCCCTCCCAAGCGATGGGGGACAAAGGAGGGTAGTGGTCACTAGCAATGGTGGGTAGTGATCGGTGGCAGAAGGGGAGGGGATGGTGGCCACCAGGGGGGACGGGTTGACAGCCGGCCAGCTAATAGCAAAGACTAACAATGAGAAAAGTTCATTTTTATTTCAAAAGTAGAGAAGTAGAAAATTTTCATTTATCACTTCTATTCAAAATCTGTTTTTGGACTAAATTTTTTTTTTAGAAGTAGAAAAATGAAATTATTTTACTAAACAAATTTTTATTCCGGAAATAAGTCTGGAACAATAGAATATTTTTAGAATAGAAATATAATAATTATTATGTGCGTCGTAGATAATTAAAAATAACTTGACAATTGACAGACCGCGGCATAATGTCTTCAACTCTTGTGAGGCCATCTGCAAGAGCAGACCGAGCCTTTGAAACAAAATAAGAATAGAACCCCTATTATTGCCTACAAAGGAAAATGGATTGCTAAGAGAAAGCTACAAACCTTGGCACACAAAATTAAAGCTAGTGTAATAATCAAATAAAATAGGAGAAGAAGATAAGACTTATGACACCGAATGCCTCTTCAATCTCCCAGAAAGAAACCTCTGTTGGAAGCTGCATAAAATTCATAATGCTATAAGATCACAAATAGGAGATTGGCATCGCTTAAAGTTCGAAGAAGGAGGTAAAGTTGACTATATTCTGAGCAATGCTGAAGTATATTCTTGGTTTTTTCCAGGGCCGCATGCAACGAGCTCAAAGCCCGAATTGGAGAGTTGCTTTTAGGCCTTGCAGCTTCTAATTCAGGATAAATTGCAGAGAGAATCCTACATATTTCTCCATGCAACTGGAAAAACGCAATTTGTCAAATGAGCCACCAAACTCTAATTGCAGACAAATTAATCCGACTTATCACAATCCAGTGATAACAGAGGGCAGTATGAGCTGATTCTTGTCAAAATTGACTATTTTAGAGTTACAATTCAAACGGTAAACAAACAATCTTCATAACTAGAGCCTTCTAAAACTTAACAAATCTTCGACCATAGTATAATATTTACAAAACGGGCATGATAGAGCTCACTTACACTTACTAATCAGTATCACCGAAAAGCCATGGTAACATGTACAAAAACTACCGTGTTTTGTTGTGCCAACTAAATAAACAACTAAATTTTTTTTCAAAAGAAGAAGTGGCATTTTGACAAATTATTTATATCGCAAAAGCAAAGGGTATTCAGTCATTAGTGGATGCTATAATTTTCCTTTTGGGCCTGTCTGTGGGTACGGTACTAGAGTTTCACGCACCTGGGCTCCATGTTTTATGTTTGTATTGCTTTTATCGGCAGCTACTAAAAATTGCTGTTGCTTACGGACGTTACAAAAATGACGTTCGACGAATAAAAATTTGAAAGTAGGTTAAGAGTTAGATAAAAATAAATGAAAAAATAAATATTTATTTGGATTCGATTTTTCAGAATTAAAAAAAAAAAAACCAGAAATTTTACTCTTTCTACCCGAAGGCCCAAATTTTTTTGGGGATATGTGGATGAGGAGGACAAGATCCCAAATATAAAATGCCAAAAGAAAAATTCTCAAAATAGATTTGTTTACCGTCTGCATCGCGCGGGTGAAGCAAAGAACATAGGAGAGAAGACGATGGATCGAGAAAACATCGATCTGAAAGCGAACCGGGTGGACTTGGCGAACCTGTAGGAGGAAGATCTAGGGCAAGGAGGCTATCCTCGCCAAACTCACCTCCCTTTCCTTACAGCAGTGCCGGCACCACATCAACATCATCGAATGTCGGCCCTTCGCCAAACCCATCGACATGCTCGCCATGGTCTCCGACTACATGTGGCTAGACGGCAAGCAGAACGCCCTCTGTTTCACGCATGCCCTCTCTCTCTTGGTTTAAGGATCCATTTATATTTTCATTTAATTCTTTTTCGTGCGTCCGAGGATGGTCTGGATGAGATGGCACTTTTGTTGATTGAATATCACCTTGGGCGATCCCTTCATTCATGAGTTGTTAGCAAAGTATCTGTTTATAAGATTTATAGCGAACCGAATTGTATCTCGGACGAAGTTTTTAGAAAAAGCTAACTTTTTACCTATTTGGTAGCTAAGAGTTGCTTCGTTTGTTGCTTGATACATCAGCTATAATATAGATGGTGTATTGCTTTTTGATGATACGATCCGTGTACATCTCAAGTTTGTCTAGTTATTTCTTCTACTCCTTCACCTGTCTTTATTTTGCTAGCGCTCTGCATTGATTCTGTTCCCCTAGACAAACAATTTGCTAGCTCTCTCTCTTCAAATATAGAAGAGAGAGGTTCGCAAAGGGGAGAGGGTCGCATTTCCGGAGAGTTCTGCCTCCAACTTCCTCTACATGGACAATAGTTCTTACAGGAGGCATTCTCGGTATTTGTTGGTGCTGCATTTTGTTGTTTCAATATATCCTTTTTCTATTTCCTCATCTTTGTTCCGCACGCTTTGCATCCCTCATTCAAAGTTATATATATTTTTTCCTCAATAAAGTAGGAATACCTTTATGTTTTACGTCTTAGAATTCAGACGAAGCAGTTTTTTAAAGATTTACTCAGATCCGCCGCTACTTGTGATATTGAAGGGTGGATTTGTTGGGCAAGATGGACAATGAAGAGAGAAAGAGGAAGAGAGGTTTCGTCCAGGCAAGTTGCGGTGGGTCTCACTTGTCAAATAAAATTTGATGAGTGGGTCTTATTGTACACGTGTGAAAGGATAAGTAGATTGATTAATAATCTTACAAAAAGGAGAAAATAATTGCTGCAACTGTTGTGGCAACGCAACAAATCACATTTCCATTGAGGTTGCAATATGTGTCGCATGTAGGCTCCACTGTCAGATAAATTTTGAATCTTGCAGGCACTGGTCAGGAACCGGAGCTATAGCCAGAGGCAACGTGGTGGTTCGTTGCGATTTGGTGATGGTAGAGGCAGAGCCGGAGGTGACGTGGTGGTTTGTCGAACGAAGGCTTGATCGTGAGTCAGAGAGAGCGAGGGCACAGCAAGAATGAAGGCTTGATCGTGAGTCAAAGAGATCGTGAGTCAAAGAGAGAGAGGGCACAGCAAGAATGAGGCAGCAATTGTTGGGAGCACGCAGCAAAAATTCGATACCCTTTCGTATGGGGAGATCTCCAAGGGGGAAATCTAAGTCCAAGCCCGTTAATATATCTAGTTGAACTCACTTTCACTCAAAAGCTTAACCTAGTGAGTTATGGGCCAACTAATATATATTAACTGCTCTACACCATATCAATTCTCCGATGTGGGACTACTTTTCTAACACAACTCATACGTGTATCCTAACGGCAATTTGGCCACAGTGGAGACAATGGACTAGCCAGAGGTGGAGTTCAAGGGGTGGTGCAATGGTTTGTTTTTAAGATGAGGGCTCATTGGTTCGTCGGAGGGATAGAGAAGGGACTGAATTAGGTGGGGCTGAGCGCGAGGAGAGAGAGAGAGAGAGTTCATAGATCTAGAGAGAGAAGTGCCCGCGAGGTTCAAAATTTATTTGATAGTGGAGCTACTTGCAACACGTGTTACGACCTTAGTGGATATGTAATTTGTTACGCTGGAGCATAGTCCTACCCACTATTCTCTCTAAAAATATATTGGGTAGGCCGACGCTTCACGTTATGAATGGTTGCTCCACTACTCTTTGAGTGCTACTAATCCGATGGGCCCCACTTGTCAAGAGATTTCAAACCCCTCTTTCGCTATCACACAAGGAAAAGCAAGCAAAGAAATCAACGAAGAAAGAACAACCAATCGTTTTCATCAATTCACATAAGTGAAATGGAGACAGAAAATTAGGTTAAGATATCAAACGCCGGGCCCGTTAAGATATCGATTCGAACACTCATAAGCTCACATAGTAAAATGGAGACGGAAAAAAATGTTAATATATTAGACTCAAACACGAGGCCCATTTGTTAACATTAGTGAAATGGAGACAGAAGATAGGATATGAGGGAACTTTGAAATCTCCTGTCAAGTAGAAAGGATACAATGATCGAATTAGAAAGAATACAATGATCAGCTCCTCCTATCCTTGGATATCCTCATGCTTATACATATGTTGTGCGCCGGGAAAATGAAGAAGCTATATTTATAGTACAGACAAGTGATTGGCTAATAAATATCTTAATATGTTTTTTTCTAAAATTCTGAATTTTAAAAAGATATGAGGGTATGCAATATCACTTTGCTTTAGAGTATTTCAGTATTTAAAAAGAAGAAGAAAGATATGAGGGTATTACAGTCTCTATAAACGCTAGGAATTCAACCGTCATTATAGCCAGTTGATCCTATCTGCAACATATTTATAAGCATGAGGAATGTAAGGAACAAATCAAAGAAGGACCCAATAGGAGAACTGATTTAACTTTGTGCTGAGTCCATTCAGCACAAAAAAAAAAAAAAAAAAAGAACTCTTATAAATTGCAATTATGGAAGTGGGGCTCACATTCGCAATGATTAGGGTAGCTCTCACCTTTCTTAAGTAAGACGAAAGAAAAATGAGCTCACTTTTGGGTACAGCAGAGGGACTCCCTTTAGTATTATTTTGAGCGTAAGGCGTTGTAGCCCCTTTGGTCTTTTATGTTTTCTTTCATCGGCCACACAAAAGGGACTCTCTCTGGCAAAACAAAAGGGAACCCTTAGCACAAAGTTCGTGCTGTAAATGCCGTGGATATTGGGTATAGTCATAGAATTGAAAAACCCTCGAGCGAGCGTGAGCAATTAAATTATAATTATGCAATTCTCTGATTTATTAGTAGATTGTTGATGGTTGACTCTCCTTGTAAATGTAGGTTCTGACATTTGGATTGAACAACGTAGATCTTTCATGTCCTTTATTGTCTCATATTATTTCTCCTTCGAATTTATCTCGCTCTCGATTTAATTACAAAGTTTCGATTGGCTTCCACAATGTTATCTTTACAACACGTCAAGTTGCTAATTAAAAAGTTAAACAGAAGCTTAGTGAAAGCATGCTTTCTAATAGGAAAGATTGAGTGTAGATCAAGCATAGACCGCAGAAGAAACTAATCTCTAACTTTATAGTCATAGAAAGATATTGCTATCGAGTTCGGCTTTGCAGCTATAGCAGTTGACGACTTTGCATTAAGTTAAAGTGACTGGGCAAGCATTGGAGTTCTTGCCTATTGGTAGCTCCTATTTGGTTTAGGACAGCATCTAATGCTGTATGATTCATAATACCATGCCGATGGAACTGATGCATACTAACAGGCTGGAAACAAGAAGAGGGAAATCTTGAACCATAGTGTCCTTAATTCTTCTTCGTTCGATAGATTTTCGGAAGATATGGGAATATGGTAATAGTTCCCTTTAATCTATTCCTTCACATGGAAAACCTCCTCGACGAATTTGTTGAAGTCATTGTACGATGACCCTCCACGACTGGCCGCTTCCACAGCTCTCTCCTTCCACTTCTTAGCCTTCTCCCTCATCTTCTTCCCACCGGCCCCTTCCATCACTTCCCGAATAAGAGCTTCTATCTCCTCACGCCTCACATCCTGGTTCACTTCCATGCCAATCCCCCATTCGGTACATGCGTACCGACAGTTTGTCTGTTGCTCCGCGAAGAACGGCCAGCAAATGAGAGGAACGCCTCCGCAGATAGCTTCCAAGGTAGAATTCCACCCGCAGTGCGTTAGGAAAGCGCCGACTGATCCATGACTCAGGACTCGATCCTGTGGACACCAGGTCGTCAAGAACCCTCTGTATTTCACTTCCTCAAGGAATTCGTAAGGTAGAATTGCGGAATCACCCTCCACAACATCAGGCCTGATCACCCACAAAAATGGGCGTTTGCTATTTGCAAGGCCCCAAGCAAACTCCTTCAGGTGTTCCTCAGTCATGACAGTGACACTCCCATAGTTCACATAAACAACCGACTCGGCTTCTCTCTGATCGAGCCATTTGAGGCAGTTATAGTCTTCCTTCCACAGATTCGACCTGAAAGACTTCACTGAGCTCGAGGGAATATCCTGGACGAGCAAGGAAAGGGGGCCGGTACAGTAAATTCGAGGGGAAATGTCAGCAATCTTCTCTAGTACTTCGTGTTCGAGCTCACTGAAGGTGTGGAACAAAATAGCAGATGATTTCAGGCAGCGCTGCACTTCTTCTCCTACGAAGTCTAACAGGATGTCGTTTGGGTCCGTGGTCCGTATGAAGCTCGGGATGTCCCGGAGTCGGATGTTTCTCATGCCAGGGATCCAGTCGACAGGATCATCAAGCATCCCGTTGTTCAGGAAGTCTTTATCTGTTACATATAATATGCAGTGAGGATCCACTCCAGAATTTTTACAGTAGCAACAGATGAATGGAAATAACTCACGAAGGGAGAGATAACTAATTAAACAAATAAAGATCTAGTGAATTTATCCGAGAGAAGCAAAAATGAATAAATAAACAAAGGAAATACCTTTGAATGGAACGATGCCTCTCTTAACAAGCTCTTTGTACTGCAAATAACCCATGAACCCACAAGCTGAGGCAGTCCAGAACTGAACCTCTGGGACTCCAAGCTCTCTCGCAGCTTTACTGGCGAAGCTCGTTACCCCATCTGATATCACACAAGTCACAGGCGGAACAACCTGGTCGCTATTGATCCTGGCAAGCAATTTCTTGAAAGGGCCCAAGCAGTTCTTCCTTGTCGAGTCACAGAGGGCCGGGGGATCCTGCGTCGCATCACGGTCTGACGACGGGAGGCCATCCGGGATCGTCTCGAAGTGGAAGTTTTCGAGGTCTCGGAGCGAGTCGGGTCCCTTAGACCGGAGGAGGCGGCGGTGGTTGAACTCGGTGTTGACGAACGTGACGAAGACGCCGCGAGCGTGGAGGAGCTTGGCGAGCTGCATCATGGGGTTGACGTGGCCCTGGGCCGGGAAGGGGACGCACAGGGCGTGTACATGTGCATGGGATTTTCTTGATTCTTGGGATGACGAACCCATCACCCTCGTCTCTCTCTAGGGCAAGATCAAGAAGTGTATCCTTGGTGACGGAAGTGATCTTAAGTCTGCCTAGCCTATTCAATTTCTGTCGGTCTTCTCGGATTTATATTAGATCCTCAAGAGAAAAGTTTTTTTTTTTTTTTTTTTTTGGCGCAAGAGAAAGTTTATACAATCGCAAGATGCATGTGCGAAAATTCAGCAATTATTTTAAGCATAGATTAGACTTGATGGACCCTTGATTTCCGGAGGAACACATTTCGTTAGTTAAAGTGATACTAATCGCTTTTATTCATACTTTATCTCACGGTCACTATCATCGAATATGACCTCAATCATCATCTCAATAATAAATCTTCCACTGTAAATTCATTATACTCGGCAGAATTACTCATGCAAACGCATAAAGAACTGTCCAACGATGGTGCTTGATGGGTCCGAGACAAGCAGGTGCACTTTTATTGGCAGTTTAGCAATAATTCAAAACAACATGGGAGACGTTGAAGGCTATATCCGAGATTAAGCAAGATCAAAAGTTATACTTTTTTGCACTGGATTATTTTGCTAAAAAGAAATATAATAGGCAAATCTTTATGAACTTGGATGGTGATCAAGAAAAAATCACATGGATCAAGTATAAATTCGCACAGCGTAATCATCACTAGGATGTTAGCTATTTATTTAAATTTTTCATATGCAACGTTGATGTAATGTGAGACATATTTGCACTATTTATTTATACTAGTCGGCGAGATATGTTTATGTTATATCGTGAGACATATTTCTAATTTGTGTTCTCTTTATTGAGTGGAGTTTTGCATATATATATATGATGTTAATAAGTGTTTTTATTGATGACTGATCTAAATAATTTGTTATATCTCTTATTCTAATTTTATTTTATTACTTTAACCAGTTATGGATGATTCTCCTGAACGTGAAAACTATGAAAAAGAGGAAGATGAATATTGGCAACTTTGTGTAACCGCGCGTGCCTACGTTGTTTTTCAGGCAACATATGGTCAAAAAATACCATGCATGACCTCATCATATACAAGAAATGCACGGTTAAGAAAGTTGATGGACATGGACGCTAATCCCGAAAGGTTTTATCGAATATTTAGAATGGATAGAGTTGTGTTTAAGAATTTAATGCATGATTTAGTCACGCGCTATGGTTTGCAAGGATCTAGGAATATTGATGTTGCAAAAATGCTAGGATTGTTTCTTCATATTTTAGGACATAATATAGGTAATAGGTTAGCACAAGAGCATTTTTAACATTCTGGAGAAACCATATGCATGCTATTTAGCTTAGTTTTGAATAAAATATGTGAAATGGGAGTAGATTTGATCCAACCATCCAATCGGCAATTTAGGGAAGTTCCAAAGAAGATCAGAAATAATGCAAGATTTTTTCCACATTTTAAGGTAAGTTACGATTATGCAATAGAAAAAATATGAATTAAATATAAATCAAGTAATATTTGTGTTTTTGTTTTAGGATTGCATTGGAGCAATAGATGGTACACATATTCCAGCAGTGGTATCTATAAGTGACCAACTTCGTTTTATTGGTCGAAAAGGAACACCGACGCAAAATGTAATGGCCATGTGCAATTTTAATATGGAATTTACTTTTGTTTGGGCCGGTTGGGAAGGAACAGCTCATGATAAGTATCTTTTATGAAGCCATTAGGAGACGTGATTTACAATTTCCTCATCCTCCGAAAGGTTTGTTAATTAATGGTTTTTACGCATTAATATATGTACGCGTTATATGTTGATTATGTTTACGACATTTTTGTGTATGTAAGTATTATTTGGTAGATGCTGGATATCCAAATCCTACAGGTTATTTGGGGCCATACAAAAAAGTCAGATATCATTTGCCTGAGTTTCAATGAGGTCCTCAACCGACAAGTTATAAAGAAGTATTCAATCATGCCCACTCCTCACTATGATCAGAAATTGAAAGAGCTTTTGGTGTATTAAAGAAGAAGTTGAAGATTCTAAAAGGTATGCCAAGTTATCCATACACAAAGCAAGTGAAAATTGTGATAGAAGCGATGGCTTTGCACAATTATATACGAAGAAATACCATGAATGATGCACATTTTGCTACAGTGGATTTGGATCCCAATTTATATACAACGGAGTCCGATGATATAGATGAAGATAGTAATGTTTCAGATGATGATGTGGGACATGACATGACATATGTACGTGATCAAATAGCTATGAATTTAGGAAATAATTAAGTTAAGGATGTTTATAATTTTTAAGGATAATGAGTTTCTTTTCTTGAAACATATGTTACCACATTTATTATAATGAAAGTATTATTCTTATAATTGAGAAAGAGGGTACATGAATTTTTTTCATTCGATTTTTTAGCAAAAAGAAGATTTTATTTTTAATTAAATTGTTTGCACAACATCTTTAACATTGTTATCAAATATAAATTTAAAAAATTCCACATTTTTTTAAATTTTAAACAAATAAAAATTAAAAATCTTAGATTAATCAGCAAATGGGCTTTTCAAAGCAGAATTTACCAAACAACATTCATTTCAAAATTGCTTCTCAAAGCAGAATTTACCAAACAGTCTTTGCATTTACCCCAAAGCGCCATTTAGGCTAAACTACTTTGCATTTCTCCAATGAGTTTTGTAAATGTCGAACCAAACAAAGGCATTTACCAGCATTAACACTTTATGAGTTACTGAAAAAATAATAATATATTGTGACTAAAATTTTTTTGAAGAAGTTGACTCCGCAATATTTTTTAATTATTTGTCATTTATTCTTTTGTGACTTAAAATAGGTTGTCAATCCCATACTGGATTAAGGACAGATACATTAGTATTTCTCTAAGCTAAATGTTCTTTTTTCTAGCTATTTTCAGAATGCACCCAATATTTGGTCATGTGATTCTAAACCCATCCTTGAAGAACTCGAGCGCAAGATTAGTCAAAAGGACAAGCAAAAGATGGCAAAGAGACGACAAATCATGAAAATTCCTTAGCACATTCAATTGCTTCCTTGATCATTATGACATCGATGATGCAATATCATTCATGTCAATGCTATTCCTAAATGTTCAATATAATCATCTGTTTGATCAAATAAGAGAGAAAGTCCCCATAAGTTGAACTATTACGAAATTGCAATCTAATCTCTAAATATATCTAAAAATATGCAATGTACTTCCGATTTTTAATTTGTTTAATGTAGTTACACAACTTTTGACAACAAAATCAAATCAATCATTTCATACTATTCACAAGCTTTCATGATTACATTACTACCTAGATTTTAAAATATCTTTCATTTTAATCAATTTCCTAAATCAATAATTTTACCTTTTTGGTCTTTATAATAAAACGATAGTTCAATTTATATATATTCTCGCTTATGATATCTATACAACTAAAAGTAGAATCTCATTTTAAATTTGTATAGGGTTTGCATTCTTGCTATTCTAGAAATGATATTAATTTATCTATAGATACTCATACTTATATTAATCTAAATTTTATTTCTAACTTTTTACATAGATAAATTTTCAAGCTTTTGCTTTTCGCGTTTTCTTAATTATTTTTAATTAAATATGTGTCCTCGAAATGAACAAGATCTGAAATTTTGATTCAACATATTAAAAATTAAGAGATTAGATTGCACATCTCTAGATTTCCTAAGGGATTTGATTGCACATGTCATAATAGTTTAGGGATTAATGGTGACTCTATCCCTTATTTGATCAAATAACTAGACTACATTGAACATCTAAGAATAAATGAATAATTACTTTAAACAAATCAAAAGTCCAAGAATGACATTATATATTAGAACAAATTTTATGGACTATTAATGTCATTTTCCCTTTGTAATATGATTTGTGGCTCTAGCAGAATAAGGCAAATAAGAAACAATCCCTTTGTTGTACTTTGCATTTTGTATGTATGACATCTCCAAAGTTCTACCGAGAAAAGAAAGACAGTGATTACCTTCCCTTTTTTTTTCCAAGTAATTTGGTAATGTATCAACACTTTTATAAATTACCAAATTTTTGTTATTAATTTCTAAATTACCAACTTTTTTTTGAATAATTAACTAACACTTTGGATTTAAAACTCTTATATGAAGTTATCAACCTAAATTGGAGTAACTTACCAACGTTTGTCATATTAAATTGCCAAATAGTTTTGCATACCAGCTTTCATTTGAGTTACTTAACAAAGTTTAATTTTTTTTAATTTACTAATATATAATTAAGTTACCCACTTTTATTTTACCTTGGTTAGCAATTCCTTAATAACTAACCTTTCTTAGCACTTAACGATATGAATTAGCTCGACTTGCCAACTTTTCTCCCGTTACATTACCACCTACTATCATATCACATCTCATTGAGTTATTCATTGGCAAGGAAAATAACACGAATAATCTCTGAACTTTGACTCAATGTGTAGTGTTGTCTTTATTCATGTGGTTCTTGAACTTCAGTTCAATATTTACTATCGTCTCTGAACTTTTAATATATTTAATATGAATATAAACTTTTGGTATATGTTCAATTTAGTCCCAAGACTTATCCAATATTGTCCCTGAGACTAAATTGAACGTTTATTAAAAGTTTAGAAAGCACATTAAACAAGTTAGAAGTTTAAGGGCAATATTACATATTTGACCAAAGTTTACGGAATATTTGTGTCATTATTCTTTTATCATTGTTTATTTTTACTTCAATTTGCTAGCTTTTCCTATCATTTACAAATTTTTATATGAATTCTCAACAACACCTTACTTTACCAACTCTTTTCAGAAATTAACAAGTTTAATTTTCTTTTATTAAACAACTTTTCTTATCTTTTACGGTCTTTTGTTTACTTTTCTTAAGTACTCTTCAATTTATCAAAACTTGTATGAAATTACAAACTTGAATTTAAGTGTTTCATTAACTTTTTTTGGATTAAGATAATAACTAATTCGAGATAACCAACTCTCATTCGAATTAGTTATCATTTTTTTTTTTGTTATTTTTAGTTTGCCAACCTTTTTCATTGCATCACTTAACCAAATAGGGAAAAATTTAAAAACTTGTATGTCACTAGAAAAAGAGCCGTTGATATCATGTAACTTTTGGTAAATTGAAGGAGTCGATAAGATAAGTAAATAGAAATTGGTAAAAGACCAAATAAATTATCAATAAAAGAGAAGTCGGTAATTTGAGGCATAATTTTTGACAATTTTTCTTACTATTCAACATCAAATAAATCGAACAACACAGAGATTTCTAGCAGTCCAAAATACAGAATCCACAAATGATTTAATTCATACTTTCGTAATGCTCGGAGGGGCCGGCCGTTACAATCGGTTAAAATGAAACGAAACACAGCAGCCACACGCACGCGCCGGAAGAACCAAGCTTCGATTTCACAACCGTTTTCTATCCACAACAGCAGCAGAAGACAGCGAGATTCAGACAGGCCGAAGCTCGCTCAAGCTTCGCCTTTACCGCTTTCATGGCGTGCATGTTTCTCCCCCAAGGCCTCTCCCTCCCTCCTCGCCCCACCAGTCTCTCCGCATTCGCTTCTTCTTCTTCTTCTTCTTCTTCTTCTTCTTCGTTCCTCAACCCTCTGTCTCGCGCTCTTTCCCAGCCTCGAGCTCGACGGTCGCTCGCCGCGAGGGGCGTCGCGGCGCCGGTCTCGTGCGCGCTCCGAGCTCTCATCTTCGACTGCGACGGCGTCATCCTCGAGTCGGAGCACCTCCACCGCCAGGCCTACAACGACGCCTTCGCTCACTTCGGCGTGCGTTGCTCCGATCAGCCTCTCAACTGGGGGTTGGAGTTCTACGATGTGCTCCAGAATCAGATCGGTGGAGGCAAGCCCAAGATGCGATGGTCGGTGTATTGTTCGAAGAAATTTGCTTTTTCAATTTTTGGGATTTTCCCGGAAACTTGTTGGTGATTTCTTGTGGGTGCCGGGATTTTGTGAAGGTACTTCAAAGAGTATGGATGGCCTAGCTCGTCGATTTTCGAGAAGCCCCCTGAAAGCGACGAGGATCGAGCGAAGCTGATCGATACGATTCAGGTATGGTGACTTCACTTGTGGTTTAGCTTTGTTTATGAGGATCTTTTGATTGTTAATTTTTTTTTTTTTAATATCTGTTTGAGCTTCGCAAAAGGAAAAAAATAAAGAAGAAGCTACTTAATTAAAAAAGAAAAAAAAATGATCTTTGGATAAGCAAGTCAAGAATATGATGTGAAGAGCTATAAATGAAGAAATGTGGACCTTCTATCTAGTATCTGAAGATATTTGAGTCTAGGCTTTGAGCACTCTGGTCGTCATGCTGGCATTCAAACAATTCCTAAAGATGATGTATGTTTGGGTTGCGCTGTGTGGAGTGTATAATGACTGTGGTACACAACAGTCATTGCTCACACAACTCAAGTGGATTGGTGGAAGATTATAGGATATGTGAATTCAGCTCATCAAATTTAATTTGCAACCAAGAGCTTGAATCCTCTGAGACAGGATTTCAGAAATGCTGTCATTTACAATGTCGGAATATTCATGAAGTCTATTTGTAGAGACGCATGAATTGCGTAGTCATTAGGCAGGACTCGTGAAATTGACTATACACTGTTGGCATAGTGGTTCAGGTATTGGTCCCCTTATTCGTCATTATATTCCTAATCTTTTCACAATTCTCAGTGACGTTGATATTCCTAGTTGATGCGGTTGTTCTTTTCTAACATTTAATGTCAGTTTCTAGTTTCATGGAGTTTGGTCCAATGTGACATTGCCATATTCAGTCGCTGTTATGTAAATCATCTATTAGTCATACCGTCTACAGATTAGTAACAAGTTATGACAATCAGTTGATTGAGGAAGATAGTAACTGTTGACATTTCAGACCTGTTAGGTCCTTCAGAAACAGCTTGCCTTGTTTATGAGGCTTATGGCAAGAGCATGTTTGGGAACAGCAGTTTAAACAAGTCATCTTGTAAAGAGATCAAGCTCTGACCAACTTTTCCCTTAATCTGAAGGCCCATTCACTCTTGGGGAAAATTTCACGTATATAGCCATTTGGGTGCCATTGATCCCTTTTCACTTCTACTGCTTTCTTGTGCTCTACTAGTCTACTGTATCAAGCTCAAACTGAAGTTGTGGTCATAGAAGAGGATGCCACAATAGTTGGTTTGAAATTGACACCCCCAGTCATGGGAAATGCTTCATTAAATGATAATTATTATAGCTGTCATTGCTTCACAAATAAGAGAAAACTGCAAAGCTACAGAAAGAAAAATCATCCGATGACTATATCTTCTTTGTCAGGATGCTTTTCCTAGGAAGGAAAACTATATCTAGGAGGCTTAGGAAGTTAGGATGTTGGTATTTGGTGAATGAAGCAAAGCAACCCTAGTACTAAAACTGAACCTCTTCTGTTGTGGGAGATACTATATTTACATGAACTTTTGTGACATTTTCAGGACTGGAAGACAGAAAGGTACAAAGATATAATCAAATCCGGAACTGTAAGATCACATTATATTTGGCATGTCCTAGCTTTTCACCCAAAAAAAAAAAAGATAGTCTTGTTTGAGTCCACTATGATTAATGAGCATATATCTAAACATCATTTTCTCAGGTGAAACCAAGGCCTGGAGTTTTGAGACTGATGGATGAGGCCAAGGCTGCTGTAAGAAAAATTCTACACTAAAATGCGATTAAGTAAAAATGGTATATTGAATCCATGTGTTTGTATGGTTTATATATATATTTTATAGAAGTTGAGTCTCTAGTTTATTCAGTTTTTTAGCAAGGATTCATTCTGCTTTATTTTCCTCACTTTATATTTAGCCTAATTCTTACTTGTTGCTAAATTGCTTCTTGCTACTATTCCCCTCTTAACTAATCTTCAGGGGAAGAAATTGGCTGTTTGTTCAGCAGCAACTAAGAGTTCAGTCATTCTCTGTCTTGAAAACCTTATAGGAATGGTATGCTAATCTTACAGAATCACAGAAGTCTTGCTTTCCTTTTGAGTGGGCTTTAAAGAACATCTTTACACAGCTTCTATCATGATTTTTGTAGGATCGCTTTCAAGGTTTAGATTGCTTCCTTGCAGGTAAGAAGATAATAACAGTTTGGACTCATGATATCTATCTATTTAATTTGGATCATACCATAGATTCATTTTGGGTACAGGGGGAAGCTTTGCAAACTGTCAGTCGCTATTTGATTTTTTGTACTATCTGCTATTCAGTAGTGTTTTTCATGACTGTCAATCATTCTACAAGTTACAATCCTTGTCAATTGGGATTCTTGTTCAATGGTTGATCTCACTCATTTAAGTTACATTAGAGGAAATCAACTCTAAATTTTATTTCTCATAGTTGTTTTAACAGTGACTTGAAATTCTGTCTTGTAGGTGATGACGTGAAGGAAAAGAAGCCAGATCCTTCAATCTATCTCACCGCTGCCAAGGTGGCTAATACATGTGATTTTATGGCTTTCAACATCTGTGGAAAGCATTATTAGTTCATTTCCCTTATTTACTGATTTATTCTTTTCTCGGGATGGCAGAAGCTCGGTGTATCAGGGACTGAATGCTTAGTGGTAGAGGACAGTGTAATCGGGCTGCAGGTATATTATTTCCTATAACAATGTCTCATTAGGATGAGGAAACTTAGAATGCGTTTGATTTAGCTTTACAAATGCTTTGAGTGTATTGTAAATGCTGAAAGCCTAAAGTTACTTGAAGAAATGCAAATTATGTTTGGTAAAACTTATTTGCAAATAGACCTTAAGTTGAATGCGTGTTTGGTCAAAAACTTATGCAATGGGTTTTGGATATATATATTGAAAACTAAAACCAAACCCTTCGCCGGTCCGGCAAAGGGCTACGGCCACCAGTGAGCCAGATCTAGCGCCAGCAACTGTCAGTTCACAAGACCCAGGCGAGGGCTGCCCAAGACCGTGAGACCCAGGCAGCGGTCACCTGGGTTGCATGCCGTTTGGGTCGAGCAACCCTTGTTATGGGTCACCTGAGGTCATACGACCTCCGGTGGCCCTCGACTAGGTTGCGCGACCCTCGCAGGAGCTCGGGCAACCTCCACCAATGGTTGCCGGCACCAAATCTGGCTCCCGGCAACCGTAGCCCTTGCCGGGCCAGCGAAGGGTTGTCTCCTTTTTTTAATAAAAAAAATTATCAAGGAAAAAATCGAAAATATGAAGAATTAATGAGAATAGTTTTAGAAGGAAAAAATTAATTTTAGCACTCAGCCAAATGTTGAAATCCCAAAGTTAATCTCTACTGGCATTAGGCTTTCAGCATTCTCAATGCTTGGCTTTCAATTAAAAGTTCCTTCCAAGTTGTTGCCAAATGCCCCTTGGAGAAATGTTGGACCAAACGCACCCTTAATCTTATTTGAAAACAATTATGAAACACTGAAATTTGGCAAAGTTAAAATTGTTAGACAAGATGTTATCAGTATTATGAAGTCGGCATGCTATATTTGATCAGAATCGTCAATGAGTTTTCTCTCTGTTTCATTCATGTGGTCTCTGAACCGGATAAACTTTGGTTAAACTCTTTAGGCAGCGACAAGTGCTGGGATGCCATGCATAATTTCTTACACATCTTCAACAGCAAACCAGGTGACGTTCTCTTTTGATTCATGTTCTTGGAAATGAGGAAAGATTGCTAATGTGATAGTTAGCATTAGATTTAACTTTCCTAGCTTATTCTTTTGATTTCGTTCTCTTTTTTCTTTTGCTTGCAAGCTGCAACATTTCTAGCTTATAATTCATCATGAGAAAAGTCTGAAAGCTGTTCTTTGAGCTCAGGACTTTAAAGAGGCGATCACCAAATACCCTGATTTGGGCAATGTGAGGTACAGTTGCCCCGACTCACTACTTGTGAAATTTCCATACTTGTTGGTTCGACATAGATCGTGAGGCAGTTATAATCTATGCAGATTGAAGGACTTGGAGCTAGTGCTTCAAAGTGCTGTTGCTGCAAAATAGTAAGACAACTTACCTTGCTGCTGCTGCTATAAAGAGCCCAAGATCTTACATTGTAGGTTATGTAGATATGCTTTCCACACATGAAGTTCCTCACGAGAGCGATGTTTCTATTTCTCTTTATCACTAATGTAAAATCGGAGATGAATTGTGGATAGGAATCATGATTCTTTGGAAAGGGTATGACTGGAGCTCAAGTATATATCGATTCTTCTGTGACTGGGGCTGGAAGGGGAGCAACTCAAACTTCTAACTCCGCAGCTTATTCCCTTTATTAGTGGGTCGGTCGTACTGACATAAATCACTAGAATGAGAGGTTTCATCGTGAATTTGCGTTGTCATTTTATCAAGAAGAGTGCGCAATCTTCCCTTCAATCGAAGACCGGTTAACTTTGGACAGAAGATTTTAATAGATGATTATGCTCAGCAGAAAAACTGGCATCGAAATGAAAATCCGGTTCTGTACCGTGGACTCGAATTAAGCCCTTCAAGTCATTAGCAGAATATAACGCAAGTCTTATGTTGACCTGCTGTTTATATGTCCACTACAGAAGGATTTTGGCTAGGAAATGGTCTAAAACAAGGCCAGAACATCCGGTCAGGGCAGAAACTATGCAAAATCTTCTGTCTTTCCGTGTGAACTTTTAACGAATTTATGGCATTATTTCCATGACAACCAAACCCTGTTTGATGGAAATCAAGCAGCTTCTAGCCATTTTTTGACCAAACGGTACTGCATGAATACAGACTCCCATGAAGCAAGTGGTCTGAATCGTCGAGTCGACCTAGGGCCACATGAGATCGACATTTCCGCGGGGGTGACTGCTGAGATCACTCAACCGACCGCATAGGCAAGAATTTGACTAATGAGGGCCAGTGCCATGAGCCCGAGAAGGAGAGATCTCCACTGCACACAACGCGGCACCATGCCAGTAAGCATAATCCCACGGTGTGCTTAAGAGAACAGAAGCTGAATAGTCATCTTTGAATAATAAAATGTAGGATAAAAGTCACCAAAAATCGCAAATTCATATTCATGTGATACATTTATCTCAAATTATTTTTATGACATTAAAAATTCCAAACTTGTGCCGCGTGACACATTTGTCCAAATGACACCAAAAATTATAAACTTATACTCGTGTGACACATTTACCTCCATCAAGAATTCCAAACTTTTTTTTGTTACTAAATTTTTTAGAATAAATGTGTCACCTGGTAGTTTGGGGAAATGAATGCTAATTTTAAGTTTTGCTCAAGAGTTGTCAAAACCCATGTGACTTTAAGAATCTAAAACATCTTCCTGACGTCTAACCCATCCGTACCATTTTGCATCCGAGATGAATTCTAAAAGCAAAAATTCAGTGGTCAAATTAGGCGTTTTGAAATGTTTCCTGAGGTGGTGACGACCAGCTCCTGATTTTAACGTTTGGTCCATGGCTAGATGTTTGTGTCCTTCTCCAAGGCGTTTTGGTCAATTCAGGTAGCTCTGAAAAATCTGAACTTGGTTCACCAAGCGCAGACGCAAAGGACGCGTTCCATGGGCCCATGAAAATCCCTAGACGATAAGAAAACTCCAACGCAACAAAAATACAGAAAAATACAAAACCCAAAAAAAGAAAAAAAAAATGTCATTGAAATGTCATACTGCAAAAAGGTCTGTCCACAGAGTTTCTGTACATTTGTATATATAATTTCAACAATTGTACACACTTAATTATAACACGCACATAAACTCCCTCCCTCTCTCTCTCTCTCTCTCTCTCTCTCTCTCTAAGCATCCTCCGACTACAAAAGCTAAGTACAAGCTCATACTAAAATCCAGACAAACTGGAGGTGGGAATTGCATGCATCTGAAAAGGAAGTCCGAGTCTCTCTCTCGCGACAAAAATCAAAGTGGGATTTCGAGGAAGAACAATCAGCATTCGTCGGCTATAACTTGGCAATGGTTGTTGATGTTTTCTTTGTAAACGCAGGGCTTCTCCATGTTGAAGTTGACAAATCTCGGGACCCTTATGAAATATAATAAGTAAAGAAGTGGAGGTGTGGCACGACTAGGGGTTGAACAAGTGGTTGCGGCACCGGCATTTCCAGCCCAAAGGCTTGTAATTGGAGTATCTACCTGGGGACGCAGGGGACGGGTCGACGAACTCAGCCGGCCGGCTCGCCTCCTCTCTCCGCTGCTTCTTCTTCTTCTCGCCGCCCGCCGCCGCGAGCGGCTCGGCACCTGGACCGCCATGCAGGGGTGGCACCCGTTGCACTTGCTGTGGCAGCTCGGCGGGGTCGACCCGAGCCGGGTCTTCTCCTCGAACGACGACGGTCCCTGCAAAGACATCGAAAGTCCCGGACCAAAACGTTCAGTTGCCTAATTGAAGATGGGAGGTCCACGTCGTTAATTAAAATTAAAAGAGGAATAGAAGAAAAAGAGAGAGTACCTGGCGAGAGAATGAGGGAGGAGGGAGGAGGAGGAGGAGGAGGAGGAAGAGGAGGAGAGGAGCGGCGGTGCGGATGAGGACTGAACCGGAGAGGGTTGTTGATGAGCTTGAGTTCATGGTTTCATCTCATGTCTCTCCATGAATTGAGATCATGGATCTGAACTTAAAGCAGCTCAGCTCAGCTCAGCTCAACTCAACTCAGACATCAACAATGACAAATCCTAAATACTAAGTAATCAAAAGGGTTCAAGCAGAGGTCCCAGACCCAGAGAGAGAGAGAGAGAGAGAGAGCGAGTGATGGTGAGGAGTGGTGGGAGAAATGGTGGGTGGTCTGGCCTTACTGCAGTAGAGAGAGAGAGAGAGAGAGAGAGAGAGGGAGAGTGAAAGGAACAATTCAAGGAAGGGAAAACAAATTGGGAGAATCCAAATCAGAGAGAGGGGAGAGGACAGTTTGGACTGTTTTTTATGCATTTGTCTACGGAGGGCGCCTCAGTAGCAGAGCTGTGGAGGAAAGCGATAGACTCTCCTCCCAACCGCAAAAACGTATGTATTTTCACATAAAAATGAAATGCGCCTTTTCAGACCGTAGTTTACTCTCCTCCATAAAAACATGCAAAATGTACGAAAGGCGAAATTAATGTAAACGAAAACTTTGGACAAGTCATGTTCCGAATAGCCGACAGAATTATAAGATGGGAAGGAAAGTCATCAAATTTTCTTTTGATGTTTCAAAGAATGCTAGGATTTAAATTCGATTATTAATTTAGCGTAACTGGGTCCTTAAAAAACAAGATCTGCCTCGACGGAACCAAAATGATGAATTGCGTCTGGGGTGTAAAATTTATTAAGCAAAATAACTAGCTGTAAAAAAAATTATGAAAAGAAAAAAGAAGTGGCAAAAGTAGAGCGAAAAACATACAATTTTTTTTTTTTTGGTGGCGGTGGTGGGAGAATAGAGAAGGGCCAAGGAGTGGTAAGAATCTGCAATGAATGACAGTAATTGATGAGGGGTTCACTTTTCAGTCGCATTATTCAGTCGTGGAGTTTGACTGCGACTTTTGATTGAATGAAGTGGACAGTTGTGGGGAGAGTGGGAGGGATGGGAATTGCTGTTTATGCGGTCTGGTGCTTTGTTTTCGTACCCTCCCTTTGTTTTCGCATAATGAACCTGTGAAAAAAAACATCCGTCAGAGAGCATTACCTCAGATGAACACTGCGGTGAAGCATGGTTATCAACTCTCTTTAGGACCATTTATTTCTTTGCCAGGGCTGATGAATACTTCGCATTATTTAGGCCATGGAAAACGGGCCCCGGCACTTTAGGTGTCGTGGCCTCATAAGACCCGGCCCGTGACCTCACTTTTAAAATGTTTTTAACTCATTCGAAATCCCAACGTTCGGATCTCCCGCAAGTACAATATTCTTGGTTTTGGATTTATATTAGCCATCTACAGATTACCTAATTTCCCACTTCCGGATTTTAGTTCAAAGAGTGATGGGATCGACTTATAATTGACTTGAGATGTCAAAAAAGATAATGAACTATTATATGCAAGCAAAATGATTCACTAGTCCAGAAAGCCAAAAAGTCCGTACGCTGAATCCTCATAAGGACCTTTTGGAAGGTGACACTGGCAATTCTGATCGACTTTCTTCAGGGAAATGTACAACTCCAAGATCTTCTCTTTCCCCAGAAGAGATTGCAGAGAGTTGGTTGGCTTCGCCAGCGATAAGCCATACATCAACAGTTTCGCATGTTTGACCGGTAGGATTCCTCATCCACAATCACTGGAGGAATGCTCCACATCCCAAGCGACGGTCCTCCAGTCCGCCCACCTGAAACGTTACATTATATCCGTGTAGAAGCTACCAAATTTAAGTTTCATACACTGCATTAACGGTCTCAACCATTTCACGCACCTTCCGCAGTAGCTTCTTCACATCTTTTCTGATACTTGGCAGACAAATGAGGCTCCAGAGCTTTCAGCAAGCGATCATACTTCTCTTCAGCCTCTGTAATTGATTTCGCCTGCACAATAAGAAACCCGTACAATAGTTTGAGAGATGCACATAAACTTCCATTGATGATGATTCTTACTATTCTAATTCTCCTTCTAGCTGATAATTGTCGCTTTACATCCTTCAGTCAGATGTTAAACATAACATTTGCCAATTAAATGCCATTTACTGTGCTTAGCATATGGCCGAAAATCTACTCGTTGATTGTTGCTTATACACTCATAATCACTTTCCAGATATTAGGTTCCACTATTTTATGAGTTACTTTAAAATTGCAGATAAGCTTGGCAAAATCTTAGTTTGGGTAGAAATTTTCACATGGTATTGCCAGTGTCAGTTGAAGCAACTTCTTTAAATTGGGACATTTAGAGGCCAGGACATGCTCTTTCGTATATCAATGCTTTTATTCTAGATTTAAAAATGTATAGCGGCCAAGCACAATTAATAACCAAAACAAAACTTACCACCAGATAGGTGGGATCTCAAGTTCTCACAATTGATAGATAGGGAAGGCCAGTATCCACATGGTAATTCATTTACCAGTGTTGTGGCATATTGGAATACCTACCAGCATGGTTGGGGCTGCAGAAGCTCCATATATTTTGATGAACATGCGAAGGATATTGAAACTATTTTCTAATACATCATCCTGCAGAAAAAAAAAAAAAAAAAGTGGAAATAAAGAAATTACATACATAAACTACTACAGTAATGAATAGTAAAGTGCTATTTGTTAGGGGATTTACCTCATAGTCAAAACTAGAGTGTCCCCCAAATGGATGCCGAGCAATAGAAGGGAGAGGAGAGGATCAGTCAGGAAATGTTAGGAACAGCATTATACCAGTAAAAGGTGCCAATGACAAGCCGCACATGCACATGCCAGCAGAACAACTTGGCTGATCACATCTACATAACATTCTCCTTGAACATGTGCCCAATGTGTTTTTCTACATGTCTATACAATATCCAAGTATACAAAATATATACCCAAGAGATGTACACATACACGCAACGCTTATGACTGACACAAATAAGTGTGTGTGGAGTGCATACATATACACTTTAGCATGTACACATACATATACTTCTGGATAGAACAGA
Source organism: Corymbia calophylla (assembly GCA_014182845.1). Taxonomy (NCBI): domain Eukaryota; kingdom Viridiplantae; phylum Streptophyta; class Magnoliopsida; order Myrtales; family Myrtaceae; genus Corymbia; species Corymbia calophylla. The sequence continues at coordinate 44,599,630 of CM024700.1, read as the reverse complement.
TACTGCAGATGCAAAATCACTTGTCGATTGGAATACTATCTATTCAATGTACTGAGATGACTTGGCAGTCATAACCAAATGATAGAAGCCAGACAAAAGCATACTTACAGATCATCAGAGATCTCTACCAGATATTCTGATATGGAAAGGAACTCCATGTGCAGTTCATTTACCTTCAGAACAAGTTGAAAGAAACAAAGTACTCACTGAGGGGTTACCATGAAATGAAAAAGGTAGAGATGAATCATATCAAGGTAGATCACAAGAAGATTAGATAATCAAGATTGCGGATGGACATTATCCCAGCTGTGCATCAAAGCTAGGAGAATCAAATTCATCGTAAGGCATCTTTTATTTTCCTTCATATTTTTTGTTGTTGTACACAAATAGTACCTAACTTCACTGCCATCTCATTAACCATTATCAACTTTTCAGCCAAATTCTAGATTAGCACTTATCACACCTTGATTGAGCACAAGTCTCCTTGATTCAGCAAAAGCAAGTGCTTATCTATGTAATAATAGAATTCCAAACAAAATGTACAGCATGATAGTGATGACACAATACAAACAGAATTTGCAATCGTAGTGATGAGAAACCGCCACAAAAATTGACACATGAACAAGCCACTCCAAAACAAATTGACCACCCTAATTTCCTATTATCGTGATCCTTTCCACTATATGAAACTTCAAGTACAACAATTATGAGCTTGGAAACAAGTTCCTAAAGCATCATACTTTCATACGAAAATCAACCATGGACCATAATTTCACTGCATATTTTAGTGAGGATGTGTCAAATGACTATAAATGCGTGTCAAGTGAGCATGCTCATGCTATCCCAGACCTCTCAGTAATAGTATCTGATTTTGTGCTAAGGATATTGGTCCAACAGGGCAAACAAGAGCCAAGATGACAATGGCACGACGAAAAATAGGATCTACAATATAATGATCTAGAAGATGACATCCTGTTAAATTTTGCGCAGAAGCATCAAAAGATTGGCATAGAGGCATCACATTGCAAGGAAAACAACTATCATTATCAGTGGTTCTCTATTCACCTTAAAATTGATAAAAACAAAATCATTCATAATTTATTAGAGTGACAATAAAAGCAAGGTTGCCAAGATGAGATATCTTTGGGAACCATAAATTTGTCAAAATAACAATTTAAGAAAGATGCTTCCATTCAGAGGGAAGAAAACTCAGAAATTACCTTTTCACCTCTCAACTCGTATAACAAAAGATTCAGCACCCTGTAATCAAAAGATTTCAGATGTATTGCCCTCATGACATCTTCAACTGAAACCTGAACAAATAACTTTGATTATAACCCGACCTGGAAAATTGAAATGGAGATTTTGCTCGTCCACAATGACAATGTTTCTGTTCCTTATGAAAAAAATAGTGACATCTGTCTTATACAAAAAGAAATAAATGATAGCTGCTAAATTACTTATGCAATAGCAACAGATTTTGTTAAAACAAATCTTAACTAATAGGAAAAAAATATATATTCAACAGCTTATGTCATTCATTCAAAGAAGCGCCATTTTGTCTCTCCTCCATAATTTGAAATTTCTTCTCAGTCAGATAATATTCATGCAAACTGAAAGTACAGCACAGAGACTATTAAAAGAACAATAGACACACATTACACAGACATACAACCACAGAGAGAGAGGCTTCAAGAACTATGGTATTGGACTATCAAGGAAATCTCCAAGAGCAAAACTAGAGCAAATGTAAGACCAAGAACACAGGTGCTTATAAGCATTGAATGAAGCATAGGACATATTAAAGCATCGATACCACCTCCTCATGCATCAAGGCAGAGCACAGCTTTCTTTCCAGTGCCCAGAACTCTTCTCCTGACTTAAATTCTTCAATTATCCTAGACAAAAAAGGTGAACAGTTCAACTCCCCCTTTATGTTTAGCAGATATTACCTTCAATCTACTTGAAAAGAACAGTTCAGACCTGTCATTTAGAAGTCCTCGAAATTCAAGAAGGCTCTTAAGTGGTCCAAATGGATCTCCTTTGAATGCATGGACAAGTTCACTACTGAGATCACGATCCCTCTCCTGTATAGTGGACAAGATCTTCACTAGACAATTTCAATCATTTCACATTCTTCACGTTTCTGTAAAGGTCAAGAAGAATATAACCTCAGATTGAGCATTTAATATTGGGAGTCCACCAGCAGATAGCTGCACTATTCTCTCATTCATATTATCCAGCTGCACAACAAATACAGTAAGGCGCATCATTGGAACGTCCAACCACCATCCAGTGAAAAGCACCTTTAATAGGCACCACCACATGGGGCAATTACTTTCCTTCAGGAACAAAATCTATGGAGGTTTTTCCTCTTATTTTTAAAATGATTAAGAATCTCAAGACAGAGAACCTCAAAACCCACTGAATAGACGATAGAAGGCAATAGTTTTCCTTGCCAGGAGCTTTTGGAGCATACTAAGCTCTCCTCATAAATTACTCTTAGTTACCAGCAAGTTCATGAGACTGTTTAGACAACCTGATCCATGGAAGCTTCTAACAAGAACAGCAAAAGGGAAAGAAACTTAAAACTTTCAAATCGATGCATAAACATTTTCATCGCACAATGAATTGCTGCATTCGCAAAACTTTGTTGTAGAATGACTTTCCTCGTGCCTTTATTGGTAGAAAAATCAACTTCCAGATGAAGGAGCAATGAATGCTACCTTGAAGTACTCTATATTTTTGAAAGAATTGAAAGCCAATGGATAACATCATGTCTCAGGGTCAGCAGAAAAACATAAAGGGCAAGCTCAAGCTTGAGAATAAAAGAGCATATAGATGAAGATAGAAACAGAATTTAAATAAATCTGAAAATAACCTGATAAATGTAACTTTCTGTGAAAGAAAGCACAGGTAGATATTTGAATATTGATTCTGGTCTGTTCACATCCATTTCATGAAACATGAAATATGACCTGCACTGCCAATTGGTTACATTATAATTAAATCACTGGACGAGATCAAACAGAGACATATTTATGGAACTTGTTGACAGGACAGTACATAGTGGGGCCACTGACAAATTTGGGAGGGGTTCAACCCAAAACTTGTCTGCCAAAGATGATGCCATATAATTGGTATAATCATGATCACAGCAGACAACCAGCATCTGCCCCTATATGCAGACAGGATGAGATAAAGAAACAGTCCAATTAATGCGAGTAGCACTTACAAAGTCCTCAAGGGTTGAATTTGCTCTCTCCATCGAATTGAGCCCAATTACAGCCACATTGTGGAACTCAGTTTGTGGGGAACAATCGGTCTTCTTGTTTAATTCAGATTGAACTACAATAACCCAAGAAACCAGCTCAAATAAATCTAGGGAGTTATCAATGCTACATGAGAGAGAGAGAGAGAGAGAGGCAATGAGCATGTTGATGACAATAAACATTGAAGCACCGATGAGCTGAACATGAGATAGATGATAAAGGGAAGTGGGGTGACTGCAAACTTAAAGGATTAGGCCCAATTAATGGCAGGAAAGCTGAATCAGCCAATCTGACTTAGCACTCAGCATGTGATAACCTTGCTGACACAATCATTACATCAGAAGTATAATGAGAACCTACAATATTTAGAATCCTTGTTTTCCATCTTCATTACGTCATTCTGATCAAGCAAATATGAGGCCTCTTTGATCAATGTCATTAATATCTGCAAAAGACGAAAGAAACGCCCATCAGATTCGATGAACCAAATTTTAAGGTGGATAAACCACGTAAAGTTCACTTAAACCTCACCTTTGGCAAGTATTCATTAATTAAATTGAACTTCCGGTCCATATCGAGCTCCCCACATGGTTGTATCTGCAGATTTGATCTCGTTACGAAAAGAAAGAACAGCCAAAACACGAAAGAAAAACCATCAGCCGTGACTGTGTTTCTTTTGATAAAGAACCAGTCCTTTCAACGCGAAAAACAGACACCAGATGCAGCTTGCTAGATTCCAACACGTGTTCATGTCAGTTTCACTGGCGAAAGAAAAATACTCTTTCTCTCCCTTCTCTCTTAATCCTCTGCCGTGAGCCTGCTGACCGACCAGCCAAGCGACAACTCCGACCACCACCTTCTCGACGACCTCCACTTGCACCACCACCGTAACACCAATCTCTCTCTCTCTCTCTCTCTCTCTCTACGCGCCGAGCTCCATCTGCTCGTCATAAACAACGACAGTAACGAATTAGGCCTTCCCTACACAGCCGGTGAAATACAAACCGAGAACCGGAGCTAAAGAAGCCGTAACTTGAATCTTTCGCGCGAAAAAGCAACGCCGGCGGGCGGGGGGACCAATCGAACGGGTAAAAAACCTAGAAGAAGCGAGCACACAGGCGCCGTCTCCGTCGACGGAGCGGAGGTCAGCGAGAGTACGAAGCGATCGAAGACCGAGAGAGATTACCAAGAGGAGGAGGAGATTGGCGAGGAAGCGATCAGAGTCGGGATCGGAAGGCGAGACGCTGTGGCGACGCATCAGCTCCAGAGCCGCCTGCGCTTTCTCCAGCTTCCGCAGCTCCTCCATCCTCGGTTCTGGCTCGTGACTCTCCCCCGATCGGGACTCCGTTCCGGAGACGTGGAGCTCGCGAGACTCGTGACCGCCGTGCCGCCGTGCCGCCGCCCCCGCAACAATCTGCCGGACTCGTCTTTAGCGGGAAGCTCTGCAACTTTTGCCGCTCTCTCTAGAGTCGAAATGGATAAAAATTTTGAGCAAAATTATGAATAAAGGCTGAATCACCTTCATTTTCTTAAATAAGAATTTGAATTGAATATTATTTTAAATAATAACATAAATATAAAGACTCGAAATATCCTTATTTTCTTAAATTAAAGCTTGAATTTGACTTTATTTTAAATAAAGGTTTAAAATACATATATTAATTTCAAATAAGGACTTAAATTTATCAAATATAAAAGGTAATTTCGTCTTCTTAAATTTTAAATTTTTTTTTTCTTTCCTTTTTTTTTTTTTTTTTTTTCAAAAAAAAAAAAAAAGAAAACACAAATGAGAGGGAGCTTATGGTTGTCGCCCCATTACCAGTAAGGCAACGATGAAGGCTAATGAGGTTGCCAACGACCCTAATCGACTAGAAGCGAGGGCCTGCTAAGGTGAGAGAAGGCCTAAGTGATAGTAGGGCGACAATGAAAGCAAGCGAAAGCATCCTCCCAACTGTGTTTTTTCTTCTTCTTTTTTTTACTTTAAATTTTCCCAAAATTAAAAGTTTGACATGTAAAAAAAGCCATGTTGGTACATATTTCTTATAAAAAAAACTTTTACATAAAAATATTTCAAATTTGTTATGTGCTATATGTTTAGCCACGTTCACTTCAATTTTTTTAAATACAAAAATCCCCAAATTCTATTTACATTACATATTTTATCAAATTTTTTTGTAAATATGTAAGTGTGGCGTAGAATTTCTAAACTTAAATTTCATTTCACAAATTTACCTCCGTTAAATTTTTTTTCTTCCTCCTTAATCTTTGTTGCCACCCTTGCATCCGCTCCCCTATTGTCACTATTGCCACCAATCTCACCGACGCCAAATCAAAGAAAACAATGAAGGAGGAAGTTAAAAAAAAAAAGAAAAAAATTTAGAAAAGAAATACAAAAAAATCTCATTAATTTTGCCAATATTATTAGCTTTTTGTCACCTATATAGGTAATCACATAGAAACTTTTATCGTCGGATAGAATTTTGATAAATGATAAACGTGTCGTATAAATACATATATATTACATAGGTATAAGTTTAGAATTTATAGTGGCATGAAAATATTAGTAGAATGTGCTGCGGTTGGCATAATTTAAAGTTTTCGTGGCTTCTTTTTTTATCCGTTTTATAAAAAAAATAAATGATACGTTAATTTTCATATTTTTGGAAAGAAAATAATTAAGGAAACCAAGCCCAAATATAAGAAAAGGAATAAAGGCCCAAAAACTCTCCTGCCACGTGATTCGAACTTAGGGTTTCGAGTTTTCCAGGGCTCACCGTCAAATCTGCATCGCGCAGGGTTTGATCCCAGGATCTTCAGGTGCTCGAAACTCAATGCGTTTCCCTCCAGAAAACGGTCGTCTCCTTCGCTGAGCTCCGAGACTCTCTCTCTCTAACATTCTCTCTCTCTCTTTCTCGCTCTCTCCCGTCCTTCCGTCCGAGGCGAAGGGCGCGCTCGATCGGCGGAGTTCCCTACCGTCCGATTCCCGCCGTTCGGTTGCCGGTGGCCGGATGCTCTGTTGTTTGCTCGATTAGCCGGGGGCTGCTCGGCGGTTCAATGCTTGCATAGGATCGGAACCGACTTGACGAGGCAGAGGAACGCGAGCGATGCGCTTGTTTTCTATTTTTGTCTGTTGTACTTGATCCCTGCCGGGAGGTTTGATTGAAGTTTGCGGTGGTCTGCTCCGATCAGCAAGGCGACCTTTGGACTGATAGAGTTCCTGACCGCCGCAGGCGGAGAGTTATGCCAATCGTGCCGGCGCGTCCTTTCCGGCTCGGTTAGCAACCATAAGAAGATTAGTTAGCGTTTGGGGCGATTTTTGGATTCGGTGGTCGACGGGACCGGCGATGGCATCACGGTTTCAAGCCTCTGTTTTGGTGGCTTCGCCTTTGTACCCGAACTCCATTGCTTGGTCGGATGAGAACTTGATTGCTGTGGCTTGTGGTCGCCTCGTCACTATATTGGTAAACGCTCAGTAGTTCACTCCATTGATGTGTCAACTTGTCTATGCTTGTTTATAAGTGGGGGCTTTGTGCTCAGTTGTCTTTTTGCTGGGCAGATTTGCTGAAGTTTTGATTTTTCATTTGTAATGAACTCTTGCTTTTGTCTGGTCTGGCCTTAATTAGTGAGAGGAGCACGGGAATGAAAATAATTTAACATGGTGCAACAGCAGGAGAAAAAAATTCAACATGTGTGGACATGCTTTTCTCAAGAGTTCTTTAATTTTCTCATAGTGTAGTTTTCTTTTCCTGGAAGCTAATAACCTTCTACTTTTCAATGTCGAGAAAAGATAAGAGTTTCTGTTAGCCTGATTCTTACAAAAATTCATGAAAATAATTTCTTGACTGTGGCTCTACTTTTCATTTAAATTTATCCACAGAATCCTGCATTGCCTTTTGGACCTCGAGGCCTCATCAAAGTACCCTCTACCGAACCCTTCCCAATCGGAGTGATCCAAAAAGAAGGTATTTTTATCTGGTCTCGTGTTAGAAAGTTTGCTAGTGTTCTATATTGACTATTTTCCCTGTGATTCCGTGTTATTCAAGAAGTTTCCCAAGATGTAGGAACAATAAGATCTAGTCTTTTCCCAATCACACCCAAGTTGCATAATGTTTCTGTTATTATCTTCCCTTGGTACAATAATACCCTTGGCAAACATTATTAGTGTGCTGTAGACCTAAAACAATGCCAGGCAATTTTATTGCCACGAATGGATCATGATTTGTCTGCAAATATTACCTTTAGCAAACACTCTTTGGGTTTCGCGAAAATGTGATTATCCTTGATTGCCACATAATCAAGAGTAATGGACTTTTCCATTCGATTGTGTTTTGTGCCACTAATTGGATATGATTTGATGTTTTGCTACTTGTCTTATGTCCAGTTTTTTTGTACCCAATTCACTTCAGCATTTTTTCAGTAGATTAAGAAAGCAGTATTTCTTCACAGAATTGCTCTCCAGCTGCTTGCTGCCTACCTGTTTATCTCGTGATCGTGATCCTTATGTGCGATCAATCTCCTGGTCTCCTCTTGGAATGGCACCTAATGCAGGGTACATGTTTAATCTACTCCATTGCTTTGGCCTTTTCTTTTGCTCTCATAACATAGTCATCTGGATACTCCTACCAGCCTGTGCTGGTATGGACCAGTCAAATCTAAGTGCAATTTGTTGGTGATAGGTGCTTGCTTGCAATTTCCACCACTGAAGGCCGTGTGAAGATCTATCGTGCCCCTTTTTGTGATTACTCTGCAGAGTGGATAGCGGTATGAATCAGGCCATAATGACAACATTATTGAATTTGTGATTTATGTGACTTCTAAATATCTGGAACCTCCATATCCTTAGTTTCCTTATCGATGCTTGAAAGAGATATCATACTATATAGGATTGCAGCTAAATACTGGAGTTGCTTCACTGTAGGGTCGTAAAAATGATATTTATTCAGGATTTGAAATAGATGGTAGATTAGTTTCAGCTAGGAAGCTTAAGAATGAAAAGGGCTGGATTTAGTTATTTAATTTTTGTTCAGTTTTGATGCAGTGCTTCTGCATCAGAGATGGTTCTGTTTAAGCTTAAAAATATATGTATATGTGTGAAGTTTATCATGAAGCCTTTACGCGTCAAATATCGTAGGGTGGTTATGTCTAAAATATGTATTAGATGTGGCATCACTATTGTCGTAATATAACTACCAATTGAGGTTCTGTTGTCGATAACATATACCATGTTAGGATGTCATTCGTTATTTACATCCTATCCAAATTCATGTCAACAGTTGGATACTCAATTTTCTGCATAACTTCCACTATGGCATTTCATAAGTCCACATGACTCTAGTACAAGATTTGTGATCTTTCAGTTATGTGCAAATCTATGCTCAAAGAAGATGCACTCCAGTCATAGTATGTGGATTAAGGCATATCAATCCCTTTGTGGTCTTCAGCTAATTTGAAGAATCACAGTTATCCTAAAGTTTAAAGACCTAGGATGTGAATTTTCTCATTCATCACCAAGGCCAAGTTGTTCGATTCTAGTAGGTCATTTGCTTCTTGAATCTGCAGGTTATGGATGTATCAGACCTGCTTCATGATTACCTTGCAAATGCCAACTATCAAGTGTCAGAGATTCCTTCAGCAGAATTTTCTGATGTGAGTTATTCTGACTATATTTGCCATTTTCTGGTCTTCCTTTTTTATCTGATAATTATATTCAGGCGGAGCAATTCTTTTCCTGGATAATGATCTTTAAATTTCATGTTGCAAGAAGTTTGTAACAGAGCAGAGACGTGCCAATAATCCAGCAAACTCGGGTCATAAGATGGAGTTGAAGCGAAAGAGACTGCATAGTTCTGGAATGATGTAAATCACAATTCTCTTCCCTAAATTTCCATTCACTTGATTAATCTTTTCTGCACCAGTGCATTTCCCCTGATAAACATGTATTTGTGTTTTGACTTTTACATCGACTTGCAAACATGGAGTTTCTGATTAAAAGTTTATGTTTAGGAATCCCTGCAGCAATAAGAGTTCAAAAACACTAAGGGAGAAATCATCATGTCCTACAAACAGTAATGACATTGAATTGGCATCTGACATGAATGCTGAGCAAGAACAGGGATCTCCTCGGGTATGGCTTTGTTGCTAAAGTTCCTTCTCTTATCCTTTCAGGAAGAATTAAGAAATATTCTTGGCTTGACATGCTTACATCGTTTCTTCTTGAACCCATCTCTGGTAGTATTCTTGTTTTCTTACTGTTGTACTGTCCTGAATAACAATAACAGCAACAGCAAATGCATTTCTTTTCACATGGAATTAGATATATGATGCTTTCTTCTTCATTCTGTCATATTTAGAATGTAATCTATCTAGAGATCCATACATTGATGTTTATGGAGTGTTTTGGAACTTATTTTTCGATTCTATCCGTGTAGGCTTTTGCGAGTTAGTGTGCTTGGCTCTGTTATCTCAATTATACCCTATTTGCTTCTCTTCCCTTGGTTAATTAGCCCAAATGAAAGGAATTGCAAGATACTTCTTTACAGTTCTGTCCCATTTTTTAATAGGCCTAGTTGATGTTTTGTTCTCATTTGAATCTGTTACATGGGAATGGAACCTCGGTTTGCCCCAGTTAGGTCCATCCATAGTACTTATACCGGTATTTGCGCTTCCCTGTTTGCAGGAGCAGGAGTTTCCACTTGTGAGTGTGAATGAAGATGAGTCATTTCAGAAGGTTTCTAAATCTCATGGGAGATCCACTAGGAAGAAAATTGAAAGTCCCACACTCCCACTGATTGGTGCAGATCAATATGCTTCTCGAAGTGCAATGCTTTCTTCACTTGTTATTGCCTGGTCACCGTTGTTGCAGTTTCCATCTGAAAGTTGTTCACAAGTTCAAAACAGTGCAACTTGCTTTTCACTGCTCGCAATTGGAGGGAAATCAGGGAAAATTTCTTGCTGGAAAGTTCATGCACAGGAATGCTACTCCATTGAGCATGGCAATGTTTCTCCAGATGCAACGGTTGTTGGGATCTTTCAGGCACATAGTTCATGGGTCACCGCAATTGGTTGGGCACTACTTACGACTGATTCTTCACACCCCCAGGTTTTACTTTCTACTGGAAGCTCCAATGGCAGGTGACTGTTGGAAACAATCACATTTTATCCATTTTAATAATTCTTTTTAAATAGTTTAAACTGTGAGAATACATAGCAGATCCTCCCACACGATTTCATTCTAAACACCAGGGCTAATCTTAGGGAATAGTCCTCTTATTGTGATCCATTTGTCTTCTCATTTTGGGTAAGGAGGAAAATCCTAATTAAGTATAATCAAGGCTAGTGATAAAAGGGGTTTATTTAACAATTTTTCTACCAATGACAATGTACAGTCAAGTAGCTTATGGTGAGTGAGACCTGACATTGTCATGCTCTCAGGATGTATATGATTGCTTTTAACAATCCTTCTTCTTTTTTCTCTCTCTCACAATTCCTGATATCTGCTTCTTTCATCGGCAGTGAGAGAGAAGAATTTCATCGGATCCTTTTAATACCCGATACCAACTCTCTGCAATGTCTCATCTGTCTGCTTCATTCTTTTTTTTCTTTTTTAACAGTGTGAAGATCTGGTTGGCACATTCTTCCGAGCTTTTGAAGTCATCAGAAGTCAATTCTTCTCCTTTCATCCTATTGAAGGAGGTAGACTTCATTTATTGGAATTACCCCAAATAAAACAATATTATTCCAATTAGCTGATTCTGTTTTGGCTTGTGTAATTTTTAGATTATAAATCCTGATAGCATCCCAGTCTCAGTTCTTTCGCTTACAACACCTGTTAGATCTCCACACAGGCAGCTCTTAGCAGTTGGAAAAGGGTCTGGATCTTTTGAAGTGTGGATACATGAGCAACACAACTGTAACTTCGAAAGGATTGGATCATATGAGGCACATGACCATGCTGTGAGTTTGTTCTAATGGATCAATTTTCTGATGCAAGAGTTTATCATCTGTTTAGGAATCCATTATCATAGTACTTCTACTTGATCAATCTTTTGATGTGTGTTAATTTTGATTCATGTGTTTAAGAATCTGTTTCCAGGTCACAGGTTTAGCCTGGGCTTTTGATGGATGTTGTTTGTACAGTTGCAGCGAGGTACTCTTGCCTAAACAAATGGATGTAAGTGGCTCGATATTTAGTGGATGCTGACTCATTTGTCTCTCTGTTGTCAGGATAACTTTGTACGCAGCTGGATGTTTGATAGAAATACCCTATTTGAAGTACCTATTCCTTCCGCTATTCCCAGCCAGAGAGGCTTGATTGATGTAGGGCTATCACTTTTTCCACTTCATCTTTCCTTTAGCATGTTATTTTTTATCTCTTTTTTGGCAAAGTAGTATAAGAAAAGAAAGACAAAGGTCCTTTCTAGAGATTGTATCACATGTTGCCTTTTTCTTCAGGTTCCAAATGTATTTCACTCATGCTTTGGAGTAGCAGTTTCCCCTGGAAATCTTGTCATGGCTATGGTATGGATCACAGTATTCTTGACGAAATCTTCACGCTTGCTTTCATCATTTGACATGTTCGATTCCTGTGAAAGTAGTTGTCTTTGGTCAAATGATCTCCTTTAAATGAGGTAGTAGATAAAAGAAACTAACACCTAGGGCACATTGTTTATTCATTTAAGATATTCATTTATTAGAGAATTCCATTTTTTGTTCCTTTGGCTCTTGTTTAATAATGCCATATGACACTGGTCGATACAGTTGTGGTATAGTATGGTCGATTCAGTAGGATCACATTTTATAAGTTACATAACAGGTTCCTTGGTTATTTTGCAAAGCTCTGGTATTGGTATTTAGTTTGGTGTGATTGATTTTGTTCAAGATAGTATTGAGAAAACATAAAACTCTCATGACCTTTGACACTATTTAGATGAATTGCGTGCCCCTTTCTTAGTGTTTTCTTCTTCTGCTTCTTCGTCAAAGTTACAAATTCAATGAAGGGGTTTGGCAATTAACCTAATTTAAACAAAATCGATGTTCTGAAAGCTAGCACAGAAGAAATACAAATGTATAGTAAACTAGACAGTGGGAGAAAGTGTTCCAATCAGAGCACTTAACTTTTAGTTAATAAATAGAAACTTCCATACAAAAAATTGTTTTTTAGTGATTGGAACTATTGAACATGTCTGAATATGCAGTTATTCCTAGCATGTACAATTAATTTATTAGGGTTAACACCACGAAATATCCTACACTAGTACCATTTGGAGACATTTACCAAATTTTTTTTTTTCAATTGAAGAAACGGCCAAAGTGGTACTATTACCCAATTTTATCCTCTGTAACAACTCCATCCAGTTTTTTCGGGAAGTCTCCTATGTGTTGTTCAATGGATCCAACTTGGCAAACCTGATGGGAGACGCATAGGATGCTTGACAGCCAAATTGGCCGGAGTTTTGATGGAGGGTGACATTGGGAGTGTCATATCCTTTTGGGGGATTCTATTGGTCGAAATATAGTTGGGGGTAAATGTCTTTGAATGGTACCAATTTAGGATTTTTCATGGTATTAATCCAATCAATTATACTACATGAGGTGTGTGGTTCCATTATCCTAGCTTTTACTGAAGCTGGTTATATTTTACAGTCACTAGTACTGCCTAACAATGTATGACGCATGAGCTCATCAACCCATCATGATATGAAAACCTTACCAGAACTTCAATTTTGCTCCATTATTGCAGGTTCGCAGTTTTGATTCTTATGTTCTGAATCCAATGTACCAGGCAAGGTAACATACTCCTTTTGCTTTTAATGTCACCCCATTAAAGCATATCCCACAACACTTGAGTACAGGATTGCAATGAGCTTGATGTGCATGTAGTTTCTCTTTGCAGGTTAGCTTAAGGTTGTGGGTTGGAACATTCTAACATGTTATTAGTATTTTGGTTTGACTTATTTCACTTTATTTCCTATATTATCCCAGTTTTTAGAATTTTGGTTTGACTTAATGTGCATGATAATTGTTCCGTCAATTTTTCATTTCGGCTTGCATGAGGGGGCATTTAAAGTGTATCCCTTGTGACTTAAATACATAGTATTCATGTGATCTCTCTCCATTTGTTTGCTTAAATTTTTAGATTAGACATTCTAATGACCCCAATAAATCTGTCTTGTACATTGAAAAATTTAGAAACTTGCCTATCATTTTCCCAGCTCGACTCACCAAATACAGCGGCAGAGACAAATGTAACCAGAGTAGGCCAAGCCTTTTCTTGAAGGAACATCAACTGATGTATTTGATATTAAATTCCATGTGCAATGATATGATGAATGAAAAACAATAGTTCCTAAATGCCAATTCATTTGTTCTGTTGCATAAAAAAGAAATTGCACTGGTTTCTGCAATTGATGCTTTTAAAACCTATTTAGGTCTCAAAAAGCTGCTGTTGAGTTTCTCTGGATGGTTGGACAAAGAAGTGACATTTCATCCACTCAGAAATTCAATTGTGAAGCCTTTTCTGGTGTCTCTGAGGAGGAACTAGCTTGGTGGAAGTCCAATATATTATGGTCATTGCAACAATATGAATGTTTTGCGAAGCCTCTAGTTATGTGGGATATCATAGCAGCATTATTAGCTATCAACCAGTCAGCGCCACATTTTGTGGATGATTTACTAATTGAGTGGCTCTCAAGTTCTTTTATGGAATCACGTTCAAAGCTTTCAAGGGAAAAGGTTTTGGCGGATTTCTCCCGAAGACTCTCAAAGCTTACCTCTCGGCACTTGCATCTTCTTAATGTTATCTGCAGACGTGTAATATTATCAGACATAAAAGCTGACCATGGGACAATGTGTGAAAATCAAGAGGAGCAAATGATGTTTTGGATGGACCTTCTTTCGACAAGTGAAAGAGAGCTCCGAGAACGACTTTTAGTATTAATTTTGCCTGTTCCAGTCTAATATCTCACGTTGATGCAAATATGTCTCCAAGTGGATACTGGTATCCCTCAGGTTTAGCTCAAATGGAGCAGTGGGTTGGGCGTGATCAAGTGCGGGATCAACTAAGGCTTCTAGTACCTCAAGGCCATTTGTATGAGAAGAGGTACTCGGTACATAACTCTTTAGTGCGCATGTTTACTAAATTATGTAATGATCTGGTTGATTGGAGCTCCAGTATTTTAGGGAGGTCTATGCTTCCAAAAAATGCAACTATGAATTATAACCTCCGTAACAATTAATTTGGAGAAATAGAACAGTGACTTCGAGCTTGTATTCAAAGTCTTTTGCTGCTGAAAAGCCTTGCACACCGTCCCTTAAAAATAGATCTTTTCAACCTAACTTCTGGTACTCTTCTTGGAATTGGATTGTGATACTGCTTCTTCTGCCTGTTGCTGGAAGTACATCTGGACAACGTTAACTCTTTAGGAAAGGTGTTGGGATTTAATTCTTTAGGAGAGTCAATGTCCATTATAAATGCTTAATATTGTTAAGGAGTAAGAATAAATGAACAACTAATGGATTCACATACCCCACTGATGCATACACGTGAAGTATCTGATTGCCAGATCATTAGGTAATAAACATCGACTCTTGATTAGTTGAAATATTTCGCCAGTGTTGCTATAGATTCTTAATGTGCAATAGCATCATGAGACTTTATTTATGGTCTTTAGGTGCACGTAGGCAGGCGCCTCTTTTCGCTCCACTTTATTCTATTTCCATTTGTTGGGTCCCCATGCTTTCATTTATTAAAGTTTTGTATGCTTTGCTGATTGATGATTGAAGGTTGCCGTTGTCTATTCTTTAATGAGTTTCTGCTGAATTTTCCATCAAATAGCAGGCTAGACTCCTGTGACCGTGTAAAGGAAGAAAAATGCCCCTATTGCTCGGCTTCGGTTCCTTTTGAATCTCCAGAAGTTGCATATTGTGAAGGTGCAAATTCCAATGGCAATGTGGGCCAGAGACACAAACTGGTCAGATGTGCCGTGTCAATGCAGATTTGCCCGACAACTCCCATGTGGTACTGCATCTGTTGTCACCGACGGGCTTCAAAGCTGTCTCCGGAACCTCTCTTCACGATGGTCGAGTATCCCGAAAACCTCAATTCTTTAGCTGGATCTTCTCTAAGAGTAGCCTCAAAACCTTTGTGTCCCTTTTGCGGGATTCTGCTGCAGAGACACCAGCCAGAATTTCTTCTCTCGACAGTACCGGTTTAAATTAGTTACGATGTTAATTATGTTTGTATAACTCTTTGCTCTTCAATAATCATAATTCTATGCTTGCAAACATTATTGTTCCGAAAAAAACGTGATTCATGATGATCGGTATCTCTTTCAGTCAATCAATGAAACGCGCCTCGTCACAAGATGATCACACGGGAGCACGAAAGGCTAGAATGACTGCGATGTCATGCTTATCACGCGGGGGCTCTCTAAACCAATGGATGGCACCACGTCCATGTTCGGGCAGATGAACACGCTTTTAATGCATAGATAGATGTCCTGACACTCTTGACAATAATGTTGAGATCGCGTCTTTTCATGATCGATTAGTATACATAACCAATCATTAAGTCCTACTGGGACCTGCAATCTTGCTTGCCCTTGTGCTTCCTTTGACAAGAGGGCGTCGAAGGTGCTGCACCTATCGTTCCTTGGACAATCCCAGAGGGCACCCATGTGCCAATGGCTTGCAATAATTCAGCTACCCACCTTGGCAAGCAGAGAGACTGTTGAGAGAGGGACCTCCCAAATGTACCTAAATGCATGGGACCAGAGAGACAGAATCCTGAAAAGTGATTCACGAGTTGATGTTTAGCTGGAGGGATCGGTTCGTTTCTCACGTGTCGGTTTAATTACATTTGCATTTCTAATTGTCTCCGTGCTGAAACTCCATCAAAATCAGAAAGCTGTGAGGAGGCTCATAGCAAGGAGGTAGCTCCACAGCACCTGCAAATGTGATTGTCAGGAAATTTTCGATTAAAGGAACCGGAAGCCACTGGTCCTAACCCCACCGACCGCGTGCAAACTGCTTTACAATGAAGACTGCCTGCACGAGCAACGATGCCGACCGGTTCTTGAGACTTGTAGATATCTCATGGGTTCCCCAATGGATGGGTCTCGGTACTTGTATTACTACATTAGAGAAGAGCAATCATTTATACCAATGTCTCAACTAACCTGATTGGCTGGAATTCAAATTCATCATTCAATCTACCGAACACCACTTTCCGTCCAACCTTCCATTTTTAGCCAAGAATTCACGTCTGGTATTGCTTCCGTCCACCTTCTTCTCTCAAATCAACTTACAGATTTCGATTATGCTTCATCAACAAACATATATCGAACTCCTTTACTAACTTCTACCAACTTTTTTCGGGCGAAATCTCTTATCATTTTAAAGGAAATTGACATAAATGATTGGCGCCGTAAATCTGGGGTTCTCTCAAGCATATGGGGGAGAATATCACGTGGATGTTAAATCCCAACTGTTGGTCCCCGTCCAATAACTACAGCAGGACTTGTTTATTCGGGCATGTACGTACTGTCCCGTCCAACCATGCGCGGGTCTTTCGTAGACATATAGCATCTTCCGGTGAATATTCCTCAAAGTTCCATGTTTTCAAGAGTTCATGCCAACAACTTTGTCTTGAATTTTCGTGTCTGGATGGGACAATATGTTCAGTTTATCAATTTTGTGAAAAATGCCACATTAGTGAAAATTATCACCCTAGTCTTTCAAACTTGAAACTTGCATGCCATGTAACCATTAAATAAGTTCTCCCGTCATCAATGGAAGATAAATCTATTGAATTATGTCTAAAAGTATGACCATTTATGTCGCATTTTTGTGCCATCACGTCGACGGAGCCTTCATCATGCATTGCCATCCCGCCATCGATGCTTCTTTGCGACCTCTGGAGGGCCTCGGATCACGCATGCTAGCTAGTAAAGTCGTCGTCATCGGTGTCGGCGTCGGTAGACATTTTCATCTTAATTGCACTTGCTTACGACCTCTCTTTGTGATGTTATCAACCGACGTCAATGTTCTCCGTCAACCACGGCCATTGGGGAGAGAGAGAGAGAGGGAGGGAGGGCCAAAGGTGGAAGAACATCATTGGTGTGATTCGAGTCAAATGTGATAGGCTTGAAAGTAATAAACAATTCCTTTCACATGTTCCATCAACTGTACGTAACATGCAAAAAACATTGATAGTTAAGTTCCTGTAAAAAGAAACTTGGTAAGATGATTTACGTATATTAATGAAATATTGAAATATCTAATTTTCTAATAAGATGATTTACGTATATTAATGAAATATTGAATTGTTATACATCAGTTTTGACATATCCATCTCAAAATTTTGTCCTTTGACATATAGATGAGCACTTTCATATGAGGTCACATTTCTTGGGAGTGCTAACTTTGGAATTCTGAAGCTGTCACATTAAAAACGCTAATCGCTCTCTCCGTTTTTTGTCTATAGTTCGATTTATTCATTTCCTCTTCATCATTTTAGAAGCCTGCCAAGAATTATTCCTTATCCAAGCTCTCTGCCTTTATCAAATTGGATCATTACAAGCTCATCAACTTTTACCTAATTCGTCTCGAATCACATACCCATTGAAGATGACATATCACAACATTCTCAAATTAATTTATTAATATAGAAGTCATCCATCTCAAGAGTCTTCCCATAAGTCAAAATACACATCCCTGAGTTAATTTTTTTATTTAAATTTTCATACATACATATCTAAATCAATATCTTCGTATTCGATGCACAATCTAATTTATTCATGCTCATCTGACCTCAAAGACCACTTTCCATCATCGTCAAACCGAGCCGTTACATGTACCGCATCCTCCCACTTATTGGCTTTCCGGTGCGTTTAGGTAGGCATGAATGGGGGATGTGATGATTTTCAGACCGCCACGTGACTTTTTTTTTTGACCTTTTTGTCGGATACCGCCACATGACTTTTGTCCCCCAAGGATGTCGATATTTTCCCCATGCATTAATTTACCAAATTACCGACCAAAAAAAGAAAAGAAATTGGTACCAAATCGTCCTCGGTCCCCCCAAAAATTCCCTAACTGACGCCACCGTGACCGTTGATTCTACCAAACTCTCTTCCCTTCCCTTCCCTTCCCTGCCAAATTCCTATCTCTCTCTCTCTCTCTCACCTAATTAAATCAAAAATAAATACCGACCAAAAATAATAAAAAAAAATTATATTAAACAAATTTAAAAAACGCATTAAATTAAAATTAATAGGAAAACCCTATAAAAGCCGCCACATTCCCTCCTCTCTCTCCTCCACACGCAGTCCTCCCCTCAGCCCCCAAGCGCCACTCTCTTTCTCTCTCTGAAAATCTACCCCCGCCGCAGCTAGAGAGAGAAAGAGCGACTGCGACGGCGACAATGGCGGTCGCGAGCTCCTCCTCGCTCTCCTCCAAATCCGCATTCGCCGGCACTCCCTCCCTCGCCAAGCCTCGCCAGCCCGGCCCGGCATTCTCCCTCCTCCCCGCGAGGGGCCCCGCCGCCCGATCTCCGCCGTCCACGCGGCGGATCAGCCCAAGACCCCCGCCGCCGCGACCAAGTCCGCCGCCGTGGCTGCACCCCCCGCCGCCGCGGGGGCAGGGAAATGGGCCGTCGACAGCTGGAAGGCGAAGAAGGCGCTGCAGCTGCCGGAGTACCCGGAAAAGAAGGAGCTAGACTCCGTGCTCGCGACGATCGAGAGCTTCCCCCCGATAGTGTTCGCCGGCGAGGCGCGCAGGCTGGAGGAGAGGCTCGCGGAGGCCGCCATGGGGAATGCGTTCCTTCTCCAAGGCGGCGATTGCGCGGAGAGCTTCAAGGAGTTCAGCGCGAACTACATACGGGACACGTTCAGGGTGCTGCTCCAGATGGGCGTTGTTCTCATGTTTGGAGGACAGATGCCTGTCATTAAGGTCAATTTGCTTCTTCTTTTTATATTCTTTCTCATTGCTTGTATCTGCTGCATTAGAGAAATTTCTTATAAATTTCGGGCATTATCTCCTTGAAGAGGAGGGCTTGTCTTTGAACCATTTGATAACAAAATGTGAGATATAGGTATTATCATTCCTATGAATAGGTTCTTTTACAATTCATCTGTTTTGACAGTTGATTTGGGAGAGAACCATTATGGCATATCAAAAAGAAAATGTTTTTCTTGTTACTGGACACGCCTGTTCAATTCTTCTCAATTGTATGAGTTGTCAAAATCTGCATGGCTTGACTGGCGAATATTTTGGTTTAACTCTGAAGGTGGGGAGGATGGCGGGTCAATTTGCGAAGCCTAGAACCGGCCCTTTTGAGGAGAAGGATGGGAAGAAACTGCCAAGTTACAAGGGAGACAACATTAATGGCGATGCTTTCAATGAGAAATCAAGAATTCCAGACCCTCAAAGAATGATAAGGGCTTATTCTCAGGCTGCAGCGACTCTGAACCTTCTAAGAGCATTTGCAACTGGAGGTTACGCTGCCATGCAGAGAGTTACCCAGTGGAATCTTGATTTTGCAGAGCGCAGTGAGCAGGGAGATAGGTAAACCCAGCTGACATTCTTTAGCCTTTAGTCATCGCAGATTTCCTTAATGAGGATTATCATTTGAATTTAGTGGAAATGGAAATGGAGGACTGCGGAAGTAATGTAACATTAGCTAGTTCTTCAACTAAGCTTCCTTTTGTGCATAAATTCAGCCCTAGCATCCTCTGAATTATAGGACTGATTGCTGAAAGTGAGCCTGTTTTGAGCTTATTGCTCTTACTTATTAGGCTCAACAGTATATTATGTTTCATATTGCTGGTGGTGAGGATTGGATAGTGGATATTGGTGGTTTATACTGATAGGTTCATTACATGGATCTAACTGTCTTTCTGTTGATATGGTTTTATAGGTACCAGGAACTTGCCAATAGGGTAGATGAGGCCCTTGGTTTCATGGCTGCTGCTGGACTCACTGTTGAACACCCTATCATGACATCTACTGAATTCTGGACATCTCATGAGTGCTTACTTTTGCCTTATGAGCAAGCTCTGACTCGTCTAGATTCAACTTCAGGGCTGTATTATGACTGCTCTGCTCACATGCTCTGGGTTGGGGAGCGTACTCGCCAGCTTGATGGTGCTCATGTTGAGTTCCTCAGGGGAATTGCCAACCCTCTTGGAGTTAAGGTATGCTGATTTGCTGTTTCATTATGCCATAGTTGGATCTCAATGTTATTTGATCACCCATTGTCAAATGAATCTGCTTCATATGAACTTTGTCCATTTCACATGGTATGATGGTAACCCTCAATTTTTGTTGCAGGTAAGTGACAAAATGGATCCCAATGAGCTAGTTAACCTGATAGAGATCCTGAATCCACATAATAAACCGGGAAGGATCACGATCATCGTGAGAATGGGTGCTGAGAATTTGAGAGTCAAGTTTCCACATTTGATCAGGGCAGTCCGCAGAGCAGGGCAGATTGTCACCTGGGTCTGTGACCCAATGCATGGGAACACCATAAAAGCACCTTGTGGACTCAAAACGCGTGCCTTTGATGCAATTCTGGTATGAACTACTTGTCAAATATTTCTCTTCACCACCATTTTGCACATTTAGTTTATTGCATGTACAATAACCATTCAGATAAAGTTCAATAAAGGTGATCCGATCCTCAAAATAGGAGACAATGACAAACAAGCACACCCATTTTTTTTCTTGTGGTCGAGGAGAGTTAATAAATTAATGGTTTGCTAGTATTTTTTTAGGTTAAAACTCCAATTTAAGTTGCAAATGGGTGCAGGCCCATAACAACATAAAATAAGGAAAAACAGTTTTGTGACATCATATTCTGCGGTATTATTTCAAATTGATGCAGGCAACCAAATTCCTGTGTATGTTTTACTTGCCAATCAATCAGAGATATGCGCTAGGATGCACTAATTGGATCCAGCTCTTTTAATAGTCCAATAAATTGACTGGATCTCTAAATAGAGGTTGTCAAGCTATCAGCAATCTGTGTACGTCCATAATTTTCTAGTCTTATGCCCACTTAGTACTTACTGATTTTTTTTATTTTTTGCTTACTAGGCCGAAGTGCGTGCGTTCTTCGATGTTCATGAGCAAGAAGGAAGTCATCCTGGAGGAGTTCATCTAGAAATGACTGGCCAGAATGTAACCGAGTGCATTGGAGGGTCCCGGACTGTGACATATGACGATTTGGGCTCACGTTATCACACACACTGCGACCCAAGGCTCAATGCTTCTCAATCCCTTGAGCTGGCATTCATTATTGCAGAGAGACTTAGAAAGAGGAGGATTGGAACCCAGCGCATGCTTTCATTGGGTGTTTAAAAGGATTGAGCCATCATTTCTCATGAGTGGCACCCTTGAAGTTACTAATGGTGATTACTGATGTTGCTTTCTCAAGGAAGCCAGAGCAGATGAAGTTTTGCCGATCTCGTGTGTAAACCAGGATATAGTTTGTTAGTTCAGATCCTCTATTCCTAGTAGTGTGTAGTTGGTTTGTTCTGTGGGAGCGTGTGGGGAAGGGCGTCGGGGATTGATCAGCATCCGATATCTTATTGTAGTTAAGTTCAGTTGTGTACTTGCACATTAATTTGTTTAATAAGAGCTTTGTCTCATTTTTCGAAAAGAATAATGCCGACTTTTTGCTGAACATAAATTGAAACGGTCAGCATGCATTAATCCATGAGGTTGGGTCATACTGGAATTGTTTATTAGATATGCCGAACTAAAATGGAATGTAAATCCATTGCTGCTGCAGCGACTGGTGTCTGCAGGTTTTTGAATCCATTTCTATTACTGGTAGCATGACATTGTTGATAGTGATTAGCTATGTATTTCATATTAAAAAATCCCAAAAAAAGAGAAAATGACACATAGTATGTACTTTTGTCAAATGTGTAATGTCGTCCTTCAATTTTTAATTTATTTTATGTGATTCCTAAATTTCGGTCCATTATTCAATGTATCCATAAACTTTTAATTTGTCAAAATGACCCTTGACCTTTTGATATATCTCTAGTCCTTGCACTATATGCACTATATGAAATGTTCAATCTTGTGTCTGAATTTAAATTTATGGAAGGATAATATTTAATATTTTTAAATAGTTTAAAGACTAGTTGAAAGATTTATAATAAAATTCAAAAACCAAATTAAAAAAATTAAAGTCCAAGGACAATTTTACACATTAGCCTTAAGTTTAAAGACTACATTAAACAAATAAAAAATTCAGTGATAACATTGCATATTAAGCTAAAATTTAAAGATCATTTGTGTTAGTATCCTTCGAAAAAATTTACATGGTGGAAGCAAACAACACAATATACTTTAACAATTTTTATCTTTTAATCTCGAAACTACGAAATTCAGCTGGCTAATCAACTGTGTTTCTTCCTGGACCACCACAACTTGAAAAGGCTGGCTGCTTAGGAATATATCCGGCGAAAGAAGAGAGCGCCAAAAGTGATTTTATTCCTTGGGAGCAAAACATGAGGGATG
Organism: Corymbia calophylla; assembly: GCA_014182845.1. Taxonomy (NCBI): domain Eukaryota; kingdom Viridiplantae; phylum Streptophyta; class Magnoliopsida; order Myrtales; family Myrtaceae; genus Corymbia; species Corymbia calophylla. The sequence continues at coordinate 44,576,825 of CM024700.1, read as the reverse complement.
TGGGGAAACTTCATCAGGCTGGAGGTTTGTTGTCTTGAGGAGGGATGATTGGCTTTAAGATGTAGGACCTGGGACGAATGGTGTAGAGAGCAGGGATGAATGAAGTGCAAGTTGCGGCTAGAGGCCACGACAAGAAACAGAGGAAATAGACTAGGGGATTTTGCCGATTAGAATAATATATGAATAGTGGAAGTCTCGTTGCAGCTACTTCTTTTCTCTGCAAGTTGCCGTCCGTCCCTGACAGGCCACATTGGTTTGAAGTTAGTTGGCCGTACATTCATTGCTCCCACAGAATCACGTGCCCACCTTATCTTCAAAGACTGGTTTCGCTCCACATGACGAAAGTTCATGCCTAACTTCAAATAAATTTTACTGATTGAGCGTTCAAAAGAACCTCTCCTCATCATTTTTTACAGACGATTGTTTTTGGTCAGCACCTTTCTTCCGGAGACTCCTTGTCAATTCCGTTCATAGAAAGGTCCTCGCGAAGACTCCAGTGGTAAGTAAACCTCCACCAGGGTACTCCGGAGGAACTCACCACTTCTATTCCCAGATTTCTCCCTCTGATTTGGCCTAATGTCCTCAAGTATGTACTTCCGTAGCTCCACTGTGAAGGGGTACGCAGACTAGTATCTTATTGCCTCTTTTGTCAAACCGGGCACTGGGATTTAATCTCCCACAGTGATTGCAAACCCATCATAGCAAATAGAATTTTGCAATTCCTTAGCAACTGTTAGACCAGCCAGGAAGACCCAAAACGTTACCTTCGCATCCATTAGGAACGGACAGGCCTCATGTAGCTTTCAGACTGCTGGAGATATTTCGAAAATCTACTTATTAGTCTCTCTTGCTAATCTGAATAGTTGGTTAGTGCGTGGATGTATATTAAGTGAGTTGGTGGGATGGTAGATTCAGAAGGGTGTCGGTTTATGTCACTTCCGGAAATGAGCTTCTCCCGTGTATCTTTGTAATCAGAATGAGTAATACACTAATTTAACACAGACGATGTGACAGCGGGTTGTAAGTAGAGATGGTCTCTAACCACCTTCAGAGTAGCATTGGTATATCTATTAGGCTCTGTAATGTACTTAATGAAGCGAAGCTGAAGGAAATGCCTTTTCCATTAGATCCTTTAAGGTCGTGATCATCCTTATACAGAGAAGACAAAGCTAGTGCATCAAGGGCGATTCCTCTCCAGAGCAAGCTATGAGCGCAAACCCTTGAAACAAATTCATGCAATTCATGCTGCTTCCTTATGCTGTTGAACTTGACAAGGGCACCACTACAATGTAAGAGAAGGCTACGGAATGGAGACATGGATCAAATGCAGAGTTGTCATTTTCGTGCAGAGCAACTCATACATGAACTGATCCAACTGGCGCCTCCCTAATTGAATCTAATGCAAATACCTTGGGGGAAATAGTCCGTGCTCTGTTTACCTTAGGGGCTGCTGAACATGACATTACCTATGAGAAGATCTACTAACGTTAAATAATCCGAGAGCATGCGTCGCTACGAGACTCTCGAGGAGAAGTGCTCTGAAAACATCATGATTGTCGTAACACTTTGGAGCTATGAATTCTTCACCATTCACCATGCGATCCAGAGGCAGAAGTGTCCGTCAAAATCAGTTGGAGCAGCGGTGGAATCACCTTGGTTGTGGCAAATGATTCCAATTGCAAATGCGGCTTCCCAGTCAGCCAATAACAAGAGGAGCGCAAACAGTTTACCATTCAAATTTCTTTGTAAATGGTGCACATAGAATGAGAAAGGCCTAAAGCAAGAAGCTCAAAATGACAGCCTCTGAGGCTTTATGCATTCCACAATACGGGCACGCTTGTTGCAATGGAGCCAAATGCCATCTCACTGGCTATGACCATGATTTTTCAGTTCCTCATACTTCGAATCTCATATTAGGATGTGATTGGGCACATATACGAGCTAAAGAAGGTATGCTGCAGTTAAATAAGTATGATCTTCAATTTAGAGACTCAGGCAAAACAAGTAGGTCTGACATAACCAGCACATAAGAGCAAACAAAAATTTGATAACATGTCAGCCAAAGATCAGCTTACCACCCAACTTTAAAGTAGTTCTGGAAGGATGAGTATCCGTCTCTAATAGCATTGTTGAGCACATTAGGCGGCTTATTCATGCTCGGACACCCAAAACAAAAAAGGGAAGTTTGTGAGACCAAATCAGGTGGCAGGCAATGGATTCAAGCTTCTTGTTCTTAAATGAACAATCAGCTCGTGTTCAATCAGGCTACTAAGTGTTACCATCTGGTCATTTTATAATTCAAAAGAGGGGCACGACCCTGTTAGTCGTGTTAGGTATAAACTAAAATTACTTCTAAGCCCTCCTGAGAATGTGAAATCAATCGAAGATGTTCTCAATTTTAGGCAAAAATGTTGCACTCTAGGGACACCTTGAAAGAGGAGCTCGCCTGAAAGATGGCAGGGGCGACAATCTAACACCATCCTTATGTACCCAGACGGAGAGAGTTCATGTCTAAGCCAGAAAAATAAGATCATCAGGCATTTCATCTATTCATATTCCAATGAATCGAGACAGATGAGAAAGGGAAATTGACAGTCAATCCACCACTAAAGGAGAAAACTTGGCATTACAATTTAATTTGACTATGCCAAAGTAGCTTTGAAAAGAATTTTTTACCAAATGCAATTTGCATTTCCCTAAAACCCTTTAGGCCAAAGGCATTTGCATTGCCCAAAGCCCATTTCCAAAGCCGAACCAAATGCAGCCTAAGAGTATAAGAACTAGGAAGTAGTGGGAAACCCCTCAAGGGCACTCATCATTTAAAGAAAGAAGCATGCTGAGTGGAGAAGCAAAGGAGAGATCCACACTCAAAAGGTTGAGTACTACACATTTTCACAGGAACTTCTTAACCGGAAATAATGGTATCTCCAACTATGTATATCTCTTCTCACCCCTCATAAACATGAGACAAATAAATAAATTTCGATTCATTTTCTATGTTAATGATTCTAACATATATGTCTTGTTCATTCCACCGAGTGTGAATTTTATGGTATAGATGCTTATGACCTCCCCCCTAAGGGATGGAAACACACTGGCAAAGTTTTCCACAACCAGGAGAGCTCAAAGATGCATTTTCAGATGGTCATTGTAAAGAACTCTTTTCAAGAAGCTCATGTTTTAATTTCATTCAAGTAGCTTTCCAGTGCACACTTAAAACATCGTACTTCATAGGTGATGGTCGTATCCATTTTTTATAACTACTATATGTAGATGGACCGAAGATTTTGTTGACAAGAAATAGACAAGAAATGGATGACAAAATTCCCTTCCATCCCTTTTCATTGTCTACTGGAATGTAAGTTGTTGCACAGGATAGTCATAAATATGGTGAAAAACATAAATATTCTTGCAAGGGAACTGCCCATCTATTATAGAGAACCTATCATCCCCATCAAAAATCTCCAAGCATTCCTATGGACCCATTTAAAAACTTGCCAAGTTCTAAGAGCCAAAATTGGTGGTGGCAATAACATGAATGACAAGAAATTTAGCCATCAACGATCTTAAGAACTAGATTGAATCGATTAGTATACATGCAGTGTGAGAACACAACAACCGACCTTTGTTCAGCCTTCAGCGTTGAGTCTAATTTCCTCAACATCCTCAACCACATCACTATCATTCACTTCATTTGCATCTATAAAGCGCTTGCTCTCATGCACTGGAGATTCCTTCAAAGGTTCCATGCGCAGCAATAGCCTTTCTAGCAGCTCCTGACAATCGAGTGCAGTCACCATGACACTCAATGTTGCCTTACCCCTCCAGCAACCAATGGCTATCGGGGACTCGTGCACAAGATTTGGATTTGATGAGCCTACATTATCTACAGGAAAGTAGGTAAAGTCACAGAAGAGATCATTAACTTAATGTTATAACAACTGTACAATGTTGCATACCTTTCCGCAAAACTATAACACAGCAGCCAGGCATCAGCTTTGTTGCCTTCTCACTGAATTCAGTGTCAACAAAATCTGTAAATTTAATACTCTTGTATTGCAAAAGATGCTTAAAATCCGCCACAGATGCATCTAGGATTTGTTTGGTCAGATATGGAAGGATGAGTGGCAAGCCTTCAGATGATATGCGGAACAAGCATGGAACAGAGGTACCTTCTCTTGATGTTTGTCGTTCCTGTATAAGTAACCACCATCGTGATGAAGTTAGATTGCAACATCAAATGTATTTAAGAATAATAAGATAAAAAAGTAACGATTTCAGATGTTGCACATCCAAATAATAACAGGAAGAAGAAAGGCATTGATCAACTGAAAGCATAACTTGTCGATCACCCACTGGAAAATACAATATCTAGTCTAAACCAGACATTTCCTAAAAATTCCCACTAATGAAAAGTCAACACCTTAGACAATTGGCTAAAGTTACATATAAAATTCTCCATACGCTGGTATAAAGTCGTAAAGAGAATGGGAACCACTGGGGGAGGAGAGCGTTTGAGAAGACACATACTGCTGATGCACAACACAAAACAAACTGCAAGCATATGCTGAAAGATACTTACAAACATCTTAAGGCCTATAGATGTTATCTTAAGTTGCTGGCCCACTTTAAAATTCAGCTCCAGAAGTTCCTTAACTGATTCTGAAACATAGTAAATCCTCTTCACACGGGTAGTTTCACTGTTCCTTGTAACAAGGTGGTTACTCAATGGGAAGGAATCATCAATGCCATAGAAGTTCTTAATGCAGTTTATGACATCTTCATCTCGCAAAAACACAACAGGATCGACACCCCTCCACTTGCCTTGGGTCTGCAACTTCCTCTTACCACCTGCTTTTCCATCATTTTCCTCACTTGGAGCTTCAGCCCCATTTGAGTTATCATTTTCACAGGCATTCCCAGAATCTGTTTCCAAAGGAGCTTCTTGTGGGCCATACTCAAAAGCTTCCAGAGCTGCTTCTGCGACTTTCTCATTGTTGCCATTTGCTGAAAAATCCTCAGATGTCTTCATATCTTCAAAGAGTTTATCTTGAGCTTCATCAGGCTGTCTATCACTGTGAAAGGAAGATTTTGCTCGATGGCTATTGTGTTTCTCCGAAGTACCTACTATTTAAAATGCAGAAACATATATCAAGTATTAGTATAACTAATTTATAAAAACCTGTGGTCTTCAAGTGTCTGTTTGAACAAATCACAGTCATGGAAGGATGACCATTAAAACCACAACATATCATGGCAGAAAAAAAAAAGTTCAATCAATCCACATCCATAAACATATTAAAAAGAGGCAGCTGAAAAGGATTTTTTTTTTTTTTTGGGTATTTTAAGTTCATCATGGCCTTAGTATCTGAAGCTACCTGGCAGGGGCCCCACTTTGTGGAGGACGGCAATGAAAAAAGCTCCACCATTCTGATCATGAGGCACTATTCTCATGCAACGTTCCAGTGGAAAACCAGAAACTTCCTCCTCAAGATTATTGGCCAAATTCACAGGCTTATCCAATTGAGTAGGCGGGTCTTCTGAGCTTGTAGCATGACCATTCTGGTGCTCTTCTTCAAGTCCTACAGAGTGATCAACAGGTTCAACAGAACTACCTGAAGGAAACATACTGGGGTTCACAGCACCCCTACGAGACAGGGGAACATCCTTATAGGAAGCCAGCCAGGTGCCTCTGTCACGAACCTGCGCTACCAAAGGAAGTAATGAAGTTTACATTCTATAAATACAAATTTACACTCATCATTGCCAGAAGCTCAACCTATTCAACAATTTGCCAAAACTTAATTGGTCAAGGCAAGGATCAAACCCATCTGAAAGCTTTTTCTGTTTTTGTAGGTTGAGAATAAGTTACTATGCATTAATAAGTTCATTTTCTCTCTTGAAGGAAGACTTCCCCTCTTAGAGATATTTTGCCCTTCATGTGATTTTGTTCTCCCAATAAGGTTTTCTCTCTCCTAAAGAAAACACAAGCATTTAAAGGTGGACCCAAACTCCCTTTGTATTCTGATAAATGATAACCAAATTTTCCAGGCATATATACTTCCAATCCCACACCAACTATGGTTTTGCCTCTCAGACCATGCATTAGGGTACCTCTATATCTAGGGTTTCTAGCTTAACCTAACTCCACAAAAGATCTACAGTCCTGATTGGTATACCAGACAGCGAAAAAGCTCTGGAAAGTTTGCTGATGGCATGGATTTTTTCCCCAGTTCTTGACAAGAACTGAAAACCTTCACAATTATAATAGATTGAAGAAGAAAATAAATTGTAGAAGTGAGTCCGAACCTTCCATTTCCTAAGACCTGGCCGACGGATAAGTTGAGGAAGCTCACTAGAAACATCAACTAGTTCAACACAGCCTTCACATTTTCGCAGAATCTGGTGGGGAAAGGAGAGGGTCATACCACAGTAAGAGATGTGTAAACCTCCTCCACAAGTTCTTCATCGTAAAGCAGTCTCAGAAAAAGCAGCTTAGAAAACTTTAAATTGAAAAGCAGTCATACAAGCAGGCTTCATGCTAGAAGAGAGACACTCCTAAAATATAGATATGCAACAAGAGAATTCATATCAAGATTAATTAAATTGGTAAAGTTCTCAGAGTGGTACCTCAGCAACCACAGCCTCATTCTCAATTGGATTCATTGAACAGGTTGAGTAAACAATTCTCCCACCGACTTTAAGTAATGATATCCCTGCATTGTTCACCAAGTACTAAAGATTTGCTCCTCAATGGGCAAATAATGTACAATACAAGATTAAATATAAGCGAATTGTTAATTTTTTTGCAAAGCTTTCTTGGACGGCAGGAATGGCAAAACAAACAAGGAAAAGCAGCTCTACATTTTGAAACCAAAACTTTCCAATACGGTTGTGTGAGTGTGCACTTACAGTTGTAATTAATCAACTCCAGGAGCATGCAAATTATGCATTAGTGATGATTGTCATTTATAAGAATCTCAAGGCAGCCTTGAGCTAAATAGATAGACTCTTTGACATAATGGATGATAAAGAAATTGCTGCAGCATTAAAGGGAGCAGGGAAAATAATATAAACTGTTTGATTAACTTTTTTAAGCTGAAGGTACCTCGCATTGCTATCTGAATTTGCAAGCCATGAATTCCATTGCCCATTCCTGTATTCCTGTAACAACAAACAAATGTTACAGTTGGCACACAGTGCAGTGGAAAAAATTGCAACAGGAGATGCCTAGGCCATATGGACAACATAGAGCTTACCACTTTCTCCAGATATCTGGGGCCTTTCTGAGGGTACCATCTCCGCTGCAGGGAACGTCACATAAGACACGATCGAAAAGGAGTTGATTAAGGCATGGACCCAACTGATTTCCCATCTCAGAAGTATCAAACTGACTTTTGCTTAAACGGCAGCCTGGAAATTGTTGAGCTTCATGATTTGTGACCACCAAGTTGGCAGTGCACATTCTTTTTGTTTGATGAATGAGAAGATTGCATCGTTGGACATCCAGATCATTGGCAATGACCTAATACAAGAAAACCAATAGCATCAGAACAGTCTTATTGGTATGATTAGGAGAGTGATTCCCCAATCCAATGGATAACTTCATCCAGCAAATTACAGGTAAGATTCTGAACCAAGAGTATGCAGTTGGATAAAACGGCCATTAAACAAATCATCTACAAGGAAAAGAGAAAACCAGGAACAAGAATTTAACTATAGGGAGACATACCATTCCTTTAGGTAATGATCCTGGTTTTGTTGATCGGTGTATAATCTCAAGCAACTGGAATGTTTTGGATCCAGGAGCAGCACACACTGCGTACATGCAAAAAGAATGAAATCAGACAACCACTTTTAGCATTCTGCTTCCTTCTTTTGCGTGCCCGATGGAGGGGCTGGGCACCATTTAGGTAGTCCAATAAGGATCACGTTATAAGTGTGCTGCACAAGATTTTTGGAGACCGTTAATTTGTCACTTGTCAATATAGTGCTAACTTTATAGTTAATAGTACTATAAAGCTTATGCACAATTGTTGGTACTCCGTGAAAAAGAAATAGATTTAACAAAATACGATAACCATTTAGTAATTATTTATATGCAAGCAAGTAGAGAGCATCAATAAAAAGAAATAAACAGGTCCGTGAAAGAAGCAAAACCACTCACTGTCCAGCACAAAATGGTCTGGTTGTACGTCCAAGAAAAGAGGTGGCACCTACACAAAAAGCAATTCTACTTAAGGAGAAAGTTCAGCGCAAGAAAGAAAAAGCACAACCACATTTTCAGAAGACTTTGAATGCATGGACCCACCATGCTGACAGCTTCTTGTCTTGTGATATTCCCAATCTCATTTTCCAGCTTTAAGAACTGATGAAACCTGAAATTAAGCAGAGGAAGATTAACATTGGCCAGTATCTGAAGTGATTATACATAAATATCTGTTAATTTATTAAATGGGACTCAGGTAAAGGCCTGAAGTTTTCTAATGTACAAAATCTTGTTGCTTATGTGTAGTAGTATCATGTCATGTACTTTGCCCGGCAAACCATATAAATTCATCCACCTTAGGTAACCTCAAGCCAGCATTCCACATAACCAAGAAATGGTGGCATAGATTGATCAAGTTCAACATGCTCGTGTAGGCTGTGTTTCCCTTTCTAGAATGAGCTGGCCAAAGTCCTACTACGTCATTATGCCAGATCCTTGTAGCCCATAATTGTATGCTTGGGAAATAATCCATGAGCATAATTGTAATGGACTTCTGGTGTAACGACACTGGGTGAAAAGCTAATTCTAATTACTGCTTGCGGCAAAGAGAAATGTCGCATCGGTGATCACCACTGGTTGCTGCAGTCAATGAGACCACTGCAGTTGTGACTTATGACTCATGGATCAAATGAAGTTGCTTCTAGTCTAATGTAGTAGACAAAAGTTAGGAAGTGTTGATTGTAGCAGTTGGTTGTGCTAACAGTTGTAAGAGGCCATTCGTTGGTTTAAAAATGGCATCGTTGTATCTAGTAAACTGATGAAAGTAAAGTTGCTCTCGGATTCCATAATGGCAGAGGTCAGATGCTGGAGAAATGTGCTAATAGCATCTTCCAGCCAAGCTGCAACCCAGGTAATCTAAATGTTAGTGGTGTAAAGGGACAAGTCTGCTACCTCAAATTCTGTTATAGGATTAAGGCGTTGCTTGATGCCTCCCAAAAGAGAAATGAACCTGAAACTATTCTCTAGCTACAAATAATGCCATTAAATGCACAACCTACCTCTCAAGTGCCTGATTCTTCCTCAGCTGCATGCGGGAAAAGTTTGAATGCCATGCGAGATTCTCAGGATACCAAGCTAATGGTCTTATAGCTTCCACTTCATCCCCCTCAGTTAACTGGAGAGAAGATGAAAATGCCAAAATGATTGAATAAGAACAATAGAGAAATAAACAACATTACAGTTGCTAAAATTACAATAAAAAGTGTCATATGGATCATCTCACCTCAGCCTGTAAAGATTTTGCAAAGTCGTTCTCTAACTGTGATCGAATGTCCATCCAAAATTGGCTACTGTAAATCCCAATGAATGATACACAACAACACATGTTAAACTCTGATATGTTAAGCATCAGCTTGCAAGTAAACTGGTAGAATTAAATATCGCTCCTAAATTTGCAGAAAAGGAACAGATGACTTAATAATTCTGCCTTAAATAGCCCAACAAGCAAGATTAATTAGCATGATCAGAACTGCTAGTAAACAAAATGACATACGTACATCAAAACAAACTGGATGCACCAGTGGTTTCGTAACAAATAATAGTTCTGAAGCAGATGCCATTAGTCAATTCTAATGAAGACAAGAGAAAAAGATATAAAAAAGAAAAAGAAATAAACAATTATAGGTAAAGTAGAAAGGACAAGATACAAGAGGACATACTCAAAAAGTGACCAGGCTTTAGTTTTTTGTTTTTCAGGAAAAAGAAAAGACAAAAGAATGCAGCAGTACTAATCCCTACTATTTGAATTCTAATCTAAAACAATCTTTAAAATTCAAAATTTCAATCCATAAACTTCCACTTTTATGAGATGTTGGTCCAAGGGTAGCACTTGAGTGACTCAGGGCGTAAGGAACATGATGACTTGATGTCACTTCACCTTCCTCCACTTATCACCAAGACTCTGTTGAGGGTGGCAACTACACATGAGGACTACATAGGGACTTAATGCAAGCTGCTTAGGTGATGGTCAAAGTTAGTGACATCAGTTCACGAATATTTGATCACAGAGTTAATCACCACTAAGCCAATCAACATTCTTAAAGATGTATTATTAGAAAATATATTTCAGCAAACAGCCGTACCATATCTCTCACTCAAAATCAAAATTAGTGAAGCAACTTGCACCTTGCATGATACATGATGACATCTTGGCTGGTTGTTCTCATTTATTCTAGAGGACTTAGCAAAGGTCGATGCCCATCATTGACGCATCAAATTGTAGATTAACAAGTCCTCCTTAGAAACTTCAATCTAAAATCTTAGTAACTAGTGGAAGGAGACTATATTTTCCTAAAGCCTAGACAAACACCGTAATTTTAGAAACAACCTCTCTCTCACGTGCAAACCTGACAAAGAGCGGCATGTGGAATTGACAAACAGGGGATAAGTCAGACAAGAACCACGTGCAAAATGAAAATGGGGGTTGAGAAAGTGCTGCCTAGCTCTGATATTATTTAGAAAGTCCAACCTAAAAGCTTGTTGTTAGATAGTATATGAGGCTCTGACCATCCTAAAAGTCCAACCTATGAAAACTACAGTCTATAAATTGACATGAAACAAAAGAAAGCAGAGCCACAATCCCTAAGTGCAATCATACATAGTAAATCCTGATGGGAAAATGCATCAAAAATAGTAATCGACGGTGATAAAATGGACTACTATGTTGATGAAACTTTTATTCTGCTCCCCTCACCCACGCAAAAATATGACAAAGAAACAACAAGGCTTGAAAAAAAAAATTCTGATTGATTCTCTGCGAACACCACTGGATAAAGCGATAGTAGCTACCTCGAATTTATTCGAAAAGCAGAAGGCAACGGCTTCCGGAGGCACTCGACGAAAGTGTCCCACTCCTCTTGGGACACAATCCCTTGCTCCTACAATGCATTGCCAAAAAGCAGGAAAGTTTAGACCTTCAACGAGTCGAGCACATCCTCAATCTCCCAAGAAAATACAAAGCATAACATCACAAGCAACCCGACCCGCAGACTCGCCAAGAAGCACAAAAACGAAGATAAATAGAAGCGCGAGTAGGAATTTGATCAAACACATAAATATAAGACAATACTTGAACAGAGAGAGAGAGAGAGAGAGAGAGAGAGAGAGAGACCTTGTAGTATTCGTCAAAGACGAGGTTTTCAGTGGCGAAAGGCTGCCAAAAGCGATTGTCGCCGGCTTTGCCGGCTTCGCTGCCATTGTCGGCGTCGGTGTTGGCGTCGGAGGGATCGGATTTGGGGCGCTTCCACACGTTCTCCCTGCTCTGGGAGAAGTGCCTCCTCTGAGTCCGCGACCTGCCCCTTCCTCCGCCGCCGCGGCCCATCTTTTCCCCGCCGCCGCCGCCGCCGCCTATAAGCTCTCGAAAACCGGCGAAACTCGAAATTTTCTCAATCGCTAGCCGTTTCGTTCCCGGGGAGCGCGAGAGGTTCTTCTTTCGGACAAGGGGAAGAAGAAGGAACCCCAGGACCAGGATCGCAAGAGTCGGGCCAACGAATTGGGCTGGGCTTTCAAAAAAAAGCCTTGGGCCGTCTCCATTAAGATATGATTCTCTAATTTAATTGATTGCTAGCGAAATTAATCGAAGTAGTTCCCACAAATTTCTCTCTAATAGCAACCACAAAATATATTATTTCAATTGTAATATCTAAATTAAAGGGTCATAGACATGGACTAATACTTACAGATGATTAAATAATATGATACAAACTTAGATTGCTTTTATTTCGCAGAAAATTATTGTTTTGAAAAGCATTTTTCCTAAAAATTATCATTTATGTCGCTCACAAAAATGAACAAATGCAAAAAGATAAATTCCATCATTTACGAAAATGTTTAGACATAAATTATCACCGATGATGATATATTTTTTCCTTAGCTAATTATTTAAAATGATATAAGTAATTATTTTTATGAAAATATTTCAAATTATTCATTTTCCTTAAACAAATATGCACCTAAATTGCAAATTAGTCTTATTTCTTATTACTTCAAATTTGTAGAAAGTATTGATTACAAGAGAAAATGTTAGGGTTCTTCTATGGGTCCTTCCGTCCTAATAAAATAATCTTAAAAAAGTTTAAAAGTTATAATACCCCAAAGCTAATACGGGAGCTTGGTCAAAGTACTTTAGCTACGGGCGAGCTACGGCTGTGAGATTTTTACTAAACGCTAAGCAGCAACGCCATGTTTCACAGCGTTGGTAGTTGCAAAAATGTCGTTCCATATACACACTTTGATATCATAATTCCAAAGGTTAGAACACTTCTTTGACAACATGTAAATGTAATTTTTAATCAAATAATGAGTTAGGCTGGTAGTTTATATGGGGTGGACACCTCCTTTATATTTCGATCTTTCCATTTTTTTAGCCATTTATTGAGTAAAGTCTCCCAATTGTATTTGAGAATAAATATGTTAAAGAAGGCTTTCTTGTAATTCCGCTTCTTCTTCTCTCAAAAAAATGAAGAAAGACTTGTCAAAAATCGCCGATTAAGTTAGTCCAATTGAAAAGGACATAAGACTTGTTGGCCATTGTTTGAGAGTTGTCAAAGTTCGAACAAACTAAAAATAAAGATTGGTTTCTAATAAAGATCCTTCCACTATACACTTTCTATATATCTCTTTTCATCATCGGCTACATGCTATCGGAGAGAGAACAATGGGAGGTTCATAGCAAGAGAACAATGGAAGGTTTAGTCCAAAGGATCTAACGCACTCTTCAGTGATGAAGCAAATAAGTAAGAAAAATCACTCTCTTTTCATATGCGATTTTGAAAAGAATCTAATCAACTCGTTCATACTATACTATATAGATACATTTACCATATTGAAAAAGCAAACAAAAGTTATTTGTTATATGAACAAATCGTTCCTAAATGCAATCGTGATCAATTATATGGTGGCACCATGGATGATATCAAATAATGAGCTGTAACGAATTATAAGTAGGCCAACATCAATAGTCGATTGCTTTCATTGTATGGTTTTTGTTTGAGATGTGTACGGTCAGAGAGTGAATAATAGATGGAAGGGTTGTCGATATTAGGTAGGATATTGATGCTAGGGGGGATTGCATACCAAGAGAAAGAGGTAGTCAAAGACTACCCTTCTTTTGCAAGTTGGTTCTAAAATTCCATTGATGGTAGGCACTCCTCAATTTTCAAAATCTTAGTCTAGTCCAACAATAGAGGATTTGATACAAATCTTCAACAAACATCGATCAAGACAAGAACAATAGCAAATGAGGAAGATGGATTGATTATCTGTTATTGGCTCTGAACTCAATAATACCCATCCTTCCTTGCTCTCCTAAAAGAGATGGGTGGTTCGTGCTTGTGCTATCAAATTGACAAATTACTGCTATTTTAAATTACTTCTTTTCGTGCAGTATTCACAGAAATGAAATATATTAAATGGTTGTAAAGAGATTCGTTAGTTAAATCAATTTTCACTCTTTCGCTAGCGATTGTAAGCTAGGTGTCTTAAATTACAAGAGGGGAAGAAGCTCTAATGGAAGCATCCAATTAACTGGGAATTCAATCTTTCAAATTTTATATTTGCTCCCGCTAGAGAAGATAATGCCTCTACTACCTGTGCCAACAAAGAAACACAAAAATGCTTTGTCAAACCTTATTAGGGATCGAGATAGATTCAATCCATTTAAAAGATTTGCAATGAATTCCGAAGCCTTCGTCCTTATCAGACGTTCTGAAAATGGTGACTCGGACAATACTTGAGTCAGACGTGAAGGTGTCTCACTCATCAGCAAATTAAGGAGTCGATCCACCCAATTTCTTTTTAATTAGAGTGCAATTACGTCTAACGGTTCGTTCATAATTGTATTACAGGAATGGTCTATGGTGGTTGTGTTACCAAGAAAGTCTCTGACTAAGACTTCGTACTCACCTTGGTTGAGTTGCATTGACAAGCCCCAAATGAATTGGTTCTCCAGAAGTCTTACACGAACAAAGGGCATGTTTACTTCGACTTTGGGAGAATACAAATCCATTTCCCCAAGTATCTTTAACTCAAGGGACATTTAGTAAAAGTAATAGTGTTTGGCAAATTACAATGTAAAAGGGTTTTCCATAATGACTTTACTGTGTATATATAGTTTAGTAAATCTATATTTGCAATGAGCTTTCATTAATTTTTTTTTAAAAAGATTAAAAGTAATAAATCATTTGTCGCTCGCCAACTGCCGGGTGGTGGCAGAGCCAGATCTGGCCTCTAGCATCATTGTCCTACGGCCAAAGCCAAATCTAGCCACCAACGTCGCTATCTGGCGGCCAAATTTGGCCACCGGTATCACCTAAGGACCTCGGGCGTGACATCTAGTTCCCGCGATGCCTTGTCCCTACGACCCAGGCGTCGCAACCTAAGGTCACAACCTCAATCAAGGCCACTTGGGTCATGTGACTCAGGCAACCCAAGCGGCAGTCATCGAGGGTCATGAATCAAAGCGTTGTTGCTTGAGGTTGCGACCTCAGGCAAGGCCACCTAGGTTGCGCGACTCAAGCGACCCAAGCGGCGGTCACCGGGGGTCGTGCGACCCCTAGGTGCGGTGGCCGGAGGTCATGTGACCCCCAGGCTTGGTGGCTAGCCTCCACCGAATAGAGATTCTTAAAAAAAAAAGTTAAATGATGTTTGACTTGTATTTCCCAAAACAGGTCCCTATTTGCTTTGAGCTTTCAGCATTCCAAATGCAAGCATTTGGCTAATGAAGCCCCAGAATGTTAAACCAAACATTTTGTATTTTTCCCAAGGGGCTTTGGGGGCTCAAAATCCCTTGGGAATGCTGAACCAAACAAGGCCAAAGAGTTCTAACTCCATTTCTAGATTTAGCCTTCATTTATTTTGCAGAAAATGTGACGATTTTGAAAATATTTTTAAGGAAGTCATTTTCCAGTTTCCGGCTGAAACCTAAAAATGAACTAGATATTTTCCATTGCTTAGTATCTGATTTGATTTTCTAGAGAAAATTACCAAAAAATTGAATTTTTTTAAATATTTTTCTTTTATAATGATTGTTGCCACAATGGCTGATTGGCCAAGGAAGAGGAAAAGAAAAAGAAAGAAAAGAATAAAAAGAAGAAGAAAAATAAAATAATAAACAACCAGAACTTTTTTTAAAATGAAAAAATAAAAAATTGAAAAAAATATTTAAGCTCTGTTTATTTTGCGGAAAGTATTTTTCAATAAGCCATTTTCAAAGAAAATAATCATATTTTTAAATGTTCAACTAAAACTTGAAAATGAATTAAAAAAATATTTTCCATCATTTGATATGGAAGATTTGATTTGATTTTCTTTCAACACTCCTTATATATTTTTTCTTTTTTATTATTTAAAAATTAATTTTTAGTTATTTTTCTTTATTTTTTTTTATCTTTTTTTTTTCCTCCTTCTTTTTCAGTCGGTCATTGGCCATGGTGATGGCTAGTAACTAACCAAAGGCAAGCTCGAGCTCACCCGATGCTGACGAGCTCAAGGCTCACCAAATTCTGGCCTCGAAAAGTCTCATGGATCTGGCAAGGCCCAAAACTAGCGAGCTCGAGCCTATGGCTAGGCTTACGCTTGCCAATCTTGTCAATGGCCAACTCAAGCTCGCTAAAGGTCAGCGAGGCCTCACCTGTGGCTGGTCGCCATTGGCCGAGCAAGAAGGAAAGAAAAAAGAAAAAAGAGAAAAAAGAAAACTAATTAAAATTTTGAATTTTTTTTATAAAAAGGAAAGAAGAGGGGTTAGAAAGGCTGTTCAAGAGTGTGAGATAAAAGAAAATGAGTGAGGAAAAATGTTTTCCCTATTTCAAAATTTTCCCATATTTTCCTTGACTAAAACATTTTTTTCTGGAACAAACGTCGAAAAATTTTCCCACATTTTCCTTGACTAAATCATTTTTTGTGGAATGAACAAGTAAAAGTTCGATCAAAAAATCATTTAACGAACTTAGAGTGAGTTTGGATTTCTCTACAATAAAACGTTTTCCAAGAAATTGTTTTTGTGAAATGAATGGAGCCTTAATGAAAGAAAGTGCTTGGCATAGAGTGAAAGAATGAAAGAAAGGAGTGAAAGAAAGAGGAAAACATTTTCCATTTTTTGAAAAGATGAAAACATTTTCCCTAGTTTTGAAAGCATTTTTTCGAATGACAAAAAATATTTTCCTTGACTAGTTTATTTTTCCATGAATCGAACCCTACAAAAAGTTTTTGTGCGAATGGAATCTTACAATCTGAAATTGATCTACAAGGTTGAAAGGAATGACTTTATGACAAGGCTCATTATTTATTTCATTAGTGGTATTACTTCGGTATCAACGCATATACTGGATTTATGGAATTCGAATGGACACATGACCCGAATTTTCCATCCAAAGAGCTAGAAAACAAATTGCAAAATGATACATATCTTAAGGGGTATATGAGGATAATTGAGACGGAATAAAAGTGGGCTATCAAAAGTCAAAAGAGTGGATTGATTACTAGGAATAAGAAGTAGGTCAAAAGTGGATGTTTCTAGCCTGATATTTGTGGAACTCAATCTCAATTTGAAAGCATATCTCTATCTTTCAACGAAGTGATTTAGGAAAGAAAATTCGAGTCGGATGCACTCACCCAACTACAAAGGCCCTACCCTACCAACCAATTTTAAATCAAAAAGAAAGAAAGGAACGGAAGGAGAAGAGAACTTCATTGTTTTTGTAATTTTGAGAGTCTTGTTTAACCTTGTCTATCAAGGATTTTGGCTCACAACAAAGCTAGGGTCTTGATCGAGCAACTAGTGGTCCTATTCATCCACCTTTCCAAACGCAATACCTTGAGTACCAATAATGGCGACCATATCTGTTGGCATGTGATGTTTGGACATAGAATCAAGTCCTTATGAAGTAGTGATATTTAAATAGTTGGATATGCATTAGTGTTGTTTTAACATATTCTTTTACTTTGAAATGCTCTTCTTCTTTTTCCCATAGAGTCTAATAAATGCACAAATAAGAACTATACACATTGCAATCATTTTCACTTTTTATAATATGATCTTTTGTTGGACAATATTAACTTGTTAGAGTATTTGATATGGTGTTGTCTGTGAGAATATCATAGTTCATACACTAATTAGATGAATTAGGACTTTTGCTTATAATTTCAATCTAAAATCCTAGTGTAGGAGAATATCAAAACTTAATTTCTATTTTCCTAAATATAATATTGTCCAATCACGTTCGACAAGATGAATCACTGGGCACTCAATCCCGGATAGGCTTGGTGTCCATTGCACATCTAACACATTCTTGCACTTCGGATAACACGGTGCAAATCTCGCATGGCCCATGTTTCCGGCAATAGGCACCATCAAATCCTAACTCATGGATTTCAAATTGTTTCAGAAGCAAAGGACTTGCACAATGGATTATACCCCACCTTTACGAAATATATATATATATATATATCCCAAGATACCGCGATAAAAAATGTGTATTTTTGGGTGAGGACGGGTCTAACTTGACCAAAATGGGATCAAGCTTATTTCTATTGGAACCTCTCCCAAGTCCTTTCCAACGAGTTGAACGAACTGTCGAGCCTACGACAAAGTCTAATGTTCATAAATTCATTTGAAAATAAAATTAACATGCAAAGGAGTGTTCTAACAAGGTTCTAACAACAAAGAATTTTTTTTTTTTTTGCTACCACAACAAAAATCAAACAATGAACGATTTTTATGAAGAGAATTCCTTTTTCCGGGAAACTTATGCAAAAATTTCCAAACTTATTTTGCTTTAGTCAATTCAATATCAAATCTTTTTATTTTATTAATTGAGTTTTAAACATTTTTACGTTTTGTCAATTAAGCCCATCTGGCCTATTTTAGCCGGAAATCACTAACGCAAATATCAATTATCATACATGATATAACCAACACTAACATAGACAATTTTTATAATATTTTCCAAATTTTCTGAATTTTTATTCTTTTTCTTTTTCTTTTTTCTTCCAAGTTTAGAGAGGTCCACCAGTAACCCTCACTAGACTTGGTAGGAAAAAAAGGAAAAAAAGGAAAAAAAAGAAAAAGTTATAAAAAAATTATCCATATTAACTCCAAGCTACCTACGTAATAATATTAGCATTTATATTAGTGATTTTCGGTTAAAATTTATCGGATTGACTCTATTAGTAAAATAAGAAAATATTTAAGACTCAATTGGCATAATTGAAATATTTATGATCAAATTAACTAAAGTGAAATAGGTTAAAAAAATTTTGAATAATTTTCCCATATTTTTCCGCTTCTGGACTCTTCCCCATGACAAGAAGGCTTAATAAAATCGAGCAGGCTGCTTTAGTGATAAAGTTGCTTTAGAATTAAACATTCATAAAGCAGCAAGATATGTTTAAAGGCAAGATTAAAAAAAAGCAAAAGCTGATAAGATCAGCATTATACTAATCCCTAATCTAAAAAGAAGAAGAAGCATAATTCAGTCCCTCTCGTCTGCTCGTGGTGCGCATGATGACTGGTTTCTGACTAATTTGATTCGCACTTGATTAAGAAGTTAAAGCACGGGACATGTCGGAAGGTGGGAATCACCAAGGAGACATGTAGTCAACAGACGATCGGGTCCACCTGATACACAACTAAATAATTCTAATTGATATCTAAAACCTATCACGAATAAATAATTTAGTCCCAAAACTTTCAAAACATGCAATTAAATCTTAAAATTTATTTGAAAGTGTAATTAAATCATAAAATTTTCAAAAAATACAATCAAGTCCTAAAACGTGTCTAATTGATCCAATCAAGTCTTTTCCTTGATTATATTTTTTGAAAATTTTAAAATGTCATTGTACTTTTGTGACAAGTTTTAAGACTTGATTGTATTTTTTGAAAATTTTAAGACTCAATTATATTTTCGTAATAAGTTTTAGGATTTAATTATACTTTTTGAAAATTTTGGAACTTAATTGCACTTTTACGATAAGTTTTAGGCTTTCTAGTGCAATAATCCCATTCTAATCTAAAAGCTCATCACAACAGAGAACCCGAACCATCTATCAATGACAACATAAAGCTATGAAATATAGGCTTGTCAACAATTTACATATAAAAAAAAGATATTAAAATCGCCACAAAAAGACCCCCAATTATTTTCATATTGGCTTGTCAAAAATTTAAGCTATCAACCATTGGGTTTTGCCCTAGTACCACCCTTTCCTCATGAGAAAGAAGAGGTGGGGAATTCAAATTCTTACGTTTTTAGGGGGTTGGAATGATGACGATTTAGTTTCAACTACATATCATGATTCCTATGCTTTATAAGAGGTAGGATAAAAGTCTGAAAATGAGAGTTATAGTACAACTAACAAAAAAAGAATATAAGCCATCAATATTTTCTCTAAAAATTTCAACAGTCATGGAATACCACCTCCTTGAATTTTTATTTTTGTTACAATCGTTTACCCTCTATGATTTTTTTTTTGTCATATATGCAATGGACATGACTTTTGAGGGGTTATACTGTGAAAGTATTTGTCTCATTTTTTTTTTGGGAAATCTCTTGTTTATCATTAATTGCCATTTTAAAAAATATTCTTTATTGAATAATCGTTATGTTGTATTGATTAACCATTTAAAAATACATAATGAGGATCCTATTTCTTGTTTGCCCTCCCTGTTGTTAAGTCCCTGTTCATTTTTACTTGGTTGTGTTCTTTTTTCCTTAAAATATCTTGTTAGTGAACTGATACCGTCATCAATTTTTATTTTAAAAATCATTAGTTATTCTTTCATTCATTCATTCTAGTATTAATATATAGGTTAATTTACTTTTCTACATTTTCTTTATTTTTGTAATTTTTTTAACATAAATTAAGGGTTAAAAAGGAGATTTCTATCTAAAACGAGATGAAAAATACACATTTATCTTTCAAAAGATGCGTGCATTTTACATATTAACAGAAAAAATATCACTAAGGTGACTTAATATAAAGGCACTTTTTCGAATGATTAAGAGAGCAAAAGGAATCGCCAAAACCCCCGGATCAATTTTTTATTATTTTATTATTTTTTAAACTGTAAAAACTATATATTCTAATCCTCCCTTCACCACACAAACCCTCAGTTTTTTTTTTTTTTTTTGGGTGAACCGGGAAACTTTCTTTTGAGTATTATTTATTAATAAATGAGCAGATGCGTCAGGCACTTGACCTCAAATTGTGGGTGGGATGACGAGTCAGAATTTCCAAACAACAAACCCGCATCAAGAAAAAAATGGGAGAGGCATATTCGCGATCAACTAGCGGCAGGAGCAGAAAATGACCCATTAATGAAAGGATTCGGCCAGATTTAGGCATTTTTACTGCTGAAGCTAGTGTGCATCCGCAAAAGTTTTCCAAGGAAAATTAAGAGGTTCTCGAGTCAGAACCCGATCATCAGGAACCGATCACTTCTACTTTTCCATAACAGTTTAAGTTGAACTCAAAATATTTATTTATTTATTTTGTTGGAAGGGCAATTCAGGCGTTCGCTTTCATTTTATGGAAAGTTGAATTTCCAGTTGCAGATTGTTGACGTCACCCAGAAGTAGCAGTAGCAGAAGGCTAGAAGCTACTCTTGCTATATTCACTCATTTGACAGCTAGGGCTGCTGGTTGGACATCGCTCTCATCCACTACGTCCCGCCAGCCCCTCAATTGGCCTGTAACGATCCTTTTGCCTCCTCTCCTCGTTACAACATCCTCCTGCATCGATGCTGCCTCGATCCTTGTAAGGAAAATCCCGTCCCCCACCGCAGTCGCCCTCTCCACATTTGAAAAGCGTGCCTACGTGGGACACTCCCCAACATATGCTCCCGAAAATGCAAAAATTTGCCTTTTCTCCATACTTTGATTACTTGGCTCGGCATCTACTTTTCTTTATATCAAGTAGTCGACCGGTGTTCTCGAGAAACTTGCTGATGCTGAAGTATCGTTTCATCGACGTCTATTGTTGAAGTTGTTTGGAAGTAATCGAGCTGACAAGGAGCTTTCCGATTTCTTCCAGCTGAATGTGTAGAGAGAAATGGGCAAATCTCGTGGTATCATCATACTTGCGTCATCTTATTGTCATTGCCAAGATATTATCAAGTTGGCCCAATACGAAACATGTTGTGACCTGTGTTCCCTTGGAGTTGGCCGGGTCCTCTTTAAACCTCATTTGGATTTTTCTCAATAATTCAAAGTTTTGTCATCGTATCGAGAACGACCCGTTGAGTACATTAAAAATCACACGGAGGGTTCTTAAGAAAGGTCAACAAATGCTTTTTGAGCGCCTACTTAAAACCGTCACCCACACAAAAATCAAATTGGACTATTCCAATTATACTGAGATTCCATTTATTTCATAAAAAGTGAATGATTTGATAAATATCTTTTTAAAAATAATTATGTGTACCGCTTACAAAAATCGTATACACGGATGTCAGGATATAAATTGTTATAATAGTGATGAGTCGGAATCTCAGTCCTTTTCCCTTTTTGGGCCCCAAGAGCTATAAATTTCGTCACCCAAGAAGTTGAAACAAGGCCAGGGACAAACAGAAAAAGTCATCGATCAAAAGCATCAAATCTCTCCAGACTCAGTTCAATCCAATTCTCCGTGCCTCCAAAAGAACCATTAGAACGAAGGGTAGGAAGGCAAAATGAGTCCTGTCCTGTCTGTTCTCTTCCTCCTCTTCCTCCTCCTGCAGACGGCCGTAGCCGTGGAGCTCCAGCTCCGGCCCGGTTACTACGCTGAGACATGCCCGGGAGCCGAAGCCGTGGTGAGGGAGGTGATGAAGAAGGCCCTGATCAGAGAGCCCCGGAGCGTCGCCTCCGTCATGCGCTTCCAGTTCCACGACTGCCTCGTCAACGTAACACGCCCCGCCGTGAATCTTCCGCTTCTGAATCGTTTCATCTGCTTCGCCTGGCGAAATCTTTCTTTCTTTCTTTCTTTTTTCGTACTCTTTCACGGGAGTTGAATCTGAAAGGTTTGGTTCTTTCTTCCCAAAAGGGTTGCGATGGATCTCTGCTCCTGGACGACACGCCCACCATGGTCGGAGAGAAGGAGGCTCTGTCCAACATCAACTCGCTGCGATCCTTCGAAGTCATCGACGAGGTCAAGGACGCGCTGGAGAAGGCCTGCCCAGGCGTCGTCTCCTGCGCCGACGTCGTCATCATGGCCGCCCGGGACGCGGTCGCCCTGGTGAGTAAAAATCTCTTCCTCTTTTTTTACCAACAAACAGAGCACGTCAGTAAAATACACTAAGCATCATTCGAAACTGAATCTGATGCGGAGCTAAATGGAGAGATAATGACGTTGGAGATGTTGAATTATTTACACTCTTGATTCGATGAACATGTTCCAAAATGGGGTCGGCGCTTCATAGACAGGACATGGAAAGAGATAGAATTTTTTTTCCATAAATGGCGAAACTGCAGAATGACATCATTCTTTTGGGAGCCCGGGCGGTGTGGCCGCCAGAGTTAGTGAATGGTCCCTTCTTCTGGTTCGGGTCCCCGTTCTGAGCAGGCCGCTCTGTTTCCGGGCCCTGCGAATCCCGAAAGACGATCGGATTCGCCCGGTTTTAGTCCCTAAGGTAGGATCAGAGGATAAAGGGAACATTTACAGCATTGTGCTTAGCCTTGGCCTAAGAACGGACAGTCAACTTTAATTTGAGTCCCAATGTGACGAAGTGATCTTGTCTAGACCGGCGGGCCGAATTGGGAGGTGAAGCTGGGGAGGATGGACAGCCTGACGGCAAGCCAGGAGGACTCGAACGACATAATGCCGAGCCCGAGGGCCAACGCGAGCTTCCTAATCGATCTCTTCGCCAGGTACGGCCTCTCGGTCAAGGACCTGGTCGCCCTCTCTGGGTCTCACTCCATCGGGCAGGCCCGATGCTTCTCGATCATGTTCCGGCTCTACAACCAGTCGGGGACCGGCAGGCCAGACCCCACGATCGACCCGGGGTTCAGAGATGAGCTGTACAAGCTCTGCCCCCAGGGTGGCGACGAGAACGTGACAGGGAATCTGGACTGCACGCCCCGGGCGTTCGACAACCAGTACTTCAAGGACCTGGTCGCAGGCAGAGGGTTCCTGAATTCGGACCAGACGCTGTTCACGTACCCGCGCACGAGGGCGTACGTGAGGACGTTCAGCCAAGACCAGGACGAGTTCTTCAGGGCCTTCGTCGAGGGGATGATAAAGATGGGGGATCTGGTGTCGGACCGGCCCGGCGAGATCAGGAGGAACTGTAGGGTGGTGAACGGCCGGCCTGTGGACGGCCTGCTGGAATCTTGAAGGGCTTGGTTGTGCAATTTCATTGCATGACAGAGGATATTCGTATAAAAGATTTGACCGGGTGATTATAGAAACAGTTTCGCAAGCAGAAACACAAACATGAAGTAGTCTCAATAAATGTCTGTCTTGTAATTTACTGAAGATAACGAATCTAACTAGAAAGTGGTGCTGCGTTCATGCAATTGCTGTCTTGAAAAAACACAGTTGATGCAATTGGTAAGTTGATTACAGTGCTAGACTTTTACTCCAATCCCAATTCTTTTCTTGATTTTATTTGATCAAGGAAAAATCCTCAAATTCTTTGTCCAATTCCGATTATGCCTTGGACTTTTTATTTATCCATAAAAAAATTATTAACTTAAATTCTAGCTTCAAATATAGCCTCGTCAACTCTTCGTCCAATCATTTGTTGTTTGGTGTGGTATTTCCACGTTGGTGAGAAGTCCACATCAATAAGGTGATATGAAAGATTATCTTCAAAATGAATCTATTTATTGATAAGAATTAGAAAAATTTGGGATTATTAAGCGATTTTGGACAAGGGACTAAGGAGGGCAGAATTGAGAAAGTTGACAATATTTTTTCGACAAAAAAAAAGAGTTCACGATAGATTTGAAACTAGACCTGAGTTGGGTTTTCTTTTTAAATAAAAAAGTTCACGACATAATTTGGATTGGATTGAAGGTTGAATCAGACCATCTTTATTCTTTTTTACATAAATAAAGAAATGCATTAATAGGATTATGCTATATATGTCGAACTGAAAAGGGAGTCAAAACCATACCACACATGAACTGGAAAACAACATTAACTCAAGCACCCGTTGAAGCTAGAGAAAACGTTACAAATTCGAGCTATATAAGTAAAGAGTTATATGTCCAGGGTGAAATCGCGAGTGTACTCGCGATTCCGCAAGCAACTCAAAGCATTTAAGTTTTTCACTTGTTCATCTCAAAATACTTCAATCGGTACACGCAAGAAATAGGCCAATTAGAATGGTTAATCAACACGCATGCAATTTAGTCACTTTATCACGCAAGAAATAGGCCAATTAGGATGGTTAATCAACGCGCATGCAATTTAGTCACTTTGTCATGATCTTTGGAAAGAACAAACGCCATTTAACTATAACTGCCTTCAATTTCTGACAGACAACTTCCTAGGATTTTCACAGAAAATCTCGTCAGTGTGTTCCTTTTCAGCTCACAAATTACACAGCCAAGACGAGGCATCAGCCTACCATCTGTATCAAATGACCCGTGTCCCACCCAGAGTCCCTTCTAAAGTAGCTTCCTCATGTATATGGACATCAACCCAAGATCAACATTTGCATGCCTCACTTGTAAAAAGAACGAAATTTCGTCACAAGCCGGTCGTAAGTGAAGATGGTTGCCCTTTGCTGTCACAGCGCACAGACGAAGTCGCCGCTGGTCTCGATATCGTCTATATCCGCATCAGTTTCCAAGTCATCGAGATCCATGCTCCCTCCGACTAGGATCCCATCAAGTTTTGGGATATCTGCCGGTTCCCGCGCCTCCTGAATTATGGCCAATATTTCATCCTCGCTCTGCTTCGGATCGTTCGGTCCATCGATTTGCAAGAGGCCTCTCCCATCGTCTGTGAATTCCACAGGCAAGTTCTTCAGGAACCATGGATGCCTTTTGATCTCGGGCATTGTTATTCTCTGTTCCACAAGGCGACATCACAAATTAGAACATTTATGATTGAATCAAGGTCATCATTTTCTCGTCAATGATTTTGCTCAAGCTGGCTTTCAGTGCAGATATCCAAAAAGAACTTCGGATTGAACCCTCATGAGAGCACTTACCTTTTCAGGGTTGGCCACGAAAATTCGAGACAAAAGATGTTTACACTCAATAGAGACACGCACATAATCTGGGATCGAGTATTGGACGCTGAGTATTCTCTGCATCAAACCATTGCTCATTTTTTCAAGGTCAAGCCAAAAAAGGGTGAATAGTACTTGAAGACATCGGTGATTTTTGAACATGGACGATGGAGGTAAACCTGAATTGTCTTTCTGAAGTTCCTTGGATCATCTGGATCTTCGAAAGGATAAGCCCCGACCAGCATGACATACAAGGTAACCCCACAAGACCAAACATCTGCAATCTATAATAATAAAAGAAAAACTATGCTCAATCAACAGAGGACAGTTAGGTCACCTACAGTTGACGAAAATTTTTCGAAAAGGAAAATAAGAGGAGGAGGAATGAGGAGAGTTTCCATCATACCTTCCCATCATATTCTTTTGTCGACAAAACCTCAGGTGCTATGTAGGCCGGCGTCCCCACTGTCGATTTAGGTTGAGAATGCAACACTGATGACTACAAGCAAGACAGAGCAGTCAGCAACAATAAAATACAGCAATTACCCGAGAAGAACCGCATAATTTTATCAGCAAAACCTTGCCTTTGAGTAGCCGAAATCACATATTTTAAGGCGCGGTGCTGTGCTCCCATCAAGCAGAGTGTTCTCCAGCTTGAGATCCCTATGGCAAATTTGCTGTGACAAGATGAATTTTATACTGTATTGTCAGACATTCAGCTACAATAGCTAATGCAGATTGAGAAATTACAGTGAAAATCGCATCTAATGACTTGGAATGAAAGGTAATTGTTACCATTGAATGGCAGTAACTGACTCCTGATATGAGCTGCTGATAGAAAAACCTTGCCTAACAAAGAGACAAAAAGAGAGATTCAGAGACAGAACTAAGTAATTAACAGTACCATGTGAATTTTGAAGCGACATATTTGCCAGAAGCGAGAAAGCAATAACACTCAACGGATTTAGAAGAAAATGAAACAAAAAAAGACATGCAACAAACATCACAGACGTGTTTTTATCTTTTCCGAAGTACCTCATCCTCACTGAATCTCCCGGCATTACAAATTCTTTCGAATAATTCCCCACCCGCAGCATATTCCATGACGATGGCCAGATGAGTTGGTGTGAGCAAGACCTGCAAAGCAATACTCATGCACTCTCAACAAGAGGAAACAGCATACAAATCCGCTGTTGCCCAGCTGCTACGCAGAACCCAATTGTTTCCAAATTTTAATTCTTGACTACTAAAAATTATAATACAGCAAGGAAACTTTTTCGCAGATGCCTTCACCAGTCGCAAAGAATATTGGCAGGAAAAAGTTAGCCAAAGAGAAAAGTCACACACTGTCATTGATTCTCTATATCCGCAAATTTATTTTGGGGGAGACAGCTGACACTTAATCGCCATTATCCAAGAGTCACCAACTCATAACCAGTCTCTTTTTTGGATTGATGTGCCTTTGTATTTTAACTACCGCTTCCTTGGTTAACTAATCACTAGCGAAATCGCATGATGAAAAAACACGTGTCCTGCCATCAAAATGCAATCTATATACTAAATTATCCTCGCCACCCATGTCCAAAAAGTTCACATCTTTAATTTGTATCAATAAGTGGGTAATAAGTAACCTGTAGAAATCGCACAGATGGGACTGTTCGGATGACGAGCCAAAAGGGGCAATCGTTTACCAGCCAAACGGATGGTGAGAAAACGCGACAGAATGCAAGCGAGAATTCGGACAGCTAGAACACCAATTTTGCTATTCAATCTCAATACACCTAAACATTATTCAGAAGAAACGGGAAAAAAAAAAACTTGCTTTTCAGTTTTAAAGTCCTCCTTGAAGTTGCTTTCTGGATGCGATCCTATTCCAATCCACAAAACTACATCAACTTCAAAAAACGTCCCTATCCTCATTCTCACATGCATTTCTTGATCACAAGAAGCACGGGACGCAAGAGCTAAACCTGCTAAAATCAGCAGAAAAATTACCTCCTTAAATCTAATTATATTCGGATGCTTAAGGGACCGGTGGTTCATGATCTCCCTCTGCACGTGCTGATCGATCTGCAACCAGCAAAAGAAACCTCAGACCCAGTCCTCACAAAAAGCCTCTGTTTTTTCAAGAAAGCACCGACAAAGAAACAGGATTCCCGCAGAATCAGCAACCGAGCACAAGGAGCTGAACTCACGAGACGCAGGTGACAGAGAAACAGAGCCACGACAACAAAAAAGACCCAACAACAAATAAAGACGAACCACTTACCTTTTGGCCTCTTTCAATGTATTTAACAGCTAAAAGCTCACCGCTCCATCTGTCCCTGACGAGCCTGGCGACCCCGAAATTCCCGGACCCGATATCTTTCAGTATCTCGTAACGATCCATTCCTCTCTCCTCCTCCCCTGTCTGCGGCTGCAGCACGAGCCTTCAGGCGACGATCGGGACCCGCAAAGAGTTTCAGACGGCCGACGAAGAAACCATGCGAATCACCGACCGTCTTCGAACAAAGCGGCTGACTTTCTTGATCGGGATTCGTTTTGCGTGCGGAAAGCTGCTTCCCTTTTTTTCTAGACGGTGGATTCGCTCGGTGGTGGGCGTGAACTTAGAGGACAGAGGACGAAGAAGTCCGCAGTTCTGGAGAGAAGAGAGAGAGAGAGAAAGACAGAGACAGAGACAGGGGAATGGGGAAGGAGGGACGTGGCGCGATGCGAGAGGGGAGGAGTTGGAGCTGAAGTCGAACTGAACAAGTGGACATCGGACGTCGCACCCATGATTTCCTCTTCCTTCTTCTTCTTTTTTTCGTGATAATTTTGGAGGTGGCCCACCGGTTCGATTTAGTTTCTCGTTTCTCGTTAATTATATCGGGAAACGAAATTCTAGATAAGGTTAAATTATAAAAAGGTGGATTTACAAAGTTACTGATGTACGAAGCATGTGTAGGATTGACGTGAATAATTAATAATTTTTTAAATATTTTAATTTTTTTCTCCTCTTTCTTATCTCGTCCGGCAAAAGAATTTAGAAAATTTTAAAAGATTATAAATTCACGTCAGCATCAATCTTTTCAAGTAAAACAATTGATATCGACGTCCACATCACACGTTTAGTATGCATGCCAAGCAATTCCCAATCAAAATTTATCGAAATAACTATATTAATAAATCATCAAAAAATTTATAATTTATTTGAAAAAATTAAAATTTTATAACTGTATTGATATCTATACAATAAATTTAGGAATTTGTTTTTTAATCTTTACATTGTATGGTAGCACGATCGGTGTTGATGTTGATAGTTTTTTTATATTTTTTTTAATTATTTCTAATATGCCATTCTTATAATAAGCTTAGGAATTTGTTTTTGGTAATGTTTTCAATCTTCATCAAATAATGAAATATGACCTGACTGTTTTAACATCTATCAAAATTTGTGACGTTACTTTATATATCAATTTTTTTTATAGATTTTAATAGTATCTGAGATCACTCAATCTTTAGCATCTCCTTTTTTATATAATATCTTAAGGAGACGCGCTTTGTTCTCACCCTTGGGTTATGGTTATGTTAAGTTTCGTCTTGGATAGTGATAAGGCGAATTTTAAATTGCATGTTTTTTGTAATGATTTTGAATATTGAAGATCACCAAGACTGTGTTTGGCAATCGAATAAAATCTAATATAGAATAAAAAATAACAATTTGGTTTTTTAATTTAATCTTATTTTATTTATATATTGAAATTTAATTCTATCTTATTATATAAAAATATATATTTATTACATATTTTAGGTGTTTTAATATTTTAAGTATATTGGTACATTTTTTATTTAATAAAATTTTATTTGAGTATGATGGAAGGGGAAGAAAGAAATAAAAAAATAAAAAAGAGAGTAAAATAAAATATAATAACAAATAAAAAAGAAAAAAAGAAAATATCTCAAGAAATTTTTACCATCTTTGTTTATAAAATTTATGGTTTATTTATATTAATATGTTGTTTATATCAAACAATATATATGATATGACATGAATATATCGAACTTTATTACTACAATCACTAAACGATAAATAGAATATAGCAAAATCTCATAAAATTTATATCATATTATATTTAGTCTTATCCTAATTAAAAATCCAAACGATCAAATGTAACTCAAAGTGATTAACCTAGTGATAAAAGTAAGTATCCATCTTTCATAAGATGCAAGTTTGATTCATATGGTAAGCAAACTTTTGAATGGTTAGTGAGTGTACCTTCAAACGGTCCATACTATGTTATCTAACTAGGCAGCATATCGTGTAAAGAAACTTCCTAACGTCTTGGCAAGGCTACATCACGGGCTTATTAACCTCGAACCTTTAGATGGCGGGTGGTTCAAAGTATTATGACTCAAATTATCTATTCCGTGGCTGAGCGTAGGACTTTTACAGTAATTCCTAGAGGAAGTCGCTCATGGCAACCGCATCTGATCTCGCCCCTTTTAGTGATAAAGAAAAATGGTAAGTTGACGACAGGATGCATTTTCTAACGAAGTATTCCTCTCGAGAATCCGGTGACCAACTGATTTCGTTCACACGACTAATTTATGTTTTCACTAAGCTCAGCAATTAGTTCAAAAAATCTGTGCAAGATTCGTAATCAAAAGTGAAAAAGCTACAAAGATTCGGATCTGCAATATGTGGTAGGCACTACTGCCACCCATCCGTACGACAGACGATGCTAAAAGATGAGAATTTGCTTACCCACTAAGTATTCGATGATGGGCGATGGAACGACAAACTTTTCGAAATGCGTTTCGATCCGACGATCCTACCGGTTCCGATCGACGACAAGCGATGTCCGTTCCTAAGTAGCTTCCCAAAACACGGACGGTGGAGAGGCGAGGAGAACGATTAAAGAGAAGACGACTTTGCGGCGGACGAGCTCGAGGGTGGTGGGCGCCACCGGGATTGGTTTGGAGGTATTCCCGTCCGTTTCCGATCGTTCGCTGAGGAAGAAGAAGATTTGTCCACAAGCAGGGAAGCGTGCGGGACGATCCGCACCCGCAAACGTCGACATCTCCGAAGGCTACATCGCGTCTGTTCCGACCACGATGTGCGGATCATCCTCCGGGGGAGGTCGCGGTCCAGAATCGTGGGAGAAGATCGAAGCGATAGAGAGGCAACGGAGGAAAAAAAAAATTGATCTTTCTAACGCAACGGATCGTGACGGAACATTGGACTGTCGCGACTCGCCCGACACCCTCTGTTCTGTTTCTTCCTAGAACGGCCGCACACAAATCAAGATTAACATGTATCGAGCATGCGTGGCGGACCGATTGCTATCGGCAACGATCGGCGCAATGCGCTAGCATGAACTCGATTCGTGATTTTCTCACCTGTTCATATGCGGTACGCTTGAACATTTTGAGGATGATGTCTTTTGGACATGAATTTCTTGCCTTAACAAACGTGGAACTGTCTTACATATAACGACCGTAGCAATACAGAGCAACAGCGCATGATTCACCCATTTGATTCACCCATTTGTAGCAGCGTAGCTCTTTTTAGTATATACAAGAAAGGGCTATACGTAACCTTCTCCCGGCGTTCGAGTTCCTTCCCTTATAGCTCGTATCCCGGGAATCTGGAGTTCTCTGCATCGATGAGATCGAACCAGAGGCAGGCCGCCCCGGCGAGCCCTTGGTAAAGGGAGAAGGCGTAGTCCGCAACGTGCGCATGCTCCGTGCCGACAGGCTTGTTCGCGTTATGGTAGAGGAAGATCGCGAAAGCTCTGGCTCTGTCCTCGTAGATCCTCTCCCCCGTCAGGCGGTAGAGCGAGAGGAAGGCGTACGCGTTCCCGGAAATGCCGTCGGCGAGCCCCACTTTCTTCACAAGCCCGTTCTTCCACACGACTTCCCCTGCCTCTATGGCCGCGTCGCGGAACTCCCTGTCCTGTGGAAACATCTGTAGAGGCCAAAGGAGTAGTGTTATATCGATCGACATCGACCGAATACCGACATTAGCACAGTTCACTGATATCATCAGAAGAGCTGATTTCGACGAAAATGCTGCTAACCTGCGACGCCTTGCATAGAGTGATGGCCATGCCCGTCGCGCCATGAGACCACTGAACCAGTTTGTCTCTCGGGTTCCCTTCGCTCGACGGGTAATTCCCGCTGTGCGGAAACCTCTTGCTCATCATATACCTCAAGGTCCCCTTAACATCGTCGACGGACTCTTCGCGGAGAGGAAAGTGAAGCAACACTTGCAAGATTCCGGCGAGGCCGTTGGCCGCGCCCAAGTACCGGGTCCCGTGCCATCTGTACATCAAGGGACACGTGGCGATGTCGGATGCGCCGGCCTTGCCCCCAGCCAACACGGCATCGACTATAGGCATCAGAAGATCGTTCGGCACCGTCTCCGGTCCCAGGTTCTTGTTCAGAAACAGAGCCGCCCACAAGAAACCCGCTCGGCCGTAGAGAAGGTCGTACGACATCCCGAAACCGCCCTCCTCGGGTCCAACCGGGAGGGCCCTCTCTCGCGCCACCTGCATCATCGGCAAAAGTAAGCCCCGATCGTTCGACTTGTCCTGCTCAATAAGGATATGATGGAAGTAAATGACAGGACAATGAACAACCACTCGATTTCTTATAGTACTACGTCCTCTGTTTCAATGAGACTGTGTCGAGCTTGGATACAATTTTGAGAACATCCGTTCGACTGATTTCCACAAGAAGCTATGATGTTATTGTGCTATTTGACAAATCAACTGAGTATACCTAAGGTAGCTTGATGCATCACAAAACCCAAAAGAACCAAATGCGAGCAGAGCTAACAAAATCGGACCACAGGAAATCCATAACCAACAAAATGTCTGAAAAGCGCAGTTCCGGTTATGTTCCGGCAATTTACCTTAACTTCAGGTCATGAAATTTGAACCTTCATCCTCGTATCCCCGACACTGTCACGTCTTACCATTAGACCGCGAGCCTAGCGGACCGATACCATTTCTATCCCTTTGATCTCAATCTTTAGTTTGCCAGATGGATGAAATATCTGCTCTTTTTCACTGTAAATTCATTTCACCTTCATCTCATGGACTACTTCCTGTGGTAATTCTAAGGTTTACCGGAGATTATTTGATACACACTCGTCACAAAATAGGCGAAA
The DNA here is from genome assembly GCA_014182845.1 of Corymbia calophylla. Taxonomy (NCBI): domain Eukaryota; kingdom Viridiplantae; phylum Streptophyta; class Magnoliopsida; order Myrtales; family Myrtaceae; genus Corymbia; species Corymbia calophylla. The sequence continues at coordinate 44,544,248 of CM024700.1, read as the reverse complement.
AAATTGACGGAAGATATTAAAAACAGGCTGGCAAACACGACCGATTCCCTTTTCTAGTTTCAACGATCCAAACATCTTCATGCCCAGAGCTGCACCCGATTCACCACAAACTCGGGTACAGCTTTCGAAAGCGATTCTGTCATGTGTGTCCAAAAAATCCTAGATGGTCCTAAACACAGGGATATCGCCAAAGACATGCCCCACATTTCATGATGAGATATCGAGGACAGGAAAAGGATGGTTCGTTCCAATTATCGCGATAGCAGTACCTCGAGGAAAAGGTTAAGGAAGAAGTCGCGCCTCCGATGGTCCCCCAGGAGATTGGCAACCACCGCACCCACCGCAAACACCCCTCCTCTACCGCATAAAAACGTCACATGCCTGTATCAGTCATTTTGATTTTTTTCCAGTTAGCCAGATCCTCAAGAGGAAGAGATATAAATCAGCAGAAAATCTCAGCACCTAAACTCATCTGCCCACATTTATTTCAAAGAAAGCTCCAGTCCAAAACAAATTATCAGATGTTAGATTTTTTTTTTCCTGCCCTGAATTCATGGATAGAAAGGCACCAATGGCCAAATTTCGCAATCACCGGAAAAATCGAACCCCGACCATTATTTCGTCACGAAACGAATATAATTGAATTAAAACAGGGATTATCATAAAACCCATTATGGTCGGGAAACGGTGGAACTCTTAGCTAATTTTTTCAAGATAGGGGAAATTGCAAACACGGGCTCCGACTGAATCGTAATAAGGAAAAAGGAGTAAAGCAATGACTATAAATATTCTTAATTTATGCAGATCGAAATAATTTCGATTCGGTTGAGCTAAATCATACGACACTGAAATCTTTCTATACAGGACATTCGAAATTCTTGTCTTCCTCCTTACATAGCAAGTAGCGTGGTCCTCAAGTCTAGTTACTCTCTAAATCAAGAAACAGAGCATCGACAGGACATTCTTGTCCCAAATCAGGTAGATTCTTTGCAATGTTTCTCTTCCTTTTTTCACAGGAGCGGACGTGCACAGTTCTGGGGTAAAATTCCGAAAATGGCTAAAGACAGCGCTCGGCGACTCACCTGGTGGAAGCACGCGCCGCGGAAGCGCAGGCGTCGACGATCTCGGCCGACAGCAGCAGGTCACTCCGGTCGCCGGTGGCCCCGTACGACCTCAGGCACAAGAAGGCCGTCCCGAGCAGCCCCGTGTACGCGGTCGGATCGGCCGCGCCGCCCTCCTCGAGCCACGTCGCCCGTACGACCTGATGATTCCCAGTCAGTTTCGCAGACACGGACACCAATCCCATAAGCTCCAAAATTCAAGCTCTTGCACACGGAACATCACAAACCATAATTCCAAAATTCGTTTTTAATTCATCCACCAAAAAAAAAAAAGTACGACTCCGTACGGATTCGATGGACTTAATCTGAACTGTTTTATACACAAACATTGGCCTCGCCGTCGCCGTCGTCGTTACCTGGTCCTTGAGAGAGACGGCCGCCCGGATGAAGGTCTCCCGGGGGAGGGACAGATCGGGAGCCCAGGGGTCGATGGGGAGGAGGACGGCTGGGTCGAGCCGCTCGCCGCCGCCGCCGCCGTCCTCGTGGCTGTCGTGAGAAGCGGCGAACTGCACCGCCGACGACGACATGCTTGCTCGCTCAGCTCAGTCGCTTCGCCCCGCTGGAGCAAAGGAAAGCAACAGAGGCTCGAAGCTGAAAACCAGAGAGAGAGAGAGAGAGCGGAGGGGGCGTGCGGTGCTGAGCGGTGGTGGTACGGGGAAACGGCTTGGCTAACGTTCATATAACACGCCGTCTGCATTTTCCGCAAATTCGATTTAAATAAATAAATCGGTGGTTTGATTAGATTAAATTAATAATTAAAAAAGGGATAATCCCGACTCGTGAGAATCACGTGCGGTTTTTGGGGGGGAATTGGATTACCGCGCGCGTTGTCGAGCCGCGGTCGCGCGCAGATCCGGCGGGGCGACTGCCCGTACGACACGTCGTCGTCCGTTTTTGTGGGGGCGGGGGAATTGGATTAGGTTGTGAATTAATCCAATTTCATCATTTAGTTAATTAATTGATCACTACAGACCCCCAAAAATCAAAAACAAAAACAAAAAAAAGATCAAGGGGATCACTTTCCCGGGTTCACGTGAATCGCGGGGTTTTTCCAAACCTAAAAAAGATCACGTGGTTTTGCGTGGTCGGCCGGGGGACAAAGGCCGGTGGTGACATTTGGCTTCCTAGAGGAGTTTTGCCCCTTTTTAAATTATAAAAATCAGGACGCGATTAAAGATTTTTTATTTATTTATCTCATCTAACTTTTAAAAGCATGTGAATCGAATCCAGTTCCCAATCCTCAATATCATTAAGAAGATAGGGAATCAAATTCACGACCTCCCTATTCTTATATAGGAAGCGTAGCCACTGATAATTTGGTTTGGTATTGGATTAAGTCACACAAAAATCTCATGAGGTATGTATTACAAATTTCAATTCTTTATATTAGAAATTTAACAAAAGCCAAGATCTTGATAATTAGGATCGAATGTAAAAACACATATAAAATTTTGTACTAACCTCCAATCATTGATGAAATTGTGAACATATACGCAGAGCATGAATGGTCGTGAATAAGCACTTCTAATCAATTACCCTCTCGATGTTGATCGTGTGTTCTCCAATTTTCATATAATCAAATTAATGAAAGGGTTTGGCTTTTTCTTTTTTTTTTGGGTCGGTGAGAGGGTTTGGCCTAAATGACCTATTCATATGCACATTCAAATCCTTCGAGATAATGTCTTCCACGATTATCTTCAATTCAGCCATCACCATAATTATCAGTAATTTAACTTGAGTAATATCAAACTGAACATGGGATTATATTAATAATATTATAACACTTTAAACACGCATGGTAGCGTGGGCCCGAGCTAGCTTAAGGGCCCATCTCCATGTCAATTCGAGACCGTAACGACGGAAGTGGACTCGCTCGGCGGTCCAAGCCAATGACCGTCCGCCACCTGTTCGATGAAATTACCAAACCAAAGTAGCGACGGGCACCGAGAATTTTTCTCCAGAATTTTTCAAGAATCCAATGATTTCGACGCGGAATGGAATCCTATGGAGCTGCTGATGGAGATCGAAGAAGGACTCCAATTTCAAAAGAAGGTTATGCCCATATTCCTTCCTCTTCTTCTTCGCCACCATCATTGTTCCCCCACCATCCGTTTGAATTCGAAACGACGTCGCTATCGTAGCAGCTCGTTGGACGATCGAAGCTTTCTTTCTTTGGTCGGCTAAATCGAGACGGCCTTGTCGTAGAGACTGTCGCGAATGATCAGGTGGCGGCGACATTCGCGTCGTGACGGCTTGCGATGATAGACATGATCCGTACTTTGGCATGATCCGTCGCGGAAACGTTTAATCTACAGGGATAGGTGTTAGTACACGGTCGGGATCGTTTCGATATCCTGGGGAAGTGCGTTTAGTTTTGTATCAGAAGGCGACTGACTGATAGATCCGGGTTCGTCCCCGTACGATCTCTGCGAATCTATGAAGCAACGCCCTCTTCCTCCTGTGGAGTCCCTCGTTCTCCGAGTCGTTGAAATGCGACGGATCCACACTGTCCAGATCCTCCGAATTCATCTTCGTCGTCTCGCCGTCGCTCGTGAAAGCCAAGGATGACTTCTTCCCGTGATGGGCGGACGAACCTGGCGAGTCGACGTCGAAGATCGACCCTTTGAGCGGATCCATCTTTTCTAGGCTGCTGTCTTCTTCTTTCGTCGTCGTCGTCGTCTTTCTCTTTGGTGATGACGTTATCACTACTGTCCTTGTGTCTAGAATGGATTAGGTCCTTCAGGTTGAAGCTCAAAGCCTTTCCCAGTCTTGTTCCTTCTCTGTGTTCTTTCTCGTTGGCGGCGCTCGAGTTCGAAGCCTTCGATTTCCGCGCGATCTCCTTATCGTCCATCTTGATGTCCTTCTCGGAAAGCAGCCTCTTCAACAGCGCAATGTTCTCCGTCGCAGCGGCCTCGTTAATCCTGAGGCTCTCGATCTCCTGGCTGAGGATGTTCAGCGCATCGTCCTTCTCGGCGAGCTCGTCCTTGAGCTGGGAATTCTCAGCCCGGGCAATGCTGGCCGCTTCCTTAGCGACGTTCGCTTCGTTCAGCGCCTGCTTGAGTATGTCGCGCAGCTTGAGGTTTTCCTCTCTCGACACCTTGACCATTCTGTCGGCCGCCTTGAGCGACTCGGCGAGCCGGACGTTTTCCTGTTGAGCCGCCGCCTTTTCGTCTTCGGCTCTCTTGATGCATCCCACGAAGCCCGTCTCCTTCCCGCTCCATGCCAGGAGCGACTCTTCAGCCTCCAACCTCAGCCTCTCGCTGGTGTTCTTGTACTGTTCCATCTCCTTTCTTGATTCATCCAGGAGTTCTTGGAACCTGTCTTTGGTGTTCTTCGACTTTTCCGTCAGCATTTTCACCTCCCCTCTCCAATGCTCGAGCTCGGCTTGCGTCACGTCGAGCTTCAGCTTCACCTGATTCGCCTCCGTCGCCACCTCCTTCAGTGCCAAGGCCAGATCGTCCATGGCCTTCTTGCTGTTCTCTTCTGCTTCGTTTGCCGACTTCAGCTCACTCCTGAGCTTCCCGATTTCGTCAAGGAGGTCCTGGACCTTCGAAGAGGCCGCCTTCTCTCCCTCATGCGCGCGAGAAAGGCTTTCCTTCGTCGATTGAAGTTCGGACCGGAGACTCTCGAGGGCCTGTTTCGTGGATGCGTTGTCCTTGAAGCAATATCTCGAGATGTTGTTGGATTTACCGTTTTGCCTCGGCTGCTCCTCGAGTCTCTCTAACTTCTCTCGGAGCGAACTGATCTCGACCTTCGCCTCCTCGAGCGTTATTTTGGTTTGCTCGAGCTGCTTCGTCGAGGTGACCAAGGACTCTAATGCCTTCCCTTCGGATTCCTTTCTGTTTCTGAGTTCCTCCTCTATCTCCTGGATCCTCCTCTTGCTTTGAGAATCCACCTCGGCCTCGGCGCCTCTCGTGCCGCTCAACCTCTCTTCCAACTTCTCCAATGCAGCCTCTCTATCCGCCAATTTGAGCTCGAGCTGCTTCACCCTCTCGGCTTCGGCCCTCAACGACTCCATATCCTTCTCCTTGACCTTCAGCTGCTGGCTCGTGTTCGCCAACAATCTCTTCACCGAGTTGAGCTCCGTGTATATCTCCGGCACTTTCCGAGCCGTGAAGGCCTCGGCAAGCTTTCACGTTCGCCTCCTCAGCCACCTTTCGCGACTCCCTAAGCTCGATGACCATCTGATCTCTCTCGTCCTCCGCCTTGTTCAGCCGATCCGTCAAAGTCCTCAGCTCCTCCACGAGCTCCGACATGCTCTGCTGCATCCTTGCAGACTTCTCAGGATCTTAGTTCTGCACCCGAAAAGCATTCATTTCAACAATCGAAAACCAGTCGAAAAACTTTTCTGGAATCCATCTATACATTAAATAAACAACTTCTATTGACCTGAGGACACTGCCATTACAATCATGTCGATTTCCCTAACAAACGCCGAGCTTTATAGTCGGCACTGCTAACTCATTACGACACTCACACAAACAACGCGACGCCTCTGGTCGAGGCATTTCCCAGGAAATATGATGATATTGACGAAGTATGCGCTGGAAAAAAGGACATTGATCTGTACCTCAAATATCAGCCACCTTCTTCCGGGGTTTCCGGCGAAGAAAAACAACACGGAGGTGCTTGTTTCAGACTTCCAACGTAAGCTCCGGTCGCAGCAAAATCCCACAGATTGCACAACCCAATACGGAAAGCGGTAAGACGACTAGAATCGAAGGACGACAAACATCATGGAAGGACGAAACCGGGGAGACGTCGGAACGTCCGAAAGAAGGTGAAATCGCATGAACTTCTTGGAAAAGATTGCAGACCAACGAAGCTAAGACGGGGAAAGGAACATAAACATGCCGATCGCCGCTTCCAAAGAGATTCGGTTGATGTGTTGCAATGCGAGGTTTCTAAATATGAAGGGGAGATCAAACAAAACTGAGGCCAGAACGGTCCAAGCGTGCTGGATTTCGCAGGCAAATCGAAGAGAAGTTAGAGAGAGAGAGAGAGAGGGAGAGGGAGAATGGGAAGAAGCCGAAGTTGGCGGGGATTCCACTAAAAGAACATTGGAACAGACACAACGACGACGACAGCTTCGGCGTTCTGTATCGCCCGTCGTGGAAAGTGGAGTCAACATATCCACAAGACCTTCCGCTCTTCTCTTCCTATTATTACTCAATTTGACCGACGGCAACGTAGACACCCATTGGGCTCGTGCCAAGTGGCGCGATCCCAGGTCGCCCAAGATTTTGTTTTGAAATTTGATGGAATGATATTATATGTTAAAATTTACTTACGTTATAATTACCGTAAGTTAAAAAAGTGTTCGTCGCCATTGACTCATTGGGCGGTGAAATAGCACATCGTTACAATCGAGGAGCAAGTTGAATATGGTGAAATTTTTCCTCCTCTAGAAATGTTTGCAATACTAGTCCTTTTTCATACACTTGTTTGTACAATATTACATAGAATGCACATGTGAATTATATTAGAAGTCTCATATCAGAAAATTAATATGATGTAGAGCAGTTAATATATCCTAGTAACCTGAATGCAAGTCTAACTAAATATATTGATGGCATTGGTTTTAGGTTTCCTCTTAACATCCTTGAAATAAGGTATTAGATTTCTATTGCGCACTTCCAACATATTATATAGCATTGGTTAATTTGTTGACTCGTGATTTTTAAATCTACATCTAATGAGGAGAGGGGAGAATCAAATCGGCTCCCAACATGTTATATGGTGCTAATTTGCTAACTCATGATTTTAAATCTAAGCCTAATGATAGGAGGGGAAAAGAAAATCTACGTAATATCCTAAAAAACGCCGGCACTCCACCCATTTCATCGAAAGATAGTCTCAGACGAGAGAACCCCTAAAAAATATTTTCACCATCCACGAAAATAATTAAATATAAATTGTCATTAGTAATGAAAACATTATGCATTGATTTTTTTAAGCAATATAAGCAATCGATTCTAGAATATTATTGTCCAAATTATTCATTTTTTGCAAAACAAATGAAGCCAAAATATAGCATTCATTAGTTGGTCATCACTAATTGCTGTTAACATGTTGCTGTGCCCTGATTCATGGCTAACTATGTCCTTGAATCATCGTAAATTATCGTACTAATCTAACTTAACAGAAAAGGCATTAAAAGAAAATAAATCCAAAAAAAAAAAATATCGGATTAATATAAAAGTATGAAGAGATTGAATACATTATCTGTGACATTTACTGAAAATTGAAATTGCACTCAAAATTGATTTTTCTTTACTTCTTGGGCCACAACCCTTTGGACCCCCATTTCAACAGAGCCCATCTCAGACGAGCGCAAGGCAAAAGTCCGCCTAATTCAGGCCTTTTTTTTTTCCTTTCTCTTTTACTACTAGGGCTCGGATTTCAAATGAACAAATTCAAACGTACTTCCGTACACGCTCACGCGCATCGGTTCGTGCCCTACCGCGCACCCACATGTAACGGGAACATCGTCCCGGGTTGGATTTCGATTGGGACTTTGAGCAGTTTTGGACCGAACCCGCATGCGATCGAATGCAAACTCCGAAGTATTCCGTGTGCAACTTTTGACTTTGGGTAAATGTGAAGTTGTCAGAGACAAAAATTAATATCACTCTAATGTCCAATTACAAGTGTCTATAAAGAAACAAAGCAAAAGTGTAAGAATTAGAGGAGTAGGAATAGCGTATAACCGATAAAAAAAAAAAGTGTTTAAGGTGGGGCCTTGGCCACCCCCAACTTCCTTATAATTGTAAATAATACCCATTATTTTTAGAAAATTTTCAACCCCCCCCTACAAAATTTCCATTTGAGTAACATTCGTTTCCAATTATAAGAAAAAAAATAGATTTTTTTCTATTCCAAATCTATTCTCTCACCACTTTTTATTCCAAGAAATAGAAAAAGCAACTAACATTATCAAACAGATTTATGCTCTTTTTATATTCCAATAACAAAAGAATAAAATATGGAAAAATGGATGATTACCAAATAAGCCATAATGTAACACTTGCATAAATTATTTTCCACATATTTTGAAACTTCACTTGTATGGTTTTTTCTTCTTTTCTAACTTTTCAGATTTTGGAAGGAAAACCATAAGCAATGGCACAAAATAAGTAATAAGTTGCAACAAACACCGCCGCAACCGTAACAGTCTTCCCTGCAATAGGCTCCCACGTTTTTTCTAAAGTTGTCTTATTTTTCCGATCGTCCTACGTTGCTCCAGATGCGTCGTCTTCTCACTTTATCAATGAATTCACTTTACAAACTTTGTCTCGCGTGTACGCCAAACCAAGCATAAAGTTGAATTTCGCCGGACTCCTCGCACATGAAATATTAACGTGGCTTGATCCCACGTTCCTTTTTACTGTGTGTGTGTATATATATATATTTATTTTTTTATTTATTTTTTTCTCTCGAGATTTTATTCGAAAAGTATTTTTACGATTAAAACAATAGTCCTTAGTCAAACTATCTGTTGTGGCATTTAATTTGTGATCGTTTCTTATCATTTTTTTTTTTTTGGTCAGTGTTTCTTATCATCTTTCACTAGCCGATTTTACTGCAATTTTCCTGGTCGGTGTTTGAATTTTCTTTTTATATGCTTTCGATTAATCTCTTTCTTGTATAAGGCTTTGTTTATTTTATGGAAAACATTTTTCAGGAAAATATTTCCCTATATTTGATTCGTTTAGGAACTTAGTCAATGGACCTATGCTTAAATTAAGGAAAATGATTTCCACTTTAAAAAATTGAAAACCATTTTTCAAAAGTATGACAAGATATCATCGTTTGAACCCAAACTCTACGCTTGGACACGAAAACCCCAATGCTGTTTATTGGGTCCTCAATCTCTAGATTAGGTCCCTAACACTCGAGCTCAGGTTTATTGAGACTAGGCCTATGACCTCGATGCTTGTGCCTAAGTCCTCAATGCCCACGCCCAGGTCCATCAAAGCCAAGCCTAGACACCCATGCCTAGGTCTATCAAGCTAGCCTCGAAGCTTCGGTGCCTTTGCTCAATGTCCTAGCACCTAGGCCTAAGTCCACAAAGACCAAGTGCGAGATCCTAGTATCCAAGCTGAGACCCTAACACCAGGGCCAAGTCCACAAAGGTTGTGCCTGGGGTCTCAGCACTCAAACACAAGTCCCTAGTGCCCAAGCCTTGGTCTATCAAAGTCGAGGCACAAGACCCCACTACCCATGCTTAGGTTTATCGAGACCAAGCCCCATCCCCTAACGCTCATGCCTCAGTCCATCTCTGGCCGACTCTAGCCATGGTAAACGAGAAAAATAGGAAGGTAAAAACAAACACACTCTGATGCCAACTGAGCAAAAAATTAGTCCATTTATCTTGCAAAAGCGTGACAACGTTGCATTATGAAGCCACAGAGGGCTAGCGTGACACATTGCATTATGAATGGACTAGAAATGCAAGAAGAAAGAAGGGCATTCGAGCCTAGGATTAGAGAGAGAGATTTATGCAAGGTGGGCCTAGCATGACACGCGTTGCATTATGAATGGACTAGAATTTTGTTGAGTCGAGGCCATTTGGGTACTTTATATTTTTCGAGTCAAGGATCGGGGCATTCGAGTCTAGGATTGGTGCTAGTGCCCTGATCCCTTGGTCCATCAAAGTCGAACTCGGATTTTGGTGCCCATGCCTAGTTTTCCAACTGCCTATCCGCAAATTACTAGCACCTAGATATGTATGTCTATTTAGGAAAATCAAATTAGATTTTTTATACCAAATGACAATAAATATTTCCTAATTCATTTTTAGATTTTAATCAAACATCGATAAATATTGTCACCTTCCATAAAAAGATAAAACCTAAATATCAATCTGTTCTTCATCAGCCCACATACCAAAATTACAATGAAACACTCTCTTTTTCTCTTCTTTTTCCCTCTCAACTAATTTCTCATTTCCATTGTTCTCGCTATGCCCGACTGATGTAATGCACACTAATCAAGAGGTCTATTTTAACCACGATAGGTAGTTGCTTCCTTCCTATTTGGACACTCTAAAAATTATTCTTGAGAATAGTGCTACACCTTGTATGTTCGTGATTTTCTTTTCCATTCAATGGTTCTCGGAATTTCAGGCCATCTTCTTTTTCTACGTTTTTACCATCCATTCAATTACGTTTACGGAATACTTCCCCTCAATTTCTAACATCCAATTCACTTCTTTTTTTTGCTTCATTTGCTACGGTCACCATCTTCTAGAAGTGGGATTAACCCTTCCTTCAAATAACCAAGACAAATCGAAATTCCAAAAATAAATAAATAAACAGAAAATTCATTAAGCCACAAAAATTGAAAGTTCTCATGCTGACTTCTCAAAGGTGCCTTTTCTTGACCATATTATTCCTCCTCCTCCTTTTTTATTTTGAAAAAAAAGAAAAAAAGTACAGCTACTTCGTTTTCTTCCCAGAAGCCAGCACACGAGAACAAGATGTTGATATATTTGAAAAAGAGGAGAAGGACCAAAGCTCAGATGAGCCAACCTCTCAAGTCTCCCTTGGCAAAGTTCTGTTTATCTTTATCACAGAGGATCTGGGCAACTGTTATTTTATGAGATTATATTCAGTAAGTGATGAAAGCAGGGCCATGACTCATCACCAAGATTCTGCTTTCCTCCCCACCTTTTCTTTTTATAAATTTTCTTTCAAAATTAGCTTTCGGACAGCACTCAACATATATTAAAGAAAAAGAAGGAAAAAAAAAAAGGGAAAGGGAAAAGGAAAAGTTTTGCCTACCATTAGGGTGTCCTGAGCCTCTCTACATATCCCACCCACCTTGAAAAAACAATTGAGCAAAATCATGATCCATTAGTTATGTTTTTATTTTGTTGTTTTCCCCACTTCCTCCCACTTTTCCTTTTGTTTCTCCTGCACCAGGTTGAGATTCTAACGCATACAAAACTCTCTTTGAGTAGGTCCTTTGTGTTGTGTGATCTTTGCCCAAGTTAACAAAAAGAGCCTCCTCTTTCCTACTCAGAAAAGCATGGGGGATTTCAAAAGGGCTCAAAGGAGAGATTGTATTGTTATGTGTGTGTGGAATGATGGGAGAAACCCCAGTCTACCATGTGGAGTGCTTTTGAAACACGTTGCGAGCCCGAGAACGAGGAAGAAAGTGGAGAGAATTTAAATACAAAAAAGAAGAGATTTTTTTTTCTTTTTTTCGTTCGACCCGTTTATTAATTTCGGAATCGGGAGGATGTGTTCGGAGAAAAAACAATCATGACGGTTCGTGAATTTTTCTCAAAGCAACTTTTCCTCCATTTTCTTGTTATTCTTTCAACAAAAATCTCTCTCTCTCGATCTTCCTTTTCTTTACTTTGCTCCTTTATCTTCTTTCCCCCTCGCTTTTTTTTACCCAAATGTAAAAAGGGGCAAAGAAAGTCCGGACTCGAGAGATCATACCAACTAAAGAAAGACATGACCTCGACTCATTTTGCTAAACGTGCACCATTCACAGTATGATAGAATATGCATACTGAACCCAACGTAGAATGGGACATCTCCCGTTCATATTTTAAATTACAAAATAGAGTCTACGAAATGCTTTCATGAGCAAATCGACCCCTTGAAGTGTCCTATTTTCACATGCCAAACATTATAAATTTCTATAATATCTTTTCTTCTTCGTCTGATGATTGATTTGGATGGATGGGAATGTCAGGATCGCCCATCTAGGAAGGCTCTGGCATGTTTCGCCATCTGATGGGCAATTCGGTCGCAATCATAGGGGGGGTGATGAGGGGCCCCTTCTTTAGCTGGCAGCCGCAAGAGAGCAAAGAAAAAGAAAAGTTTGGGGACAATTTTTTCTTTTCATACGGGAAAGATATGTGGCTACAGATTACGAAGTCTTTTGATTCCCCGACATGCTTGTTCATTTTTCCAACCACTGGACATTGACTCGTGGGTCATCTCCATTGCCGAGTGCGTGATAAGAGCTGTTGTCTGCTCATCGTTTTCATATATCATGTGGACTTTTCATGTATGATGAGGGAGATGATGATGTTACTAATCATGAAATTCGAGATGGGTTTTGAGTTTAGAGGAGAAATTTCGTGGATGATGGGGAGGATGATGTTCCTAGTCATGAAATTCGAGATAGGTATTGGAATTAGAGGAGAAATTTCATGGATGATGGGAGAGATAATGATGTTACTAATCATGAAATTCGAGATGGGTTTTGGGTTTAGAGGAGAAATTTCGTGGATGATGGGGGAGATGATGTTCCTAGTCAAGAAATTCGAGATGGGTATTGGAATTTAGAGGAGAAATTTCCTGGATGATGGGGGAGATGATGTTCCTAATCATGGAATTTGAGATGGGTTTTGGGTTTAAAGGAGATGGATAAAGGGCACCATCGTCGGGTTATTATGATGCGAGATTCACTTTAGTTTCATGTGGATTCCGCGAAGCATACGTGAGTTCGATCATATTGATATCGCTTTCTGTCGTACCGACGCTGGCACTTCAATTTCGTTGCAGGTCTCTCGTAATTGTAGCTTTAGGTGTTGATTATCAGGATTCCCAAAAGCACGATATGAGGTCCCTGACGAAGGGAATAAAGCCGTACAATACCGCACCGACAAATCACTCGCTCGAGGGTTTTATCCTGAATTAGTTAAGCGTTGATGGTGGCGGAATCTTTAAGAAGAAGTCATATAATTTCCGATTCTCTACGCTATAAGCAAATGTTATGTCTCCCAGCTATAAAACTTTTGATTAGCTATTAATAAATTAGGCCTAGATTCTCCCTCGTCGATTGCTAAAAATTGTGTCGTTTGGTGAGTCTACGTATACGGCGATCGTGTAGGGTCAAAAAATGAACAGGAAAAAAAGAGGAAATCTGGGGAGTTGCTTACCAAAATCTCTGACACCCCCCAACGTGGTGGTTCCAGCAGCCTATTGACTCCCAATTTTTGCAAATTCTCCCTGCTAATAATAATGACTTCACACGTTGAAAATTCGGAAAAATAAAAATAAAAATCTAAACCTTAAAAATTTAAAGTGGCCAGTAGGACAAATCTCGATGATTAACCCTAATGGTTCCCTATACTTCAATAACATGACGAATCGTGCGAGTTCTGTGCTGCTTTTGCAGGCTCCAGGATCGTTGGAAATCGAAGGGGGAGTTTTGGCTCCAATCATTGTCGACGCAAGGGCGATTTGGGGCGGGCGCAGCTTTTCCTCCCCCTTGGCTTGGAGAGAAGAAAAGAGAGAGAGAAAGAAAAACAATCATTACCCAAGAAATCACGCTAACCCCAAAACGTACTTCCCAAGTTGTGTGTGTTTGGCCTATCTTGCTGGTCCGGACGGATTATTACAACAACGTCGGTGTCGTGCCAAAAAATCAAAGTTTAAAGGAAAGGAGCGTGGGAGGAAGTAAACGGAAACGGCGCGGATTTGAAAGCAATTGGTCGTTCTAGAAACGCGACCTTTGGACTCCACATACGAGCAAAAGCAAAGCCACTTTTGAAAAAAACGGTAGCCAAGGTCGTGCCCCACCCGCTCGTCCCTTCGGTTTTGAATATTAGGGTTTGTTCCTCTCTCTCTCTCCCTCTCTCTCTCTTTCGAATATTGAAACGTAGCTTTCAACATCCGGTTTTTCGTGTTCACTGGAGAGGAAGTCGCGGCCGGTTGACCAAGAGCCGGGGTACTGTTTACCAAAAACACAGTCGGAAATCTCAGGCCAGAGAACCCTTAAGAGAGCCACGTATCCCATCTTGATTGTACATCTTTTGATTATGCGCGTATTGTAGTGTGAAATCTGTTGCTTGTGTTTAAGGAAAAAACCCGAAACTTATATGGATTCGCGACGTTTTGGAATGAAGCTTGTTGAGTTTTTATTTGGGGATTTGTTGGTTTGCTGAACATGGGTACTTTGCTCTTTATCACGATTCATTGATGCTTTTCACATCTTCGTTCACTATGATAGGACGAGTAGTCTCTAGCTAACTATCGTTGTCAAGTCTATCTAATGATACTTCCTTTTTTGACAACTCAAGTGAGCCTACAAAATTAGTCGTTCGGTGACGTGCAGAGAATTTTAAGAGGTGCTTGTTGGAGTGAAAGAAATTTTCCACGAATTAGTTTTCTAGATTTTCACGCATTTAGTTTGCTGAAAATGATCAGTTGATGGAAAATCATTTATGATAAAAAAAAATATATGTATGCTTAAAGTTAGGAAAATGAATTCCCTAACCCGAAAAAAGGAAAACATTTTCCGTTATCAGTACATTTTCTTGAAAGCAAACACACCCTTAACATGCCTCCAAATCCAAGACTTTTGCGACTCATCGAGATAGCCATTTTCTTGCACTAATCTTATCGTATACCAAGATTAATCAAAGGAATTTATATAAATTAGAGTTAATACGATGAAAAATCCAAAAATTGGTATATTCACGATAAATTTACCATAAACTAATTTTTTTACAATCAAAAATCTCAAATTGGTGCAATCCATTAATTTTTATTAAATTTTACCATAAAATTACCAAGTTTATAAGTGTACAATAATGTAAACTAATGGAGGGATAAATTTATCATAAATAAATCAATTTAAAATTCTTTTATGATAAAAAATTAAGGGAATTAAATTTATCATAAATAAATCTAAAAGTATTATTTACCATTTAAAATTACAATTTTATGATAAGGATAAATTTATCATAAATAAATCAATTTAAAATTCTTTTATGATAAAAAATTAATTCGAATTAAATTTATCGTAATCGTGTAAATCACGAAAGAAGGTACTAAAAGTCTTGTTTGATTTTTGGGTGGGGCTAGAGCATATAAATACAAATGACTCGGAAATTTCAGGCCTTTTTTTTTTTTTTTTTTGGGGGGTGGGGATGGAGCGGGCCATGTTCCCATTAACAAAAAGGCAAAAAAAGGAAAGTGAGAAGAAGAGAGGGGGCTTGGCAGGTGTCACTTTCTGTCAACACGAACAAAGCTTTTTCTCCCACAGGGCACAGCGAAAAAGCAGCTCCACTTTATTTGAATCGGTTCAGTGATGACGTATGTACATCATGATTTCTTTTATCTATATATATATATATATAAAGAATATATATTTTTAGCATCAATAGCACTTCACTTATATCATGCGATGATGACAACCGAGTAGATCGGGATGATTCTTAAGAAACGGGAAATTCCCGCATTCAAATATTAAAATTTCATCGAAGCAAATATCTTATATTCAAAAGACATAAGACACCGATGGCTCTTGAATTCTGATCTAAGTCATTTGATATGATCCATAAACCTTCGAGTATTTTTCATATGATTCAGGAATTACATTGGATCACGTTTTAAAAATCAAATGTCGAGAAAAGGTACTGTTCGTAGAGTTAAAATTTAAAGATAATTTATGGCGTTATTGAGACGATGCTGTCTATTTTTGGGTGGGGCCCGTTTCATGAAACACGAGAAGGAAGTCGCACGTGTTGCTGTCCAATGAGAGAGATGGGGCGGGGGGGGGGGGAGAGGTGGGTCCCGACATCCGCGAAGACAATCGCTACAGCTAATATTGAAAATTCCCTCCCTTCCTCCCTTCCTCCCTTCGTCCTCCCTTGCCCCACTTACTCTTGTCGTTTTGCTTGTCACTGTCACGCACGCCCATCCGCTCCCCCTCAACAGCTTCGTTTACCTGCCCCTCTTTCCGTGGCCTAATTCCCAACCCCAAAAAAAAAATAAAAAAATAAAAAAATTTGCCTAATTCAATTTGTACCCTTTTCAAAAAGTGGGGAAAAAAACCTTGCCTTTCCCAAAAAATGTAAAGAGGAAAGTGAAAAATCGGCCATAGAGATTAAGCTATTCGACTTGTTTTGCTAACTAAAATGCATAATCAGAGATGCAAGATCGCCCCCTCCACATCATCGATATAAAGGACCGTGTGGTGGCGGTGGAAATTCATGTGACTCTCGAGATTTGATATTTGCGATTTAGGGTGTCAATGGATCGGGTTGAGTCGGGTTTTTGACACATTTATTCGTAATTAGGATCGAATGGTTTCGGGTCTATCTAAATTCCACTTGAAATTTTGAACCTATTCATCGAAATAAATTCCATAATTTTTTGAACCCGAAACCTATCCTACATAATCGATAACCTGGACATTGCTTTATCGCAGGTTTCGGGGGCAGTTCCAAAGTCTATCTAGGTTCCACTTGTACTGATAATTGAACCATTGCAAAGAACTATTACATCTAATAACCATCATTTACTACAATCCACTAATAACAATCCACATTTAGACAATAAAGTAAAAGTCTCAATCGTGTATATTGCTGGAAATTGAAGTTCAAATTAGTGGTTTTAGATTATACACTCATCGTTGAATGCTAAGAAATACTGTAGGATCGCGTGAAAATATAGAACAAGAAATATACAATGATTTGTTCCGAAACCTAAAATTTATCCGTCGGAATCTGTAAGCAATTTTGTACATTTAGAATCTAGAATCGAATCGGAGGTATGCTTCTCAAGTTCCAATCTTATTCGTAATAGCGTATGTTCAGAGAAATGAAAGATGAGTTTGGAAGCCATAGCCATAATTCCCAATGGAGTTGAAGCGGAAGAGAAGTATAATTCCCCATTAGAGACGGTGACTTCCAAAGAAACGAAGACAAAAAAATGTAATTGCCGGAAAAAAAATCAAATGGCGAAGTTAGTTTAACATCACATAGTTTCAATTGTCAAAATGTAAATCTCTAGAAATCTCAAGGCCCGAAATAAAATTTTCTAAAAATATGGGGTAAGGAACAAGAGGCGTCACATGCTCATGCTCAAATCGTGCAACTTTTACAAGGACAATGCCTGTGCGGTCGATGCAGCCAAAAGTGATCTCATGAACTAGGCCGCTATAACTACTGAGTGTGCCCCAGTAATCATCATTCTCACATAGGAATGGAGATGTGAGGAGTTTGTTCTCCACATTCTTAAAAGATCGGAACTTTTGGTATCAAATATAGGATTCAATTCCCACCCTCAACAAAGACGTACAACAAAAGTTTAAGGATGTAAGAGTTCACATACGACAAATCGGAAAAAGAGAAAAAAGCCATGCCACTATACCTACTCCATGGTAGGTCGAGATCCCACGACTCAATAAAAAGTGTGTGTCGGTCATCCCATACACAATCTGACTCGAGCTTGGTAAGTTTCATTGGCGAAGTGCTCCAAGGTCAGCATTAGCAATGCGAGGCACAAACCACATGGCTCACTTAAAATACGAAGTCATTCGTGACTCGATAATGCAGAAAAATCGAACGCGAACCTTACGTGTCCATTTCTTTAGTAATGTATTTTTTTTTTCTGGTTATTTTATGGGTAAATCTGGCAATTGTGCATTGTTTATTATTGCCAGCGACATTAAAAAAATTTACTGACACATATAAAAATTAACAATATGCTTTTTAATATAATGATGATAAATTAATGCCACCAGGTTCTGGAATCGCGGCGACTTTTTGGATCAAAGCGAAAACGCCCCGAGCCCAAAAGTCAAGCTCGTCGCCCCGAGTTTTCAAACCCTCGCCGCGTGGCCGATTAATCGCACCGACCGCGACCCGCCACGCCGATGATTCGCTGACGCCCCCTTTGCGATCTCGAGCCGAGCCGAGCCGAGCCGAGCCGATTCCCCGAGCGAGCGAACGAACGCGCGCCTCTATTTAGGAAAATGTTTCTTTAAGGTGCTTTGGAATATGCTCGGGAGAGAGCATATTCACATTTTTCATTGCAATGTTGTTTTTGTCGAAAATCAAGAATATTAATAATCGAATTAATTCGCAAATCCCTATTGCTCCACCAACCTTCCGTACCATAATTATTCCTTACGAAGCTTAATTAAGTGATGATTTTCAATGAATTTTTCCTGATTACGGACGGGCTATATTGACGGGACGATTTGTCGGGGTATGAATTTCTCTATTGTTACGTTCCGTGTCGCCAGGCGTTACATCCCATGTCACCAGGTGTCATGTGCGAGTTGAAACTCGAAAATATTCCTGCTGTTCTGTTGCTCGACCAATCTCTTGATCTTAATTGGACCAGATGTATAGTTTTAAGTTATCGCGAGCTTGATGACTTTATTGTATATTTATAAGTCTTAAAGAAGACTAATGGGAACATGTAAATGGTCCTAGGATCGTTTGTGTTTGAAATTTCACTTTCAACATTTTCTTTGCTTATTTGAAATTTTACAATCATGTCCAAATCGAGCTCCCTCATGGATATGGAAAGTTCGTTGTGATAGTTTTTATGAAATTCCATTAAAAATACTTAACTAAATTGGCATTTTTTGAAAGAAGTACATCTTAAATGCCAAAACTTACATAAGTGGACACATTAATACAAAAATTTCCAAAATGTATGTTTAAGTGTCACTTTTTTTAAAATTTGACATTTAAGTGCAAACTCTAGCGAGATTTATTGAAAAATCTAACATGTTATTATTTTATTAATAAAATTAGTCCACGCGACTACCAAAAATCCGACGTGACTCGTTGTTAGTACTTAAGTATTTCTTTTCTAATTTTGGAACTTAAGTATTCATTTTGAAAATTTTGACACTTATATAACCACCCGTATCCGTGTCAAGTTTTTGCACTTGGGGTATATGTATCTTTGTTCTTTTTTATTGAATATCCGCTTGTAACTTACTATATTACTTAGGAATTGAATTTTTAAACTAATCTCAACGTACTCATTGAGAGTCAAAGCTAGCTATCTTTTCTTTTTTTTTTTGTCTTTTTCAATTTTTCTCTATGCTTGGTTGATTAGAGCTTCCTTATTCTAGTTCAAAAATTATAGATAGGGACGTTGCTTATAGTTAGATAATTTTTGGGGGTAGTAATAAGGTTGTGCCTTGATCAGTTTCGATGCACTTTGATAGGTCCACTTTCTCGAGCGATTTTAATATTGTATTTATATTTTATATTTAGTTAGATTTACATGCGGTGATGTCTAAACTTGAACCTACTAACAAGAGATTTGATTGAATGAAGATTTGATCGATAACAAATTAGGGAAAATATAGTTCGTTTTGAGAGGAAATTATATAAAACTCTAGTGAACATATTAATACATGTTTGCCCTTATACTTTTAATCTGTTACATATTACCTGCCTAAACTTCATTATATTACAGTGGTTATCTTTCCATTAGGTATTCCATCAGCATGTGCAATGCGCGTAACTTTTAAGAGGCAAATGGTTAATATCCATATTACTTTTTATAGGATTTCTCTTGTACCTTTGATTTCTATTAAAAAAATAAAAAAATAAAGAAAACAAAAATATTTCAAAATTATAAAAAGAAATGACTAATCAATCATTTTGTTGGATTAATTCACATTTAAAAAAAAAAAAACATTATGAGTATTTGGTTTTTGTATTTTGACCTTTTTGTTATTAAGGCCCTTTTCCCCCTTAATTGGGTTTCTTTTTCTTAAATTATCTCATGAGTTCTATTAATATTTTCATCAATTTTCAACATTTTTATTTTTTCAAAATTATTGTTGACTTATTTTTTTTTTTCCGATAGTAATATTTTGGTTAATTTAGTTTTCTCTTCCGTTTTCCAATATGATTTTTTAACAGTAATTAAGGTAAAAGAGAAATTTCCTTCGACAAATGAGAAGAAAATATAGATTAGTGATTTAGTTCCTTAAAAGTCATGTCCGTTAAGCATGCTAAAGAGAAAAAAAATTTGCTGGGTTAATAGCTGTAATAAAATTAAAATTTATGATGTATCATGTAACAGTCAAAATTTCGAAAAGTAATTTCATGGAGACTTCATTTGTTTCGCAGAAAATGAATAATTTAGCAAATATATATTTTTAAAATGATTACTTATATCGCTTATAAAAATGAGCAAACAATTTTTTTTATTATCTATGAAAATGTTTAGACATAAATTGTTATGAATAATAATATCATTTTTTCATTAGTTAATAATTTTAAGTAATGCAAATAATTATTTTTAAGAAAAATATTTTTTAAATTATTCATTTTTCATGAAGTTGGAGTTTCATGTAATTTTTCTCTAATTTTTGTATTGGGATAAGTGTATTGGAAGTCCTAAAACTCATCAAGAAAGTGCGATTGAGTCATAAAACTTTCAAAAAGTGTAATAAAATCCAAAAATTTATTAAGAAAGTATGATTGAGTTCTAAAACTTTCAAAAAGCGTAATTAACTTCTAAAATTTGTCAAAATTATTCAATTATGTCTTAAATGACTGTACTTTCGTAACAAGTTTTATGATTTAATTGTACTTTTGAAAAGTTTTAGGATTCTATTATACTTTTGTAACTCATTTTAAGACTTAATTGTATATTTTAAAAGTTGTAAGAGTCGTAATTTCGTGACAAGTATTGGGACTTCTAGGGTATTTATCCAATTTTATTTTTATATGGACGACTACGTATCTCCTCATAACCCCAAAGCAAAAATATCTCCCACGCAAAGCCGGTACGACCGGCTATAACCGGTGGAAAGAGAGTTGCATTTCGCTTGAATTTTACGTTCATTTCATTTTCCTCCGAATGCCCACCCCTCGGGACTTAACCCCGGTCAGATTCTAACCCCGGTGCCTGACTCCGAGCCGGTTTATTTAAAGAGAGAAAGCGTGTGACCACCAGCTGGCCACTGAAATTGCTTCTCTGATCTTCCACTCTCTCTCTCTCTCTCTCTCTCTCACAAACTCCCCCAAAAAAACCTGCTCCTTCTCCCCTTCACTCTCTCTCCTCTTCCCACCATTATAACAGAAGCTGCAGCTGCCCCAAAGACTCTGTTGGTGTTGAAAAACTTGATGCGCAATTGATTGGGTAATGATGATGTAGAGAGAGAGAGAGAGAGAGGATAAAATCAGTGCTAGCCATTGATTGGTGACTTCCTCTTCTGGGTTGGGTTGGGTTGGTCTTTGCTTGTAGAGTTTCGTTCGTTCGTGCATGAATTTTCTCGGGCCGTGCTCATGCATTCTCCTCCTCCGCCTCCTGCGCCGTCATCATCATCATCTCTGGCTTTGATGGGTTCGCGGAAAGGGGAGGTTGGGGAGAGAGAGAGGGATGGGGGAGAGGAGAGGGAGAGAAGCGGCTGTACATTCGCGTGCAGAACCGCACGAGCAGGTCTTGCTCCCGACGCGGGTGCTCTGCTTCCATGGCTGCTTTTGAATAAGACGCAAAACAAAGAACAACCTTTGCTCTGAAGAAGCTCTCCGCTCGAGTGTGTCATGAACTCGCACTGAAAAGTTGTCCCGAACCGAGAAGAAGAAGAAGAACGAAAGAACTCCCTAGAAAACGCGAAACGAGTAAATAGTAAAAGAGCAAGCTTGATCTTTACTTGATCTAAATATAAAGAGATCTCCCTCTCTCTGTTCGAGAGAAGCCACAGTCCCACTTTTTCCAGACATGAAGAGACTTGGCAGCACAGATTCGTTGGGTGCTCTGATGTCCATCTGCCCACCTTCAGGTTCAACTTCTCAAATTTAAATTAAAAATCCGTTCTTTCTATCTTCCTTTCTTCCTTTCTTGTTTTGTTCGTTTGGGAACTTCGCTTTCTTTTCACAAGATTCACCAGCATTAGCAAATGCTCAGTTTCGCATAAAGTGATAGACCCATGTGACACATGCTCTACTGGTCCTTCCTCATGCGTCTTTTCAACTGCATCGATCTCGTGGGGGAATATCGATTATTCCCCCCACTCCCCCTTGTTCATCAGAAACCAGAATTTCTCTTTTTTTCTTTTCCTTACAGACAAAAGAACAAAAGATCAATTTTTGATTCAATTTCAAGAACTTCACTTCCCTTTTCCTTTCTGGGTTTTCAGTCTCAGCCCGACTCAGAAACCTTTTCTGCTTATTCACTCGATTTGAACTGATTTGGAGGAGCTGCAGCACGGTCCCAAAAACCAGCATTTTCTTCCTTCTTTCCTGACCCGAGAAAGAAGCAAGAAGAAAGAACAGTTCCGATCCAATTCATTTCTGGGTTTCGATCTCGAGCCTAACCCACGAAGCTTTTCCTGTGTTTTGTCTCGATGCAGAGGAATTGCAGCACAGTCCGAGAAACGGCAACCCCATCTACAACAGCAGGGACCTGCAGTCCATGCTGGAGCTGGGCCTCGACGAGGAAGGCTGCGTGGAGGACCAGTCCACCGCCGGGCACGTGGGCGGCGAGAAGAAGAGGAGGCTGAGCATCGACCAGGTGAAGGCCCTGGAGAAGAACTTCGAGGTCGAGAACAAGCTCGAGCCGGAGCGAAAGGTGAAGCTGGCCCAGGAGCTGGGGCTGCAGCCGCGGCAGGTGGCCGTCTGGTTCCAGAACCGCCGCGCGCGGTGGAAGACGAAGCAACTGGAGAGGGACTACGGCGTGCTCAAGGCCAACTACGAAGCTCTCAAGGTCAAGCACGACGGGCTCAAGCACGACAACGAGGCCCTCCACAAGGAGGTAAGAGGAAAAAACACAAGCCTTTCGAACACTGTGCACGGGTCAATGCGAATGAATGATGACGTCATAATTGACTGTTGGTCGTAGATCAGGGAAATTATTTATCATGGTACGGTAAAATTGTCATCGCATGATTATCTTATAATGCTCCTGGAATGAGAAATAATAGAATTTGAATTAAAGTAACTTAGATTATGACGCAGGCTCTTCTTTTTTATCAAGAATTTAAATGAAACAATATCGACAATCTCGAAATAATATGGTATCTAGGTCGGATAAATGTCTCTGGCAATTATTCATATTATCTTTATTTGCCTAGCCAAAAGAAAATTTTGTTATTCTATTTTCATGATTTTTTTTGGGTCAAATTATGATTTCGTAATTGTCAATTTATGATGTCATGCCAATTCGTTTGGTTAATTTGGTAAAATTTGATTTTTGGCCGCAGATTCAGGAACTGAAATCGAAACTTCGGGAAGAAGACGACAACCCCGAGAGCAATCTCTCCGTCAAAGAAGAGGTCATCATCCCCGGCCACCACGACGTCTCCGACAAGATCCAGGCCGCGGACGACGGCGACGAGGCCAAAGCCTCTCCTCCCCCTCCGGTCGCCGCCCCGCCTCACGAGCTGAGCTTCAACAACGGCGGTGGGCTCAAGGACGGGTCGTCCGACAGCGACTCGAGCGCGATCGTGAACGAAGAGAACGCGGCGACCAGCAGCAGCAGCCCGAACCCGGCCGTCCAGAGCCACCACGGCGGCGGCTTCTTGAAATTCATGGGGTCGTCGTCCTCCTCGGCCTCCCCGCCGCCGCCCCCGCCGCCGTCTTCCTTCGGGGGATGCTTCGGCTTCCAGTTCCAGAGAGCGTACCAGCCTCAGCCCCAGCCTCCTCACCACCACCACCACCAACACCACAGTCCGTACGTGAAGATGGAGGAGCACAATTTCCTCGGCGGCGAGGAGGACTGCAACTTCTTCTCCGACGAGCAGGCTCCGACGCTGCATTGGTACTGCCCCGACCAGTGGAACTGATTGATCCGAACCTTTTATGGGCGGATGGAAAACTACATACTAGAGAGAGACCGATGGCGAAAAAATTGGAGGGAGTCCCTAGGGTTACATGATTGCCAAAGTGATATGAACTTTCGGGTGACATGATCACATGAATCACTTTGACATGGCACGACACCACACGACGAAAGTGAGACCGAGAGAGAGAAGGGGGGGTCGGGTGTGGACCGGGAATTCGAGTAGTATGGTGGCTCCTTATTGCGCGCGGCGTTATGGTCATAGGATGCAAATTGGAATTGAATATGATGCGATATGCTAATGTTTTCGTTTCCCTCTTCTTGTGACGGTTGATGGAGAACATAGGCCAAGGTGAATAAGAAGAGTTTCTCAAATTTCCAAAGCCATAAGACGATGTTCAATATGTGATCAATCATATTCCTGATCAACCCAATAGGCAGCAAATTTGACCCAAAACTAAATAAATAAATAAATTGTGCAGCAACGATTGGCTTATCATAATGCACAGCAATAGCAATTAGGGATGACAAATGGCGAGAACGGTTCGGTTCGAAGATCACAAAGATGAAACCTGAGTTTAAATTTGTTAATATATTCAATTTGACTCGTCTTCGCTCAAAAGTTTAAAATCAATGATTTGTGGGCAAATTAAGATTATATTAACCGCACTATACAACGATACTAATTTTCGATATGAAAGTTTTTTAATATGACTCACGTGCATCATAACATAAGGCATTCAAATTAATTGTCTATTTTGATTAGTCTCTATCGAGTTTCATCATTTTGTCTTTTGGGTATAGGTATAAACAAGTTCTCAAGAGGTCATCTCTCACCTAAGTATGCCAGATATCAAAATTCCAATGCTAAATGTCATTGTTATGTTAAAATACACCTCTTGTAGTTAATTGTCAAGTCACATATATAATTTTGCAGTGCTCTCCCCCTATTTGACATTAAAATTGTTACAATCTCGACTGCTTTCACCATCCTAAAAGTTTGCCGTGAGCTGCTCTTTATCCAATGCTGTTTGCCCCTTACGTTTGCTCCCTACCCTCATTGATTGAACTCGGTTGTTACAAGCCTACTAGCTTGTATGTAGTTTGTTCCCAAATCACTCACCTACTGGAAAGTGTCCCACTTTGATATTATAAAATGACATTTCTAAATTAACTTACTCAATGTATTGTATACTTTGATGTATTCCCAAATCAAATCTCATGATTTTTATTCTTTTGCATACAATAGTCACTTTCTTGAGGAGGCATGATTAATCAAGTAGTCCTTTTATCTAAACACATTTGCATTAGAGTCCCAATATCAAATGTTATTGTTAAAATACTTATCTTGTAAGTTAATTATAGTTTTACATGCATTATCCAAGATTGCTCTCTCTTTATTTAGTGCACAATTTGGTTTGTTCTTATCCCCTTCACCATCCTAAAATTTTTTGTCAAAAGTCACTCATTGTTTGGGTCCATTCACCTCAACAATCACTCCTTGCCATCTTTTATCCGAAATATTTTAAGCTTTTTGCTACTTGTTTTTTCAAAACACATTTATTTTTATTCATGAGATGGGATAAAAGATATTCACAAAGCCTTAACTTGTACGATAAAATTGATACATCAAATTTCATGAATTATGACGTAGCAATTAATGACAACCGCTCCAAATGTCGAGAGATTAAATAAATAACGTACGGACTTAATGGAATTTAAAATCCCATACTAAAAGAAAATTTCAAAATTTGTCAAATACCAACAACACTAGGATGAAACAAGGAAGAGGGACTGTACTTTCATAAGAGCCATTGGCTCACTCTTGTTATTTTTCAGGGGAAATTCGACATCACTTTCTTGCTATTTTATTATTCGATTTATTCGATTTATTCGGATGATTTCAATGATAATAAAACCGAGTAAACACAAATATATATTATTTTTTTTCCTTGAGAAAATAAATTTCGTTAGAGCGCTAGAATAGAATACTGTTATATCCGACCGGTGATTTCCACGACCGTCCGCTTGCTCTCGCTCGCTCTGGTTGGGGAGGACGATAATGGCTTCCTTCGGTCTTCATCACCCTTCTTCCTCCGCGTTCTCCAGCTCCCAGTACGCTCTCTCTCTCTCTCTCTCTCTCATGCCTGTGAACCAAAGTTGCGAAGTGCGGTGATTATAGAATTCGCTTCCTAAGTTGCGAAGTGCGGTGATTGTAGAATTCGCTTCCTTTGGCATGTAGTGCTCCCCCGTTTCTTTAATTATTACGACCCAGAATTGTGCGTGTCTTGTTCTCCGCTCTCGAAGCGACATCCTTTGCCCGCGTCGGGATTTTCCAGATGATGGGCTGACGCCGATTCCGATGGAAATCCTGAAAGTTATGGGATTTAAAGCATTCGATTCTGTAATTTTTGGGTGGTGGGTGGTGAAAACCGGGTGAGCTGTTGGGATCTGGGATCAGCTGGTCCCTCGTTCTCGGTATTATCAACATTGACCTGAAAATGGTGGCTCTTGACTTGATGTTTCGCTTCTCTCATAAATTGAATTGGGCTGATCCCAGAAGGAGAGGAAGAGACGATTACGTCGATAATTTGTGCTGACTTTAGCTTTTGTGGTGAGCAATGACTTGTTTTTGCGGCCAGTTTGCGGTTCATTTCAGGCATGCCTAACTAGGAACGATTTCTGATCGCGCTTACATAAACGGTATTGTTAACTAGTGTCCAGAGCACTGGACTTCCAAAGCACCCAATACAGACGGCCTGAGAAAAAGCATTGTATTGAAAACTGCAAAGTTTCCTCTTTGTTCATTAAGGAGTGCCCTTGACATTATAAGCTTGTGACCTGTGATAAAGAGAAGCAACCTCTCATGGACCATGCCGTGGGTATTTTGACTCGCAATCTAAGTTGTTTGTGAGGAGATACTGTATAATTTCTGGATTTCAATTTCAATGTCAGAATTTTAGATATTCCAAGCACACTTTATGATGTATGAGGAAGGATGGCTAATTCTTTCTTTTCTCCAGACAACATAGTCGTAAGCTTGGAGTGAGTTCTTCCACATCATACCTCTCCAAATCCGGCGTGTTCTTCAGGATCCGGAGCAAAACCTGTAGATTAAGGGCTATCAGAAAAGCGACATTTGCAATACTTTCTGGGGAGGATGATCTCTTACCTTATTCCTATAACAATGGGACAGCCTCAGGGAAAAATTTTATATTAGATGAACGAGTGCTGCCCAAAAGGGTTCATGTTCACTCCAACGGTGCAGCGTTTGGGACACTTGCTGCTGAAATAACACCTACCACTCAAGGGTTTTTTCCTAATGAAGATGTTTATGACCTTGATGTACCTTCAGAAGGATTTTCTTCAATTCCGGAGGCAATTGAAGACATTCGTCAAGGCAAGGTTGGAGCTTCCTTGTCAATCAATTTGTTTGTCATTGATCTTCCCAATCAAAATTCTTCTCGTCATCTGTATTTGAAGATGGAAATGAGATTAGGATATTAAATTCTGTGTGTTCTTGCAGTTTGTTATTGTTGTAGATGATGAAGACAGAGAAAATGAGGGAGATTTAATAATGGCAGCATCTTTGGTAACGCCTGAAGCTATGGCCTTTATAGTCAAGCATGGCACTGGAATTGTATGTGTGAGCATGAAAGAAGAAGACTTGGAGAGGCTGCAGCTTCCCTTGATGGTGACCCATAAGGAGAATGAGGAAAAGCTTTGCACAGCTTTTACTGTTTCAGTGGTATGGATCCTTGTGTATGTTAGGTCAATGCTATTACTATTTTAATCTTTTTTTGCTGGAAAAAGAGCTTTTACCCAGACAGAAAAGCGTAAATAGAATGGCCTATTGCTTTGGAGGACAATAAGTCCCAAAGATGGCATGACTCACCATGCGATTTGATGTTTGATTTATCTTATTTTTCAGTACTATCTGGAACAGTTTTGGTTGTTCCTGTGCGTAGATGTGATATCCATGGCGTAATTCTTCTGCTTTTATTGATTGGGATGTGAGTAAGTTTAGAGCCATCAAAAGGTTTTATCATCATGTGATGGTTAGGAATATGAGTCTTGTTGACTTAATGCTATTATCTAGTTACTCAATATCATACTAGATATCAATGAATGATGTTGGACATCTTTTCTGAATAATTGTTTTAGCTGCTTCATGAAAATTGATCTGTATATCGGGCACTGTGACATGAACCTATGATGTAATTGCTCATAGTTGTGCACATGGTTTTTAAGGCAAAAGTTTAGTTCTTCTGAGAGAATTTTGTAAGTTAAGTACATGCTAGAAAGGAGATTGAAGTTGCCATGAGATAATGCATCATCCTGCAGAGGGCATTAGCACAAAATAAATCATTAACTATGGGCTGGATTTTTCCTTTTGCTATTATGGTTGACTAAAAAAAACAAGTTTGGGAATTTATGATACCTCAGTTGTTTCTTCTCATGGAGGATTGCTTGATCAACTGTGAGATCTGAGTCTGTCATCTTTTCATATAAGGACGCAAAATGCGGGACAACTACTGGTGTTTCAGCTCATGATAGAGCCAGGACTATATTGTCTCTTGCATCAAAAGATTCGAAACCTGAAGATTTTAATCGGCCAGGCCATGTTTTCCCCCTGAAATATAGAGAAGGAGGGGTTCTTAAAAGAGCTGGGCATACAGAAGCTTCTCTTGACCTGGCAATGTTGGCTGGGTTGGAGCCTGTTGGAGTTTTGTGCGAGATAGTGGATGATGATGGTTCTATGGCCAGATTACCCAAGCTTCGACAATTTGCGTTGAAAGAGAACTTGAAAATAATTTCAATTGCCGATTTGATCAGGTACTTTTCCACCCTTATTGCATGAACTTGAAAATAATTTCAATTGCTGATTTGATCAGGTACTTTTCACTCTTATTACATGCTCAATTTTTCTTTTTTCAAGTTTTTTGTCCCTTTGGTTTTGGCTGAGACAGTCATCAATTGCCTAAAGAGTGGTCATTTTCGGCCATTTGTTGTAAAATGGCGAATCTCCCTGTGGAATTTCCACAATGAGGCAACTATGTGCCTGTGTATCTTGTTTATCTTCTGGATGAAATCTGAATTGAGGCTTCCTCTGTATGTAAGATGTCGACAAAGCTATGACCTGACAAATTCAGCGATGTAGATTGCTCTTAGTGGTACCCTGCACTTTTTTCATCTAATATTTGATTTTATCTTCTGGAATTAGATGCATTTTGCAATTTTTTTGTCACTTCTTCATCTGTGGGTGATTCATTGCATTTGGAATCTCATGTATTTTGCATTTTCTCTTAGATCTAAGCTATGTTATGTATTGATCGAGAAGTACTATTGACTCCATGGAGATGTTAGAAGTGTTCGAGTTGTTAGAAGTACATCGGAAGAGATAAGTTAAACAAAAGAAAGTTCCGTTTTACAACTTACCCAATCCTTGGATTCTGGTAGATGCCTGATCTAATTGCTGAAGTCATGTTTGGAACAAGGGTGAAAACTTTTTTCCTTGAGCATGATTTAGATGCATGGTAAACAACACGTTTGATTGAAGTAATGACTATTACATTACAGTTCTATTACTGGTTGATTACTTACTATAGTGTTTGCTTGCAGTAATAGCTATTACATTATAAAATATTTTTGTCTTTTTCTTTTTTCCTCATTCACTCTATGAATGATAGATATTAATTATTGTCAAAATAAATATTAATATCACTAAATCTATTTGTAGTATTTTTGTGATTGATGTAATATTAATTATGTTACTTTGATTATACATAATTTTGTTATGTTGAAAATTATTCTTTGTATGATAACCAGCATAATAACAGCTGCTCCCTATTAGACGGTTATTTAAATTTTCATAAATTAAAAATAGATTAACTAATGCTCAAATTGTGATATAATTATTATTTCAACCATACTATTAGTTATGCAACAAATAATATTTATTTCTAAGTAAAAATGTGATATATGATAATTTAAATCATAATCATGAAGTAAATATTATATGATATATGAAAATTTATATATTAGATTGTAATATCTTGATGATTGTTTATTAAAGTGATAAGTACTAAAATATAATATCTAATTTAGCATAATTACGTGTTATGCACTTAATTTAATATTATAATCATAAATAGATTATTAAAATGTTAGGTAAATATTTGATATAGTAGATTATATAATTATAATTTATATGGTGCATTAGTTTCATGAATAATTATTGGCTCTCAAAATAATAATTATAATATTCCCTTCCATTATGATTTCAGGGGTATTTAGGAAATCCTGATTCTATTCTTCCCTTAATTACATGTCATTAATGAAATCAAACTGTGCAATGGGTATTGCATTACTTAAACTAAACAGTGTAATCGGCATTAGGCCGCAACTCACCCTCCTTAGGCGAATCTTGTGAAGGGGCTCTCTATATTTTGCCAATCAGGGCATTAGATTCTCACCAAGGTTTGGTGATGTGAGATGCTATTGGAAATTGGAAGATTGTCTACCGTTATCATGTTTCCAGTGTGGCATGCATATGGTTTTTGTGTTAGAATATTTCTTCTTTGACACAAATAATTTATTGTGATAAAATTCATTTTCTACATTATTTATGGCAGGTATAGAAGAAAAAGGGATAAGTTGGTGGAGCAGGCTGGTGTTGCCCCTATACCCACGATGTGGGGGCCTTTCATGGCCTTCTGTTATAGATCACTGCTTGATGGGATTGAGCATATTGCCATGGTTAAAGTAAGTGCCATAGCAGAATAATGAGAGAATATTTCAATATATTACTATTAAACTGGTACCAGATGTATGATGCGGGAATAATCTCTCAATTTGCCCAGTGTTTTGACTTTCCATATCGATTTATGTGATGCAACAGCTTACTGAAATAGTCCATGATTCTGTTCTTTCCCCTTTAAGGCTTGTTATGATTTCTGACCATATAATTACATTCTTTTTGTGGTTGCCATCACTTACATGGTTGAAAGTAAGATGGCAAGTTTTCTTTCGACAATCCAAAGGTGCTGTATTGTACTTTCTTTCATCAATTTTTAGCTTGTTCTTGGAAAGATGTTTATTTGTGAGTCCTCAGTAACTTTCATTTGATTGGCCTGCATCGGGATGAATATACATGGGATAACTTTAGCTGTAGGCTTCAACTGTCTGTTTAATTCATTGTGGAGGTCATCTTCTCTGTCTAATAAATATTTACAAAATACGGCCTAGCCACTATACTTCCTTGGATGTAGTGATTTGAGAAAAATGAAGAAGATAAAAGATGCTTCGTCTCTTGCTTCAAATATATAAATATATCTCTATTTTCAGAGTACCTATAGTTGGAAGTTCCTAATTACTGATCTTCTCGTTCTGTACTTACACTTTTTTCTACTTGATTTTACTTTCTCAGTATAATCTATGTGCAACAGTAGATGTTATTCTTGTGGAGTGGGAGGAATATCAGAACCCCTGAAGATTGAGAATACTCTATTTCTATCATTGGGTGTGTAAGACCATCTGCACCTGCAAAGATGTTCCTTTGGATGTGAATTTCATTGATGAACCAATCCCTTGGTGACGGAAGCAAAGACCAATCACTAGATAGAAATAATTCCTGAAATCAATACAAATATAGCTTATCAAGTACAGACACCACAAAACGAGGGAAGATTTAGACTAGATAATGCTGCATGTGTTTTTCAATAGAATGAATTATCATAATTATTTTCCAGGGGGTTGGGGAAGGACAACATTTCCCTTCCTGAGAATTTTGTTTTCATTCTCTATCATATAAGTCAAACAGACTGTGTTTGTCTATATGGAGGAAGTTTATTTCCTGGTTGGTTAGCAAATTCTCAAATTTCCAATAGTTTATAGTTATGTGGAACACCAACTCAAGCCAAAAAACTCTGAATTTTAAGCTTATAAGAATTTTCTATATATGCTGTTTGATACTAGAAATTGTCATGTGATCATCAATTAAAGTTCTTGACTCTTGTTGAGGATGTTTCACTGAGGTTGTAAGTATCAAACATACATGATTAAGTCAGCATATGGCAGAAGCCTTATCAGTTGTAATGGACCTGGTTATTTGTCTCCCCGGAATGCTCTTGTTGTTTCCAAAAATTCTTCAACAGAGTGATGAAAGGTATTTAACTGAAGTAATGGATACTTCTGAAGCCAACTAAAGTAATTTTGAATTCTTATCTCCAAGTAGCAGCTAACTGCTGTGATAATCCTGTTTTGTGCATTGAGTTTCTGACTAGCAAAGCTTATCCTATCAGACCACAGATTGGATAGTTTTGTTGGTTAATACCAAATATTACTTGTAAATGCCGTGTCTTACAATAATCAGTGGATACTTTATTAAGTTGAAATGAATAAGGATGTTTGAACTTTGATACCTTCAGGGTGAGATTGGAGATGGACACGACATTCTTGTGAGGGTACATTCCGAGTGTCTCACAGGCGATATATTTGGATCGGGGAGATGTGACTGTGGAAATCAGCTGGCGCTTGCTATGAAACAAATCGAGGCAGCTGGGAGGGGTGTGCTAGTGTATCTCCGTGGGCATGAAGGGAGGGGGATCGGCTTGGGCCATAAGCTTCGTGCTTACATCTTACAAGACGATGGTCGCGACACTGTAGAAGCCAATGAAGAACTTGGATTACCCGTTGATTCCAGGGAATATGGCATTGGTGCTCAGGTACATGTAAAATCCCATTCTCTAGTGACATCGCATCGGGCTACCATACTTGTTTCTAATGTAGCTTGGGCACATTCGAATGTTTGATCCCCTCCCCTGCAATGTATCAAAGTGCACATGCGAATCACACCTTTGTTCTTAGCCATGTCATAGTATGTAGACGTTCGAACTTTTTATATGATAGAGGTACAGACTTCTTGATTTTGAACTTGCACCAGATTTCTAGTTCTGTTTTAAGGCCTTAGACTACAATAAAACTACAGATAACACCGTCTAATGTGCTTGAAAAATCGCTTAGTTGCAAAAGCAGTTTCTGCTGTTCCGTTTGCTTTGTTAAAACTGCATTTCCCTTTCTTATGTTTGGTCTATTTCTTTGCGCGCCTGTTTATTTTCCCGTCTTTGATTGCAAAGTACGAGTCATTGATTGGTGACCAAATCACTGCAGATTTTACGAGATATAGGCGTACACACGATGAGGCTGATGACGAACAATCCTGCCAAGTATGTAGGTCTCAAAGGCTATGGTTTGGCCATAGTTGGTCGGGTGCCGTTATTGACACCTCTAACCGTGGAGAACAGAAGGTATCTGGAGACAAAGCGCGCGAAGATGGGACATGTCTATGATCACGAAGACAGCGATTCCGCTACAGATAACTCATCCGAGACATGAACAATTTCAAGAACGCGACCCCTCGTTTCTATTTTCTGTATCTATTTGCAGCGTTATGGATTTCCTGACATTTTGGCTGAACTCACATTTGATTTTCTTTTGTCCCTTGGAGAAAGACCATACCAGGGTAATCAATGTCTCTTAAAATGATTCTCCTGTGAAGCGTGAGCAAGTTCTTATAGAATGTAGTAGGTACATCATGCATTAGCTAATGTTTAACCCGATTTGACCCGGGATTGAACTTTGTGAGCCAACGTCACTCATTTTTCACAAATCTGGCTGTGAAATCACGAGAAATTGTATTTTCTGATCGCCGTGATCTCGAGGGTACCGGAAAACTTGTGAATTTCTCTGGTCGATGACCTTTTCACCAAAATTCTGATCACAAGCTTTCCAAGTCACCGGAAGTCAGATGCCCCCCCCTCTCGAAGTTGTTGACTCCTCCTTTTCAAGTCATGATTTGTGATTTTTCAATTTCAAAAACTTTCTCTGACCAAAAGAAAATTTCAATTAACTTCCAATGAATCCCTTCTTTTTTTCTCTTTTAGTATTTTCACGGATGAAAAGAAAAAAGTGGACGCAAGATGGCATCTTTATGTATGATCACTGCCTCTTTTCCAATTGCTGTTCTGTGTCTACAATGAGCGTATTTGCCAATGTTACATTTTCGTTTTCTGATTTTATTTTTTTAATGTACATCGGCATCAATGTTATCAGTGGTTTCTGGTTAGTTACTTTATGAATTACTCTTGAAGTGGTGGATGCAATAATTTATGACAAATGGGGTTTTAGAAAAGGCTGAAATATTTCCTATATGTGATTCTTTGGTATCTTTAATTTCTTGTGTCGGAAGTTCCTTGAATTGCTCTACCATTACGTAAACGATATAATTGACAACTATAGTTGCATTACTTTCCTTGTGATATTAAGCCTAGATGCTCATTTTCTTTTGGTTTTTATAACCTTGCTGAATTGCTATTTCCTGGAAGATCAATATTTTCAGTTGATGAAATTGATTAATTGCATGGCATATCTTCAATGTAATATCTAGAAGTGAAGGTTGTGAGAGAGGTCCGTACCAGTTTTGGATTTACCTTGTTTGCAAGTTGATTTGTCTAAAGGTTGACGAATCACAAATCTAGTGGAAACTACCAACCTATGATTTTACTGTTGGTATATGTCTTTCGGTTGAAGAATACATATCAACAATGACAGACCGGGAAATTATGGAGTATATAGTTCGTCAACTGGAATATATGAAGATCGATTTTACTGTTGGTATATGTCTTTCAGTTGAAGAATTTCTGCCAATGCAGCAAGAACTGTGGCAGAGATGAGAAGTCCCGTGGAAGAGCTTATGAGAGGGAAGACTGTCGACCACCCTAGTCTCACTCCTGCTGTAGTTAAAGATTCTTTTCTCCAGAGATGGCAGCATTCTCTTGAAATCCCTCCAGCGAGAGACCGGAACCTGGATTTTATTCGACAGGCACACGTTGAAATTGAAGGTGTTCGGATCTTCCGAGAAAATCGCTGTGGCAGAGGAGAAACTCGTGACGGCCCTTGTAAACCTTCATGAAAGCAAGCAACTCGAAATTTGACTTCTTGGTAGGGATCTGCCTCCTAATCTGATGAAGGAAGTCAAGAAATTTGGGCCCAACCTCGATGGACTCAAAGAAAAGGTACTGGATGCTGAAATCCGTCTTAATCCCCATCGCCACATCATCTCCATTAGGAGTCCTAAACCTTTTTTTTTTATCGATTTTCTGGCCCGGTTTTTAATTGTCGATTTAATTTACCCATCCAAACAAACCCGCCCACGGAAATAAAACCGAACCGGAAAATGCGGTTCGGACAATATTTTAATATTATTTTTTAATTTTTTAATTTTTTTCCTTTTCTTTTTTGTTTCTTCCTCCTTGGCCCTCCCCCTAGGCGGCGGCTAGCCGCCGGCCAGCTCCGATGAGGCTTGCCGGTCATTGCGCGAGGGTCGTGAAGCCCTCACTGGCGGCCAGCGAGCGTCGTGGCCCCCGTCAGATCAGCCACCCTTGCCGGTGGCCTTGCCCAGACCAGGGCGAGGCCTGGGGGCCGCGGGCGAAGGCGGCCTCGCCGCGGCCGGCGAGGCCATGGTGGGCTTGGGCGAAGGTCGCCATTGCCTCGCCCGCGGCGAGGCCGCCGCCCGTGGCTAGGCCATGGCCAGGTTGGCCTCGCCCAGATCTGGATGAAGCCGTCTCGCCGCGGCCCCCAAGCCTCCCCAAGTCCGGGTGAGGCCCCCAGGCCTCCCCCAGGTTTGGGCGAGGTCGCCGGCGAGGGCTTCGTAGCCCTCGCGCAGCAGTGGCCTGGTAGCCTCGTCGGAGGCGGCCGGCCACACGCCGTTAGCCTGGGGGAGGGGCAAGGAGGAAAAGACAAAAAAATGAAAATGAAAAAAGCAGAAAAATTTTAAAAATAATAAAAAAATTCGAAAAATAAAAAA
The DNA here is from genome assembly GCA_014182845.1 of Corymbia calophylla. Lineage (NCBI taxonomy): Eukaryota > Viridiplantae > Streptophyta > Magnoliopsida > Myrtales > Myrtaceae > Corymbia > Corymbia calophylla. The sequence continues at coordinate 44,508,741 of CM024700.1, read as the reverse complement.
AATTCGAAAAATAATAAAAATAATATTAAAATATTGTCGCCGGCGCCGACGAACCCAAATCCGACCAGCCAAATTTAACCGGGATAGACTCAACGCACGCAAAAGGTTTTCGAATCGAAAAAAAAAAATTTCGGTTCGAACCCGATAATAACAATAGATTTATGATTTTTTTGGCAATTCTCCCCTGAAATCTGTGTTAATCCCCGTCGCCACATCATCTCCATGAAAGGGCAAAGGACATGAAGGAAAAGGCAGAGGAGACTTGTGCCAGGTGCCACTTGGAGTATCATCCACATGTCTCCTGTGAGAGGTACCGGAAGTATAAGGAGGATCCTGATTTGTCTCCCGTGCCACTAGCACTCGGTCCCGTTGATTAAATTCAGGTATTGTTGTTATTCGGGGTAGTACTTTTGATTAAATTCTAGCTCTACAACTAAATAAGCTGTGTGTCGTTGATTAAATTCTGGCATAATTTAGATTTTTGAAGCATAAGTCATACAACAAGCTTGTGTGTTCAAGCTGTGCGTTGATTAAATTCCGACAAAGTTTGTTTTCGAAAGTTATCAGTCGTCGAGTCTTCTTTAGCATTGATTGTCAAGATTGTAATATATAGATTGGGAATAATATTTGTATTTGTATTTGACATTTTCTGTCTGGATTTAGCATAGATATTGAGTCTCCTCTAATAAAATCGAAATGCATGATTTGGCGAAAGAATTTTCGTTAGGAGAACCCCAACTGACGAAACAGAACTTAATGGAATTTAAAATTCGAGACCAAAAGAAAATTCAAAATTTCTCTATCAACAACACAAGGATAAAACGAGAAAGAAGAACTGTACTTTCATGTGAACCATTGACTCACTCTCGTTATTTTATAGTGGAAATTCGATGTCACTTTCTTGCTATTCTAACATTCGATTTGTTCAAATGATTTTAAGGATAATAAAAGAAACCGAGAATATATATATATTTTTTCCAAGAAAATAAATTTCGTTAGAGCGCTAGAATAGAATAATGCTGTCATATCCAAATGGTGATTTTCACGACTGTTCGCTCGTTCTCGCTTGTTTCGATGGGATAATGGCTTCCCTCGGTCTTCATCACCTTTCTTCCTCCCCATTCTTGAGTTCCCAGTGCTCTCTCTCTCTCTCTCGGGCGTGGGCGGCCCTCCCAGGCGTCGGAGTCGGGCAAAGGGAAAGAAGAAGAGGGAAACAAAAGAAAAAGGAAAAAGACGAAAATGCCTTTCGATCGAAGAATTTAGGGATAAATATATCACACGAGTACAAGTCCATGGCTTTTAGTGTCACAAAAAAAATTCAGGTAAATTTATCTTGAGTGGCATAATTTGAAGTTTTTAGTGATATTTTTCCTGATATATGTGTTGCAACAACTTATTGAAACCATCCGTGATTATGTTCTTACTTTTAAGGCTTGTTATGATTTCTTACCATATAATTACATTCTTTTTGTGGCTGCCATCGCTGACATGGTTAAAAGTAAGATAGCAAGTTCTCTTCCGACAAGACGAAGGTGCTGCATTGTGCTTTGTTCCATCAATTTTTAGCTCGTCATTGGAAAGATGTTTATTTGTGAGTCCTTGGTAACTTTCGTTTGATTGGCCTACGTCGGGATGAAGATACATGGGATGACATTAGCTGTAGGCTTCAACCGTATGTTTAATTCACTCTGGACAAGGACTGGTCATCTTCTTTGTCTAATATATATTTACAAAATATACAGCCTAATCACTATACTTCCTCGGATGTAATGATTTTGAGAAAAATGAGGAAGATAAAAGATGCTTCTTCTCTTGCTTCAAAAATATATATCTATTTTCAGAGTACCTGTAGTTGGAAGTTCCTAATTACTGATATTCTTGTTCTGTACTTACACTTTTTCTACTCGATATTACTTTCTCAGTATAATCTATGTGCAACAGTAGATGTTATTCTTGTGGAGTGGGAAGAATATCAGAACCCCTGACGATTGAGAACACACTGTTTCTATTGTTGGTTGTGTAAGACCACAGAAGAGAAACCAAAAGACCAATCACAATCTAGTGATCAGAAATAATCCCTGAAATCAATACAAACATATCCTATCAAGTACACACACCACAAACCGACCAAAATAAAATAAATAGAAAAATACACACACCACAAAACAAGGGAGCTTTGGACTGGATAATGTGGCATGTGCATTTCAATAAAATAAATTATCATAATTATTTTTCAGGGGGTTGGTGAAGGGCAACATTTCCCTTCCAGAGAATTTTGTTTTCATTGTTTACTATATATATCAAACGTACTGTGTTTGTCTATATGGAGGAGGTTTATCTCCTGGTTGATTAGCAAATTCTCAATTTTCCAATGGTTTTCTAGTTATGTGGGGCACCAACTCGAGCAAAAAAATGAACTCAAAATTTTAAGCTTGTAAGAAGTTTCTAGTCCTGTGGTCATCAATTTAATCTCTCGACTCTTGAAAAGGATGTTTCACTGAGGTTATAAGTATTAGACAAACATGATTAAGTCAGCATATGACAGAAGCCTTATCAATATTAATGGACCTGGTTAGCTGTCTCCTCGGAAAGCTCCTGTTGTTTCCAAAAATTCTTCAACAGAGTGATGACAGGTATTTAATTGAAGTAATGGATACTTCCGAAGCCAACTAAGGCTTCGTTCATTTCACGGAAAATATTGATTTTTTGGAAAATATTTTCCAGGGAAACTATTTTCCGAAAACGTAATTATTTTTCGGTGTTCGGGTGAAACTTGATCTTGAAGTGGAAAATATTTTCCGTTGTTTGCTTGGAAAAATATTTTACTTTATAAACTCTTTTCAATAGATTTTTTATTATTTTATTTTTTAAAATCGTTATTTATTATTTTTTAAAATTGATTATTATTATTATTATTTTTTTGTGTTCTCTCCTTCCTTGGCCAGTCGCCAACCGGCCACGCCTCGAGCTCGCTCGATTAGCTCACCGGCGAGGCTCGGGCGTGTCGATCTGCGATGCCCGAGCCTTGTCGTTGTCTAGTGAGGCTAGATCGGCGAGCTTAGCTTGCCTGTCGCCGGTCGCCGATCGCCCGGCCGTTGCCGTGACCTGTGACCAGCCGAAAAAGAAAAACATCAAAAAGAAAGAAAGAAAAAATAATAAAAAATCAATTTTATTAAAAAATAACAAAAAATTCGAATTTATGAAAAAAAATTGATTTAAAAAAATAAAAGAAAGAAGTGAGGACTAATAGGGGGTGTGAGATAGGAGAGAGTGAGTGTGAAAAATATTTTCCCCAACTTGAAAAGTGAAAAACATTTTCCCTCATTTTAGAAGACTTTTTTTTCTTAATGGAAAATGTTTTCTACAATGAATTTATTTTTCGTGAAACGAACGTAAAAAAATCTGAAAAATATTTTCCTGAAAGTTATTTTCTCCGAATTCTTATCACCAAGTAGCAGCTAACTGCTTGCATTGAGTTTCTGACTAGCAAAGCTTATCCTATCGCACCACAGATTGGACAGTTTTGTCGGTTAATACCAAATATTGCTTGTAAATGCTGCGTCTTACGAGAACGCGACCCCGCTTTTCAATTTTCCATGCGTATTTGCAGCGTTATGGATTTCCCGACATTTTGGTTGAACTCACATTTGATTTTCTTTTGTCCCTTGGAGAAAGACCATACCAGGGTGATCAATGTCTCTTAAAATGATTCTCCTGTAGGTATTGTTCTGAAGCGTGAGCAATTTCTTGTAGAATGTAGTAGGTACATCATACATTAGCTAAGGTTCGACCTGATTTGACCCGGGATTGAACTTTGTGAGAATTTGATTAGAGGGCGTAATCGGAATTATGAAAAACTTTCCAACATCACTCAGTTTTCACAAATCTGGCTGTGAAATCGCGAAAAATTGTATTTTCTGATCGCCGCGATCTATAGAGTGCCAGAAAACTTGTGAATTTCCCTGGTCGATGACCTTCACACCAAAATTCTGATCACAAGCTTTCCAAGTCACCGGAAGTCAGATGCCCCCTCTTGAAGTTGTTGACTCCTCCTCCTTTTCAAGTCAGGGTTTGTGATTTTTTAATTTCAAAAAATTTCTCTGACCAAAAGAAAAATTCAATTGACTTCCAATTAATCCCTTCTTTTTTTCTTTTAGTATTTTCACGGATGAAAAACAAAAGTGGACGCAAGATGGCCACTTTATGTATGATCACTACCTCTTTTTCGTAGTAGCCAGACAAAAGTCATGCTCAATCGATTTTTTCGCGCGTTTGATGCTCTCTTTTACTTTATTGGATTGGATAGTTATTGGAATGACTAATGTATCATTGTGATTTTTTAACCACTAAAATTTATCCTAATGATCATCATTCTCACATGAAAAGGGAGAGGTAAGGGTTTCAGATTCTCAACTTCTCTGATGAGGGTTTCGAATTTTCAACTTCTCTAGAGGTTGGAGTGAGGATAATTTAACTTCAAGTAGGGTTTCGACTCCCATGCCGGTAATGAGATATGGCAAACGTTTAAGAATAAGAGTTAGAATATGAGTAAACTAGGAACCTACTAAGATTTTAGCACATCCTGTTTCTACTTCTCTCACCTAAATTAGCATAATTGAAGTACATGATGTACATTGATGAAAAGTTACAAAGTGCACACGCTTTAGATGAAGAACAAAGAACAGATACAAAGAGGTAGCAAGTGAAATCAGAAGAGACTGAACTCAGTGATGCGATTCACAGCTTTAGTAGCTGGATGGAATGAGAAATAGAAGAAAGGGGAGAGAGAGGACCGGAGAGGGATGGGACGGCATGGAGCGAGCGTTGGGCGACGACACGGAATAGTCGCTTGACGAACACCGGAGCAACAACAACAAGCGCGGACTTCTCTTTCCTTTGTCTAAGAAGAGAAACCCGATTGTGCTAGATCTCCGCGATGGAGACAGTCGGAGGCGGAGGGGGCTCGTGACTTGACCCAGCTGCGACCGGCAAGGGCTCTTGGAGGAGGCGACGTGCCAGAGGCAGATGATCGACAAGGCTTTTGGGGAGGCGGAGGTGGAGGCACGGAGCGGAGGAAGAAACTAATCCGTTTGGGTTCTTCTTATACCGAGAGAGAGAAAAAAGGCCCAAAAAATTCAAGTGAGGAGAGAGAAATCTTTTGAGCGGGAGCTGTGCATTTATTATTGACCGTCCTTTTCTTTACCAGCCCAGCTCAGCTCAGCCGAGCATAGAACCAACCCTTCTTTATTCAGCGGGTCTCACTTACGGACACATGTCAATTTCTGAATGGTAGATGTGCACCACGTTAGCTGACGACGTGGCGCGCTTGAACCACTGAATACTTTTTCCTCCGTCCCCTGTTTTTTCTCTCTCAGTCAACAGTCGAGCTTCTGGAGCAGAGAGAGAGTGCGCGAAGCGGAGATTTCTCTCTAGGTTTTCCTCTTTTGGCGCGCCCCCGCACCCGATGCCATGGCTCAATCGTCGATCGTCTCCGACGAACGGCACCGCCCCCCGCCGTCGGGCGCCGCGGCCTTCGGCCGTCGCCTCTTCCCGCCAAATCGCCGGCCCCCTCCCCCGTCCTACCCCCACCAACACTACCGCCTCCGGACCCCGCCGCCCGCGGCCCCCGTCGACCGCTCCCCGCCGCCCTGCTTCATCGTGGAGCTCCGCCTCCGCCACCACCTCCGCCGCGGTGGGTCCGCCGGGCCGGGCCTGAACGCCCTGGTCGCGAGCTGCCGGCCCCAGCCCGCCAATTCGACCTTCTACGCGGCGAACGAGGCCGCGCTCCATTTCGAGCGGTGGGAGGACGCGCGCGACGCGGCCCTGCATCTCTGGGAGTCCCGCCTCTCCGGCGCGCACCCGTTCTCGCCAGAGCTTGCGTCGTCGATCACGCTACCTGATGCTAAACGGGAGCTCGAAGAGAGGCTCAAGGCCTTGTTTCTCGACAAAATTGGGGCGTTGATGGATGGGGAGGTGGTGAGAAAATGGGAGGTGAAATTGGGCGAAGTAAATGTCGAGATTGATAAAGTGAAAGCGTCGATGAGGAGGAGGATGGGTCTTAAGATTTTTAGCGAACTTGGCGAGAAGCAGAAGGGGCTTTCTTCGGAGTGCGAGCTGATTGAGAAGAGACTCATGGAGTTTAAATCTGCCATGATGTGCATAAGGGATCACATCGAAGGAAATGCTGTTGAGGAGTCTTTGCAGGTGTTCAAGTTTGAGAATGGTCATGTCGATTGGTCTCGGATTCATCAGTTGATTCTGAGGGAGTGTAAGAGGCTCGATGATGGCTTGCCCATCTATGCCTGCCGGCAGGGCATTCTTCAGGAAGTGTATAATCAGCAGGTAGTTGGAACTTTTTGTTCTTGCACTTTATCTTTGATTTCATGTAATTTGGATGCTGAACGGTGGGAAATTCACCCATGTTTATATTCCGGGAGTGCCAATTGTATCTGTATATACACTAGTACGAGAGTCATGAAAATTTCTTTTTCTTTTTGTGAACTGGTATAACATACTACCCTGACAATTTCTAAGGGGTCCTTGACCTTATTGCCTTTTGTATTGTGCACCGAGTGATGGCAAAAGGTTGTGCTCTTCTAATTCATCTCTTTAAAACACTATTCTGTTGAGTGGAGAACAGCATTGTTGAAATTTACTCGATGGTAGCATCATCTTTCTGTACATTGATGCGCCTGAAGTAACAAAATACACTACTTGGTGATTGATTAGTCACAGAAACTTGTGTCTAGTGGATGATATGGTCCACCTTTAGGTTGTCAGTGGTGACGGTAGCTGTTGATGCATGATTGTATTTAAACGGAATGATGAATTGTTGGTCTTGGAAGTTTGGCTCCATGGTGGGTGGCAAGATGGTTATAGCAATATAGATTGGACTAGTGGGTTATCATTTGATGGTGATCAAGGTGACTTATTGGTTGATGGTGGTTGATTGTGATTGATGATTGGTGGTCGTTTGCTAGTGACATGAGTGACAAACATCCTTAGAACGACTAAGCTCTGTGAAAATTGAAAGTGTTTTATGATACTTAATATGTACTTTTAGTTCTACAAGGTAAATTTTTAGTTCAAGATGTTTTGAATATGGCAATAGCAAGAACATGCTGAAAATTTCAGGGAAAGTGCAATAGAAGTTTCAACACTTTGTACTAACTACTGATTGAGTCCTAAAACTTCGTGATAAATCCATTTGAATTTTACAATCCGGGATTTTCAGCGGTTTCTCTCACCAGCAAATCACGTGTGACGTTTAAAGACTATGCCATGTGTGATATTCAACAGTATAGAAGTAGCGGGAGTTGCTTGTTTGAACCATTATAAAAAGTTGTAGGACATATAAGGACCTATTTATACTCATGAAATAGTTTTAGGACTTCGTACACTTCATTGGAAGATTTCCATAGTTTTCATCGTATACTGGGGACTCTTTGGTTAACTGGTGAATTGTGATGAGCAGATTTCCCTTTCTTAAACTAGACCTCTCATTATCATAATCCGTTGCTGTCAAGCCACTCTTTTTGGCGACTTTTATTTAATTCTGAGTCTTAAAGTCACCCCAATTCATAAATTGTGAGCAGTAGACATAGTGGTTTATATCAAAGAATGATACTTTTGCTTCTGAGGCATCTCTAAGATATCTAGATCATGATGATATACTCAGGTTATGTTTCCACGCTGCTATTTAAAAAGGATACCATTCCTTTTTTTTTTTTTTTGGGGGGGGAGAGAAGGCCATCCAAGGGTGCTACTATTTGTAAAACAAATTTCAGTTGGTGACACAAGATTGACTGTATTGGAAGTTCATACATTTGACTTACTGAAGACTAGCTGATGATCGGCAGAATACATGATGTAGCTATGTGCAGAATTTTGAAAACTTCCTCCTCATAATTTCTAAGTTGTAACATTTGTGCCTCTATTTTGGGATTTTTTGACCCAAAAAAAAAAAAAAAAAAAACTATTATGGGATTTACTATTTAATGTTGTTTTGATGTTATTTGAGATTCTTTGCTAAAGCAATCCAGTATTTATTGAGATCTTTCCTTGCATGATTAATTCATCAGCACTCCTCTTTCTAGTTACTCGTTTTATGCTTTTCCTTCCTTTTTTAGTCTTTCACATTAAGTATTCAGATACATGGTACTAAATCTTTGGAGTTGCATATCAACCACTTTAAATCACAGGAAAGCGTGAATGTCAATCTTTGAATTGCCTCTGAACCTTTAAATACCAATCTCATAGAGCCTAACCAACCCCCTCCCCCAAAAAAAAAAAAAAAATTCTAGAGTTGGACGTTGAAGATTAGGAGAGCTTTACTCTAAATGGTCTTTGTACTAAAACGGCGTTTAGGGTGCATTAAGAATGCTTCGACATTGGCAATGTCTTATAGACAAACAAACTTACCACGGATCGCTTTTCCTGCTCCAATATTATTTTCTCCAGCAGAAAAGTTGGTTTGAGTGGTAGTTTCTTTCTTTGCACTTTGATGGTGGCTCGAATCTTACATACTTGGAATTTAATTGGCTTCTCAAATTGAGATGAGCTCGTTGAGGCAGAGGATTGTCCTTGATATATCTGACATTTACCACTTACCGTTACGAGATAATTAGAGTTAGTGAAGCCTTTATGACACTTTCCCTTGTTTCGCTTGATCTTGTGTCTTTAATTCGCAAATTCCAGGAACAGCCAAGAGGCAGTTACCTCAACGATAATGTCTTGATTGGAGAGTTCAAATAGTGAACTTTGGGCTCAGGGGGGAGGGGAAAATAGTCTCCTGTGGGGCCATTGGGCCTTCGTCTTACAAAGGAATAATTAACAATAATAAAGATGAATGGACAGACAAATTGGAGCATTAATTTTGTAAAGTTAGTCTCTTGTTTATTTCCGAATGTTCTATATATCGGTTTCCTTCTATATCTTTCAGTTCACCGGTATAATACCCATCTATTTCTTAACTACAATTATTTATCATGCATCAGAGCGAGAAACCAATTCATTTGGATTGAAAAGGTTGGAATTGCATAAATAGACTACTTGAGGTGATTCCACGTTCTTTTTATTACAAACTGCTTTGTGGGTTTACTACAAAATACTATTGCATTTTTACGTTGGTAGTTTATGTCATTCACTATGAGGATGAATCTAAATGCTTATTCGTGGTTCTCTTTGCAAATATTTGTTCAGGTAATGGTATTGATAGGAGAAACCGGTTCTGGGAAAAGTACCCAGTTGATTCAATTTCTTGCTGATTCAGGAGTTGGTGCATATGGTTCCATAGTTTGTACTCAACCTCGCAAGATTGCTGCAAGTTCCTTAGCAGAGCGGGTCAGAGATGAAAGTGTTGGTTGTTATGCAGGCAATTCGGTTGTCTGTGATCTGACATTTTCCTCTTCCCAATTTTCGAAGTCAAAGGTAGTGTACATGACTGATCACCGTTTGTTGCAACACTACATGTGCGATGAGAATTTATCTGGGATTTCGTGCATCATTATTGATGAGGCACATGAAAGAAGCTTGAGCACTGATCTCCTTTTGGCAGTAATTAAAGAATTACTTTGCCAGAGGCCTAAGTTGAGGCTTATCATAATGTCCGCAACAGCTGATGCAGTCCAGCTATCAGAATACTTCTATGGGTGTGCAATATTTCGTGTTGTGGGCAGAAACTTTCCAGTAGATATCAGATATGCGCCACCTTCACCTGTCGGGGCAAGTTCTACTGGGGTTATTGCATCATATGTTGCTGATGTTCTGAGGATGGCTAGTGAGATTAACAGAAGAGAGAGAGAAGGGACCATTCTTGCCTTTTTAACTTCTCAAATGGAAGTGGAGTGGGCTTGTGAAAATTTTGAAGCTCCATCTGCAGTTGCTCTGCCTTTACATGGGAAGCTCACTTATGAAGAGCAGTTACGGGTTTTCCAGGAGTATCCAGGGAAAAGAAAGGTAATATTCTCCACAAATCTTGCTGAGACATCACTTACCATTCCTGGAGTTAAGTATGTGATTGATTCCGGTTGGGTGAAAGAAAGCAAGTTTGAACCAGGCACTGGGATGAATGTGCTCAGAGTTTGCAGGATTAGCCAAAGTTCTGCCAATCAAAGAGCTGGTCGAGCAGGGAGAACAGAACCCGGACGGTGTTATAGGCTCTATGCTGAGTCTGACTTTGTCTCAATGCCCCTCAGCCAGGAACCTGAAATTCTTAGGGTGCATTTAGGCATTGCTGTTCTGAGGATCCTTGCTTTGGGAACTGATGATTTGCGGAATTTTGATTTTGTTGATGCTCCCTCTGACAAAGCCATTGACATGGCCATCAGAAATCTTCTTCAGTTGGGGGCCATTACTGTGATCGATGGTACTTATCAGTTGACGGATGTCGGCAGGTATTTGGTTAAGGTTGGAGCTGAACCTCGGCTAGGTAAGTTGATCTACAGTTGCTTTCGTCATGACTTGGGCAGAGAAGGCATTGTTCTTGCTGCTGTGATGGCAAATGCAAGTAGCATATTTTGCAGAGTTGGTAGTGAGACAGACAAGCTTAAATCTGATTGCTTGAAGTTGCAGTTTTGCCATCATGATGGTGATCTGTTCACTCTTCTGTCTGTTTACAAAGAATGGGAGTCTGTGCCTCAAGAAAAGCAGAATCTTTGGTGTTGGGAGAACAGCATCAATGCCAAATCAATGAGAAGATGCCAAGAGACAGTTAAGGAATTTGAAGACTGCCTTAGAGGGGAACTCAACATTACAGTTCCATCTCTCTGGCATTGGGATCCTTATAAGCCTAATAAGCTCGATGACCTTTTAAAGAGAGTTGTACTATCTTGTCTTGCTGAAAATGTTGCCATGTACTCTGGATGCGATAAACTTGGTTATGAAGTGGCTTTGACTGGTCAGCATATACAATTACACCCTTCATGTTCATTATTATCGTTTGGTCAGAAGCCGAGATGAGTCGTTTTTGGTGAAATCATAGCATCGTCTACTCCATATCTGGTTTGTGTGACAGCTTTTGATTTTGACTTTTTGTCTACACTTTGCCCTCCTCCTTTGTTTGATTTTGATAAGATTGAGAGTGGGAAGTTGCAATCAAGGGTAATGACTGGTTATGGCAGTACTCTCTTGAAGAGGTTTTGTGGGAGGTTTAACTGTAGCCTTCAGTTCCTTATAACACATATTCGGGAAGAGTGTATGGATGAACGGGTGACTGTTCAAGTCAACATGGATCAAAATGAGGTTTCAGTATTTGCTTCTTCACAGGATATGAAAAAAGTTTTCACTCTTGTCAGCGACTCACTGGAGTGTGAAAAGAAATGGTTGCTGAATGAATGCATTGAAAAGTGCTTATATCATTGCCCAGGCGTTTCAGCCCCCGTGGCACTCTTTGGAGCTGGTGCTGAGATTAGGCATCTGGAACTGGATAAAAACTTTTTGACCGTTGATGTATGTCATCTGAATGTTAATTCTGTCTATGATAAGGTGCTTTTGGGTTTTCTTGAAAAACACGCACAAGGTAGCATTTGTGCTGTCCACAAATTTACAGGCAACTCGCCAGATGGCGATGACAAGGACTGATGGGGCAGGATAACTTTTGCTACCCCTGAGGCTGCCAAACGAGCTGCTGAGATGAAAGAAGTTGAATTTGGTGATGCCATGCTGAAGTTGCATCCATCGCGGTCATTTTTAGGAAGTGATAATAAGTTTTACTCGTTTCCTGCTGTCAAAGCAAAAGTCTACTGGCCACGGAGGGAGAGTAAAGGTTATGGCATCGTAAAATGTGATGTCCGTGATGTGCCTATCCTGGTTTTTCAGTTCTCTAACTTAGTTATAGGGGGCCATTATATTCGTTGTGATGCTGGCAAAAATTGCCAGGGCAGTGTAGTGATTAAAGGACTTGGAAAAGAGCTTTCTGAAGCCGAAATTTTGAATGAATTGAGGAGAGCCACTAACAGGAGAATCCTTGATTTTTTCCTGGTTAGATGAAATTTTGTGGAGAATCCTCCAATCAACACCTGTGAAGAGGCCCTTCTGAGAGAGATCACTCCCTTTATGCCCAAAAAGGAGGATCCTGATTTGTCTCCCGTGCCACTAGCACTCGGTCTCGTTGATTAAATTCTGGTATTGTGTTTCCTATCCAGGGGTAGTGCTTTTGATTAAATTCTAGCTCTACAACTAAACAAGCTGTGTGTCGTTGATTAAATTCCGGGATAATTTGAATTTTTGAAGCATAAGTCATACAACAAGCTTGTGTGTTCAAGCTGTGCGTTGAGTAAATTCTGACATAGTTTGTTTTCGAAAGTTGTCAGCTGTCGAGTCTTCTTTAGTATTGATTGTCAAGATTGTAATATATAGATTGGGAATAATATTTGTATTTGCATTTTACATTTTCTGTCTGGATTCAGCATAGATACTGAGTCTCCTCTAATAAAATCTCTAATAAAATCGAAATGCATGATTCGACAAAAGAATTTTCGTTAGAAGAACCCCAACCGACGAAACAGAAATTAATGGAATTTAAAATTCGAGCCAAAAGAAAATTCAAAATTTCTCTATCAACATCACAAGGATAAAACAAGAAAGAACTGTAATTTCATGTGAACCATTGATTCACTCTCGTTATTTTATAGTGGAAATTCGATGTCACTTTCTTGCTATTGTAACATTCGATTTGTTCAAATGATTTTAAGGATAATAAAAGAAACCAAGAAAAAATATATATATTTTTTCCGAGAAAATAAATTTCGTTAGAGCGCTAGAATAGAATAATGCCGTCATATCCGAATGGTGATTTTCACGACTGTTTGCTTGTTCTCGCTCGTTTCGATGGGATAATGGCTTCCCTCGGTCTTCATCACCTTTCTTCCTCCCTATTCTTGAGTTCCCAGTATTCTCTCTCTCTCTTCTCTCTCTCTCTCTCGGGCAAGGGCGGCCCTCCTAGGTGTCGGAGTCGGGCAAAGGGAAATAAGAAGAGGGAAACAAAAGAAAAAGGAAAAAGACGAAAATACCTTTTAAAGAGTTTAGGGATAAATATATCACACGAGTACAAGTCTATAGCTTTTAGTGTAAAAAAAAAAAGTTAAAGTAAATTTGTCTTGAGTGGCATAATTTGAAATTTTTAGTGATATTTTTCCTGATATATGTGTTGCAACAACTTATTGAAACCATCCGTGATTTTGTTCTTACTTTAAGGCTTGTTATGATTTCTTACCATATAATTACATTCTTTTTGTGGCTGCCACTGCCATCGTTGACATGGTTAAAAGCAAGCTAGCAAGTTCTCTTCCGACAATTTTTAGCTCGTCATTGGAAAGATGTTTATTTGTGAGTCCTTAGTAACTTTCATTTGATTGGACTACGTCGGGATGAAGATACATGGGATGACATTAGCTGTAGGCTTCAACCGTATGTTTAATTCACTCTGGACAAGGACTGGTCATCTTCTTTGTCTAATATATATTTACAAAATATACAGCCTAATCACTATACTTCCTCGGATGTAATGATTTTGAGAAAAATGAGGAAGATAAAAGATGCTTCTTCTCTTGCTTCAAAAATATATATCTATTTTCAGAGTACCTGTAGTTGGAAGTTCCTAATTACTGATATTCTTGTTCTGTACTTACACTTTTTTCTACTCGATATTACTTTCTCAGTATAATCTATGTGCAACAGTAGATGTTATTCTTGTGGAGTGGGAAGAATATCAGAACCCCTGACGATTGAGAACACTCTATTTCTATCGTTGGTTGTGTAAGACCATCAGAAGAGAAACCAAAAGACCAATCACAATCTAGTGATCTAGAAATAATCCCTGAAATCAATACAAACATATCCTATCAAGTACACACACCACAAACCGACCAAAAAAAAATAAAAAATACACACACCACAAAACAAGGGAGCTTTGGACTAGATAGATAATGCTGCATGTGCTTTTCAATAAAATAAATTATCATAATTATTTTTCAGGGGGTTGGTGAAGGACAACATTTCCCTTCCAGAGAATTTTGTTTTCATTGTTTACTATATAAATCAAACATACTGTGTTTGTCTACATGGAGGAGGTTTATCTCCTGGTTGGTTAGCAAATTCTCAATTTTCCAATGGTTTTCTTGTTATGTGGAGCACCAACTCAAGCAAAAAAATGAACTCAAAATTTTAAGCTTGTAAGAATTTTCTAGTCCTATGGTCATCAATTTAATCTCTCGACTCTTGATAAGGATGTTTCACTGAGGTTATAAGTATTAGACAGACATGATTAAGTCAGCATATGGCAGAAGCCTTATCAATATTAATGGACCTGGTTAGTTGTCTCCTCGGAATGCTCCTGTTGTTTCCAGAAATTCTTCAACAGAGTGATGACAGGTATTTAATTGAAGTAATGGATACTTCTGAAGCCAACTGAAGCGCCTCCGTTCATTTCACGAAAAATATTCTTTTTTTTTGGAAAATATTTTCCGGAAAACGTAATTATTTTCCGGTGTTCGGATGAAACTTGATTTTGAAGTGGAAAATATTTTCCGCTGTTTGCTTGGAAAAATATTTTACTTTATAAACTCTTTTCAATAGATTTTTTATTATTTTATTTTTTAAAATCGTTATTTATTATTTTTTAAAATTGATTATTATTATTATTTTTTTGTGTTCTCTCCTTCCTTGGCGGTCGCCAACCGGCCACGCCCGAGCTCGCTCGATTAGCTCGGGCGCGGCTCGGGCGTCGCCGATCCGCAATGCCCGAGCCTCGTCGTCGTCTAGTGAGGCTAGATCGGCGAGCTTAGCTTGCTGCCGCCGCCGCCTGGTCGCCGGCCCGTTGCCGTGACTCGTGACCAGCCGAAAAGAAAAACATCAAAAAAGAAAGAAAGAAAAATAATAAAAAATCGATTTTATTAAAAAATAACAAAAAATTCGAATTTATGAAAAAAAATTGATTTAAAAAAAATAAAAAGAAAGAAGTGAGGACTAATAGGGGGTGTGAGAAAGGAGAGAGTGAGTGAAAAATATTTTCCCCAACTTGAAAGGTGAAAAACATTTTCCCTCATTTTAGAAGACTTTTTTTTCTTAATGGAAAATGTTTTCCCCAATGAATTTATTTTCCATGAAACGAACGTCGAAAAATCCGGAAAACATTTTCCTGAAAGTTATTTTCCAGAAATTCTTCAACAGAGTGATGACATACTTCTGAAGCCAACTAAAAAAGTAATTCTGAATTCTTATCACCAAGTTAGCAGCTAACTGCTGTGATAATCCTGTTTTGTGCATCGAGTTTCTGACTAGCAAAGCTTATCCTATCGCACCACAGATTAACTTTTGTCG